>SMJT01000094.1:436240-549383 GCA_004349715.1 Crucihimalaya himalaica
AGAGAGAATGTTTTTCTTGAGTGATTCTTGTACACACCGTGAACTCATTGAGATGGCACTAGCAGACTATGAGCTGGACAAGAATGACTTCGTCGAGTTAACTTACTCGTTGCTGAATTCAATGTTGCAACTAACGGACACGGATTGTCCTACACCACCTATGCATGTCTCAAATGATAGACAAGTGCAGTCATTGGTTGAGTTATGTGAAACGCATGTTGTACGCCTTTGCGCCTCGAGTCGTTTTGGTATGGCTAGTGGCAATGAGGTTGCTGGTGAAAGTGTTGACAAAGACCTTGAGGATGTAGAAGAGTTTGAAGATGAAGATATGGATATATCTGGTGGTGGTGAGGTTAACGTCAACGACGATGATGATGATGATGATAATGATGCGGAAGAATCTCATGCTGGTGAGGTTAAAGACGAATACCTTAATGATTATACTGTGTATGGGAAAGTTAAGGATGAGGATGTTAGTGAAAATGATGATGATGATAATACGTGTCTTGTTGCGGAAGGTGGCTTTGTTGGTGAAGGCCCAAGATCCAACATGACATGGTTAGACGGTATCTATACGACAGGAAGTTTTCCTACAAAGGATGCGCTTGTATCCGAGCTGCGGTTGACGGCTATAATGTCAAAATTCACGTTCAAAGTGCATAAGTCTACACAAAAGTTGTTTGTAGCCATTCGCGGTGTGAAAGGATGCAATTGGAGGTTTAGAGCGGCTGTGAAAAACGAACCAAAAAGGTTTTGGGTTACCTTGTACAAAAAAAATCATACTTGCAATGTGGCGGACCGAATTTCTCTGCGCAAACGTCATGCTCTGAGATATATTGCTAAACTGTTTTATGATGAATAAGGAATAATCGATGGAGTAACGCCGAAGATGATTAGATCTGCAATGAAGAATAAATATGGTACGCAGATGAATATACCACTTCCTATAGAGCTTTCATATTTGTACAACAATTGGTGAGGGGAACAGCAGAAGATGGATATGAGCAGCTGCCGTCTTATCTCTATCGCATCGGGCTAGCCAATCCTGGAACCGTAACTGATCTTGTGGTTAATGATCAAAACAGATTCAAATATCTGTTTATGGCTCTTGGAGCCTCTCTTACCGGTTTTCAGTTTCTGAGAAGAGTTATGGTGGTGGATGGGTGTCATCTACCGGGGAAGTATGGCGGAGTTATGCTAGTGGCTTCTGGCCAGGACGGGAATTTCCAAATATTTCCGTTAGCTTTTGCTATAGTAGACTCTGAAAATGATGAATCATGGCAATGGTTTTTCACCAAGTTGAGTGGATGTGTCTCCGATCAATTTTCTTTGGTCATAGTGTCCGACAGGCACGCCTCGATTAAGAATGCCATTGAAACTGTTATGCCATGGGCAACAAGAGGGATATGTTATTATCACCTACAAAATAACATATTCACGAAGTACAAGGGAAAGCATCTTATGTACTTGGTGAGAGGGGCTGCGTATGCATATACGCATTATGATTTGAACAGATACATGGACGCCTTACGTGAGACGAAGCCTGAGCTTGCAGTTTACTTGGAGAACGCAGATGTGAAACTATGGGCCCGCGTTCACTTTCCAGGAGAACGATACAACATACAAACGAGCAACATTGCTGAATGATACAACATACAAAGGAGCAACATTGCTGAATCGATAAACTCCGCACTTAACCCAGCTCGAGGATTCCCATACCCTTTTTTTGGAATTCATACGAGAGAAGCTAGGAAGATGGTTTTTTAAAAGGCGAGAAGACGCTATGAGTCTCACAACAAAACATAGCAAGGGAGTTGAATTTTTGCTAACTATTCGTCAGCATTATGCTGACCAGATGACTGTCGAACGCATAGACGGTTGGCGATTTCACGTGACGGTAGGACTTAGAGATTGTATCGTTGATTTCCAACATCGAACATGTGGATGTGGAGTGTATGATGTTGAGAAAATACCTTGCTCGCATGCTATTGCTGCTGCTCCTGAGCTTAAAATAGATGTTGCCGCCCTCGTATGCCCGTCACACACAAAGGAATATTTGTAATCGACGTATGCAAGCAACATTTTCCCCAAAACCGTCGATATCAAAGAGCCCGAGTTTGCCAAAGTTTTCCCTCCACTCATCCGGCATCCTCCTAGAAGGCAAAAGAAGTCAAGGTGGCAAACGTGGCTTGAAATCGCAAGAAAGACTACGCCAAAACCGCGGAAGGCTCACAAGCAATATAGTTGTTAAAAATGCAGGCAATCTGGACATACTCGCGATAACTGTGTAAGTTAAAATCTTTGTTTTGAGGAGACTCTGTTTTTAAGGGGACTCTGTTTTTAAGGGGACTCTGTTTTTAAGGGGACTCTGTTTGTTAAGGGACTCTGTTTTTAAGGGGACTCTGTTTTTTTAATGTTACGTAAAGTTTCAAGGTTGAAGGAAAGTAGAAGTGTGCTCTTGAAGTCTCCCACAAAAGTCTTTAACTAGGAGTTCAGGACGCATACGAAGTCTCCAGAAGAAGTCTGTACTTGAAGTCTCCCGTAGAAGTCTATAACTGGATGTTCAGGACGCAGATGAAGTCTCCTGTGGAAGTCTGTAGATGAAGTCTTCTATTGACGTCTAAAACTAGGGTTCTGTACGAAGATGAAGTCTAAAACTTTATTACTTATATAAATATGCTTTTTATATTTTTACGATTTTAATTTATCGAGTATTGCGATTTTAATTGTATGACCAGTTCTTTTTGTATTTTTACGAAGATGAAGTCTAAACTTCTTTACTTACATAAGAGAAATTAAAGATAATTAACATAAATAAATTAAAGGTTCCGAAAGATAATTAACATAATAAGAGAAATAAAGTTCCAATCCATATCAAAAGAAATTAAAATAAATAAACTAAAGGTTCAAAGATATAATTTACATAAACCCCCCCCCCCTCCGTTTCATAGAAATCCAAAGAATAAAGTACTCTTTGATCCTCCGACAAAAGTTTCAGACATTTCTCGTGCCTTCTCATTGAGACGGTCTCGATCGGTTATGTAGACTTCAGCAATGGAATCCACAAACATATCTCCTTCACCCACCTCTGGCTCAGTCAACATCTTCACAAGAGCCTCAAATACTGTGGTTATGTTGTATTCGGGGCTCCAGTGCTCAGGTGGGAGCATCTTCAAGTAGATACTCCCGCGATCCACATTAGGGTGGTAGATCGCGGTGTTGTAACCAACCTACATTAACCAAACCGTCACGATATTTAAAAAATTTCCAATTACATGAAAAGGACATATTCTATTACTAATTGTCCCTATGTGTTTTACTAACTATTAAACATGCGTGCGTTCCCTAAGTTCTATTTGTGTAACTCTAATATGATCAAAACTTACATATGGGGGTTTTAGCGGGTAGTATGGCGGATAATGAACAGTCACTTTGAAAACCCCTCCCTCATAAAAGGTGCCAATAGGGCCAAATGCCGTACCCTCCCAATGGAATATGTCATCAGCCACATGTCCTAAAAGAATTTGTTAAGAAATTAGAAGCTTGCATGAAATTTAATTTTGGTGAAGCTGTATAGAGATTACCTGCCGTGAAATGAGGATGCGGATTCTTCAAGAGGTTCTTCAAACTTCTTTTGATGACTGTTGGTGTGTACGACATTTTTTTTTTTGAAGAGATTTAAGACTTCCTTAGATCTACTAAGTAATAGATGAAATTGTAATTTTTAGATATACTAGTAATAATGATTCAAAGAAGTAGAGGTTGCGTGTTTTGAAGAAGAGTAATAATGATAAGAAGCGACGTTTCACGAAGGTCCGCTTCGTTTTGCGTGCTTTTTATCGGGAATAGAGAAGTCTAAATGAGAATTCTGCGATTGAAGTCTCCTACAGAAGTCTCTAACTAGAGTTCTGTACGAAGATGAAGTCTCCAGTAGATGTCTGCGATTGAAGTTTCCTACAGAAGTCTCTAACTGGGTGTTCAATACGAAGATGAAGTATACAGTAGATGTCTGCGCTTGAAGTCTCCTAGAAAAGTCTATAATTGTGTGTATTTCATTTAACAAGATTTTGTATTTTTGTGGGTGTATTTCATTTAACAAGATTTATACAAGATTATATACATTTTTGTGGTTGTATTTCATTTAACATGATTTATACAAAATATCTTGTTAAATTATACAAAATATACTGTTAAATTCTATACAAGATTACAAAATATACGGTTAAAAGAGAAGCTCAGTCGTATACATCCAAACCTTCGTAACCGCGCTTCTCAGTCCCTGTTATGCCAAGCTCATCGTATATTTCTATAGCCAACTTCTCCCTTATGAACTTGATGTTCTTATCAGACAAGAGGATTGGATCAAATGGTATTCCAAGCTCATTACACTCGATGTACTTTAGTCAATACACTCTACAGTCACCGTTCTGATGGTTTTTAGGAACTCTCGTCTGTGGAACCCGCTCGTATGTGTAGGGAACATAAGGGTACTTATCTTTTTGATCCACAGGAGAAAGAAGGTTCATAAAATAAGCCATTATATCGCAAACAGGATGTACTGCAGCTTCGATCTCCTCATCCTTGCAGACAGTTAGATCGCTATCCCAAATAACGATGTGTCTCTTATGAACATCAATCATTATCGCAACCCATTGCATAGCCTTGATGTTAAGGGAGGTGTAGATTTCATCCACAGCTTCACCCCACATCTTATTAGATCTGCAGAACTCTGGTTGCTCTCCTGTGTAGAGATCAAACGCCCCAAGAGGTATCAATCTGCCTAAACCGTTTTCATCACCACTTGTCAGAAAGTCTGGGTACTTAGACTTTCACAACGTGGTGAAGATGGAATCAATGAAGCAGATTATGTCGCTCCTAAACCATTCTGGATGCTTCGTGAACCGTTGTCTTAGTAGATTGATTCAAACATCAATGTGCTGTAGTAAGCAAATAATTAGTTATTGTAAAGCAACCTTACAAGTAACGATAAAAGAAAAAACAAAAGTCCCCATATGAAGTCTGAGAGAGAAGTCTGAGACTTCACCCTCAGACTTCACTCTCAGACTTCACTATGAGACTTCACTCTCAGACTTATTATACGAAGTCTCACCAGGTCCCAAAGCCATTGTGTGGGAGACCGCAGCGTGCGGTACCAGAATGTGCTTGAGTCTTCCACGGGTTTCTTCTTCTTTGTCTCTCTTAAAAATGAAGTCACACACACATTTAAAATTACGTCACATAAACTAGTTTTAAAAGGGTGCTTAAATAGTGCGACTTACGGGCAAGTCGCCAAGAAGGCAATCAACTTGTTTTTTTTTGTCTTTGTCAATAGAACCAAAAGGGTTATAGCCATTGCCAGGTAGAACAACCTGCCTCTCTTTCATCTTTAGTTGATCACCCATTTTCTTAGCCATGAGCAATGTTGATTTCTCCTTCAACCTCTGTTTTTCTCTTTTTGCTTTATCAAACTCCATATCTACATCTTTGGAGTTTTCCACCAGCACAACACTTGACTCACTGCCCTGGTTAACACTACTCTGCATAGTTTGAAGCAAACATCATTTTATTGCAATTTCCAATGTACAAACAAACATCATTCAAATATAAATTTTACAAGTTTCTCAAATAAGAGTTAAACATGCCAACAACCATCCAACAAAATTCAAGATTCACATCATTTGTGTGACTGACTACTCCTGGCAGCTACTCTTTTACTTTTCCTCTCCACCTTGGGAATCTTTGGGTTAAGGGGATGAAGACTAACCCCATCATCAGGTGCATTTGATTTGGCTTCAGATTGAGCCTGCTTTTCCTGAGGATTCTCTTTCACTTGGGTAGATTCTTCATAGCTCCGCTGGTGAACTTATCAAAAGCAGAACTCAGATGTTCTACTTTGTCAGTGAGTAAGATAATCTTCGTGCCAAGTTCAACCAACTGCCCCTTCAACTCTGCCTCAAACGTGTTGAGTCAAGCGTCAACTACATCCTTCAATGCATCACATATGCGCTTCTCAAAGTCTGCAAGGGATAAGTCTGTAGGGGATAGATGAGCTTTCTTCAAACTACCCTCTTCAGGAGCTTCTAGCTCTCTCTTAATGCCATGATAAGGCTCATCATTCACCTCATCCTTCACCTTCAAAAGAACCTTCACCTTGAAGTTTGAGGGCAACACACCCATAGATGGCCAGTGTCCTTTCTGCCACTGCCAAGGATTCATTGAGAATTGTCCATACATTGCTTTCACAATGTTGTCAATTCTCTCATCCTCCTCATCATCATCCCACCGTGGGAACATCTCCTCAAATGCTTTGTAGACAAAGCTTCAGATTCTGGTCTACAAACATAAAAATGAATAGCGGGAGATCAGATAATATAATAACAGACTTCATGTGTGAAGTCTAAAAAAACTTTTTAACAAGATGTCTCTAATAACACCACAGATTAGAGCTTTGATAATATACTTGCTTGAGGATGCCATTTCTGAGGTTTTTCCTCCCTCTTGATCCTTTGTAAGCTAGAAGAGGTGGCGTTGGGTCACCGGGGAGAGGATCTCCAACCTCTTTTGCAAAGTCTGGTAGGGCATAGTAAACCCAAGACTGCAACGCTTGGACAAATCCGCTGATGTGATAAGTCTTGGAGATATCAGCAGCCTTCACCGACGAAATCAAAATCTTGAAAGCTACTCTTCCCCAAGGGTATGCAGCAAACTTGTCCAGATCCATCACCAGCCTAGTAAGGTTTACATTGATGCCCTGATGGTGAGGGTGAGCATCAATGCAGCTGGCAAGGATGGCTAAATAGTCCAACCTCACGCGATCTTCTGGATCCCAGTGAGCACAGCGTCTACAAGCTGATACCAAGTCTTCATAGCTTGGTCCAACCGCCACATCGACTCCAACTTTACCCAAAACTCTCTCATCTCATCCGTGATCTCAGCCTCAGGCTCCAAAGTCATAAGGTTTTCAACATATTCGTAGTTGAGCCCGGTAATGTGTTCAAACTCGTTTATAGAGAATTTGACTGGGACTTCACTGACTAGACTCCAAATCTCATGCTTCTTGAAGCATTCAAGTTGGAAACCGAGCATATAGTGGACCAACCTTGATGCCCATGCGATCTAATGCTCGTGGTACATTAGGAAGACACCCAGAGGGGAAGTCCAAATCCTTTCCCATTCAGCTACAGTTAGTGCATGCTTGACAGCTTCAAAAAGCTTAGGTATTCAGCTGTAGTAGCCTATACTTTTTTCAGGCTGCGGCTCAGCGTCTTTGGTGAAATGCCTGGGTGGAAACTCTGGCATATGGTGAAAATCCTCCTTCTGTTCATATTCAGTTATTTCGCGCGAAAGAGCCATATTACAAACCTATGTCACAGAAGAAAAAACGAGAAGTTAGATAACTGTGAAGTGTACGAGAATTCACCGGTGAAGTCTTCATATATACTTCCCTTATGAAGTCTCCAACACTCTGGTAAATCCAATATCAGAAAAGAGACAGACGAAGAGATTAAACTGAAATATAATTTGCGAAAGGGGCAGACGAAGATGTGAATAGATGGTTGCGATTCCCAGATCTGCGAATAAAATAAAAGATGGGATTAGATACAGAAAAAAAAAAGAAACAGTTCAGAGAAAGAGTAGAGAGAGGGTGTCATTGTAGAGAGAGTGTCGTCGTATGGCGATTTTCCGATGAGAAAGAGTGTCGGCGTTTAGAGTTTGGGGTTTTCCTGCAGGGAGGAAAAATATCGATAACTTACCGCGAAAAAGGAGAAAGAGGAGACAGAGGAGAAAGGGTCTCGCCGGCGTTTAGAGATTTCCGGCGGATAAGAAAAAGAGCAAAGGAGATTTCTTAATTTTTTTACCCAGATTAACTATTGCAATTTCACTTCTATCTTGTATAGTAGATGTAAATTTTTTTGCCCCCAAAACTTTACCCCCCAAAATTTTTTTATTTATTTTGCCCCCCAAAATTTTAACCTAAACGTCTTTTCAGTTTCCGAAATTTTTCGAAATTTTTTAAAATTTTTCGAAATTAGATAAATCGGTTACTTACAGACGAAGTCTATTGCAGACTTCGCCAAAGAAGTCTCTCGTAGAAGTCTGCTCATGAAGTCTATAGTCTGTCATTTTCAAACTTCAGAGTGAGACTTTGCTTACAGACTTCGTATACAGACATCACTGAAGAAAATGTAAATGTAAATTGTCTAGTAAATGTACATTTCCCCCCCCCCCCAAATTTTTTTTATTTTTTTTCCCCCCAAAAATTTTTTTATGTCAAACTTCGTATATTGAATTTTTTCGGAATTTTTCAAAAAATTTCGAAATTAGATAAATCGGTGACTTACAGAGGAAGTCTGTTGCAGACTTCGCCAAAGAAGTCTCTCGGAGAAGTCTGCATGTGAAGTCTGCTCACAGACTTCGTATACAGACATTACCGAAGAAGTCTGTAACCCTTAAAACAAAACATTAAAGAACCAGAAACGCTGCATTTTTTTTTTTTAAAGTCACGTCCTTAAGATACGTCTGTCTTTTCAGTTTTCCATCTATTAATCATTCCACCTCCATAGACGAATTCATTTCTTCACTGCTTTTATCTTAGCAACACAAAACTCACAACAAGAAAAACAAAAACCCGATGGATGCTTACAACCCTCTAGCCGAAGCAAATGAAAGAGCCAATGGAAGCAAAACAGATTGGTGTTTTAAAGTCAAGACTCTCCGCGACTACTCTTACTCCGTTCTCAATGAAGGTCCCTACTGGTCCTACGTATTAGTAGATGAAGCGGTAAGAGATATTCACTTACATGCAGACATGCAGTCAAATGGATCTGACAATACAATACTTTGGTGATGTTTTTCTTATGTAGGGAACTAAGATGGAGTTGGTGATTACTCCAGTACATGTGCCAACGTTCTCTGGATTGGAGAAGTATGAAGGGCACTGGATTGAAATACAGAAAGTCGTAGTACAGCCAGGATTTACAGCGTTCCGTGCAACAAACTCTCGCTTCGTACTTACAATCCTGTCTACAAAGACTGGAATCATAACGTTGACATCAAAACCAAAACAAACGTTGTTATAGGTATACATGCAAATTTCTTAACCCATAATTTATATGCATGTAACTTTATTTAACTGAAGGAGAACACTTATGATGTAGATACTATGGGCATGCTCTGCAACACATGCCCCCTTCAAGAGAGTCCACATGGCCGTGCACATACAAAGAGTGTGTTTCACATCAAAGATGCCAAGTTTAAACCAAACAATAATAATACCATGACGAAACTCACATTATTGTAATTTACAACCACCTTTTATTAATGATAATAGGGACAATATGTTAAAGTGTGTGGCAACCGGTGAACACGCTTATAACTTCTGGAATGGCTTTAGGAACAAGAGGGGTGGAGCGGTGATCGTGGTGCGGTGATCGTGGTGCTTAAATTATGGAGGATGAATCCGTTCGTGCGTAAGTGTGTTATTCACTATAGTTTAACATATCATAATTGATCTCGACAATACTAATCTAATTCCCACAGGTGGTGATGATGACACTTGGCTGGAAACTTAAGAAGGTTTATCGGACATTTTGTTCAACCCACCGATGGAAGAGGTTGAAGATTTGAGAGACGACTTCTTGATGTTTGATATGATAGCAAGATACAGGGCAATTGTCCCTAGATAGGGAATTTATCTATCTAAATCTCTGTTTAAGAACATAAGTTTATTTATAATATTAAACTTTGTTTTGGATTTATTTGAATTTCATACGATAACAAAATCTTACAGACTTCACACGCGAAGACTTCACCCGAGACTCGAAAAGTCTGTAAGCCCTAAACTCTAAAATTCGAATGTTTTTTACACGTTTTGTTAACAAATACTAACATTTGACATCAAAATAGTATAATATATTCAAAATCTAACAACTATACGAAGGATCGCCATTTTATATCAAAACATAACAAACTAAGTCTAACCCTAAAGATATATGCATGGATTCTTACCCATTGGCAACTTCTAACCTATAGGCTTCACATGGTTTACATCAAATGGCTTAGTTTTATGAAATTTCATTTTTAAACCTATTCGATTTGATTTAAAATAATTTATCTTTTAAAAAATTTGATCGAAATATTTTTTTATCATTTTTTTATTAAAATTTCACAATTAATTACGGTTCCAGACTTCGTGGTTTTTGATCTTTGTATTTGATTTACAAAACAAAGTTTCCAATAATAATTAACATAATAAGAGAAATTAAAGATAATTAACATAATTAAGAAATCAAAGTTTCTGAAAGATAATTAACATAATAAGAGAAATTAAAGATAATTAACATAAAACTAAAGAAATAAAGTTCCGATCCATTTCAAAAAAAATTAAAAATAAATAAATTAAAGGTTCATAGAAATCCAAAGGATCAGGTGCTCTTTGATCTTCCGGCACGAAAAGATTGTGTTTTGTTGTCTAAGAGGAAGATGATGATGAGGATGAAGATGAAGATGAAACTCACACTTACTAACCCTGACCCTAAGATGCAATGCAAAATTTTGTCAACCTGGTGAAGAAGGAGTACGATAATGCACGAAAAGATTGTGTTTTGTTGTCTAAGAGGACGAGGGTTGATTGGAACTCGGGTGGAAAGTTTTATCTTGAGTCAAACGGTGAAAAGATGAAACGGTCCACCCTAGTTATGTAGACTTGAGCAATGTCTTTCATCTTTTCACCATTTGACTCAACATAAAACTTTCCACCCGAGTTTCAATCAACCCTCGTCCTCTTAGACAAAAAAAACATAATCTTTTCGTGCATCACATTGACAAAATTTTGCATTGACATCTAAGGATCTAGGTTAAAGTGTGAGTTTCATCTACATCTTCGTCTTCATCTTCATCTTCATCTTCATCTTCATCTTCATCTTCATCTTCATCTTCATCTTCATCTTCATCTTCATCTTCATCTTCATCTTCATCGTCATCTAGATTCAATGCTCTCTTCACTGACGGTTGCGATTCGTAAATCTGCGAATCAAATAAAATAAGGGTTAGAGTTTGGGGTTTTCCCGCAGGGAGGAAGAATATCGATAACTTACGGCGAAAGAGGAGAAAGAGTGTCGGCGTTAAGAGATTTCCGACGACGTTTGGTGATTCAGAGGAGAAACAGAGCGATGGAGATTTTTTATTTTTTTAAACAGATTAACTATTGCAATTTCAGTTTTATCTTTTTTTTACCCAAAATTTTTAACATAAAAAGTCTTTTCAATTTCCGAAATTTTTCGCGAAACATTTCAAAATTTTGGATTTATTTGAATTTCAGACTTCTACAAATAAGTTTACGATAACAATATCTTACAGATTTCACACGCAAAGTCTACTGTGAGACTTCACCCGATACTCGAGAAGTTTGTAAGCCCTAAACTCTAAAATTTGAATGTTTTTCACTCTTTCCTAACAAATACTAACATTTGACAGCAAAATATGAACTTTGTAAATTAAAATTTCAAAAACTTTCATAAAATTAAGGTTGATTATGTTCTAAAAAACCATTAACAGTCGCTTCAGACGTCTATGATAACAAAATCTTACAGACTTCTACAAAGACGTCTACCAAATGGAGAACAATCGATGGAGTAACGCCGAAGATGATTAGATCTGCAATGAAGAATAAATATGGGTATGCAGATGAATTATAACACTTCCTATAGAGGAAGTCTGTGCTAGACGTCTCCTGGAGAAGTCTCTAATTGGGTGTTCTGTATGAATACGAAGTCTCTAGGTGAAGTCTACTTTTAAAGTCTTATTTTCAAACTTTTACTTATATAGGAATGACAAGTTCTTTTTGTATTTTTGCGGTTTTCGAACTTTGTATTTGATTTACAAAATCAAGTTTTCAATAATAATTAACATAATAAGAGAAATTAAAGATAATTAACGTAATTAAAAAATCAAAAGATCCGAAAGATAATTAACATAATAAGAGAAATTAAAGATAATTAACATAAAACTAAAGAAATAAAGTTCCGATCCATTTCAAAAAAAAAGAATAATAAATAAATTAAAGGTTCATAGAAATCCAAAGGATCAGGTGCTCTTTGATCTTCCGGCACGAAAAGATTGTGTTTTGTTGTCTAAGAGGAAGATGATGATGAGGATGAAGATGAAGATGAAACTCACACTTACTAACCCTGACCCTGAGATGCAATGCAAAATTTTGTCAACCTGGTGAAGAAGGAGTACGATAATGCACGAAAACATTGTGTTTTGTTGTCAGATTAACTATTTGGTGATTCGGGGGAGAAACAGAGCGATGGAGATTTTTTAATTTTTTTACCCAGATTAACTATTGCAATTTCAGTTTTATCTTTTTTTTACCCAAAATTTTTAACTTAAAATTTTTTTTTTTTTTCTTAATTTTTTTTTTAATTTTTTTAAAATTTTGGATTTATTTGAATTTCAGACTTCTACAAATAAGTTTACGATAACAATATCTTACAGATTTCACACTCAAAGTCTACTGTGAGACTTCACCTGATACTCGAGAAGTTTGTAAGGCCTAAACTCTAAAATTCGAATGTTTTTTTCACTCTTTGTTAACAAATACTAACATTTGACATCAAAATAGTATAATATATTCAAAATCTAACAACTATACAAAGTATCGCCATTTTATATCAAAAACATATCAAACTAAGTCTAACCCTAAAGATATATGCATGGATTCTTACCCATTGACAACCTCTAACCTGTATGCCTCACATGGTTTACATCAAATGACTTAGTTTTATGAAATTTTATTTTTAAACCTATTCGATTTGATTTAAATAATTTATCTTTCAAAAATTTTGATCGAAATATTTTTTTATCATTTTTTATTAAAATTTCACATTTGATTACGGTTTGAGACTTCATGGTCGAAGTCTGCGACTGTTTATGGTATTTTAGAACATAATCAACCTTACATGCTTAAAATTTATTAAAGTTTCGGAAATTTTAATTTATAAAGTTCATATTTTAGACAAACTTATTTTCTTTAGAAGAAATTGCATTGAAAATATTTTTTATTATTTTCCTAATTTAAATCTTAGGTTTAATTACGGTTCAGATTTCATGGATGTCATGAACGAAGTCTACTGTGAGACTTCGTTCAAGAAGTCTACGCCGCGCGGAGGTTAGAACTGTAATTGCAGTTTCTGTTTTTTTTTTTTTTTGCAAATAAGGGGGTTAATGTAATTTCCATACCCCAAAGGTCTAGTTTTGCATTTGTTTCAATTTGGGGTCTAGTTTTGCATTCAAACTCAATTTTTGGTCTACTTTTAGCAATTCGCCCTTAGAAAAATGATATTTTCGTGTAGAATAAAAATACCCTTGTATAAGGCGAAATAAGCTCATTCTTCATAATCCTATTTTACAATATAATTTCACGTTTTGATGCAAACCAGAATGTGATATCCAATTTACAAAACAGAGTAAAAAATTGGATAGTTCATATTAGTAAAGTAATGGACTAATGGATATGAGGCTTTTAGGCACAAAGTCAAGAGAAATGTAGGACCAAGTGATCAAATGGGTTTTATTTGATTTCATTGTTTGCCTGAATAAATGGATAATCTTTTGTATATTAAAAAAAAAAAAATAGCATTTTGATAACAAAGAAAAAACTAAATTTATCCTTTAAAGACCAAATTGTGACAAGTCTTGTCACAAGGATAAGCACAGTCTATGAGCTTTGCTCCTCCTCTTTCGAAATACCAATCTCCCACAGCTACTGCAATACCCTGTTTTGGTTTATACAAACATCAATAACATTTGAGTTTAAAATCACAACTAGCACATTTGTGTAAAATATCGCAATTTTCAACAGCGAAAAAACTAATTTTTCTGTCTCTATAATTTTTTTAAAAATTATCAAGTACTCTAATGTGTGAATAAGTGGTTATTTTTGATAAATTATCAGTATCAAAACTTAACCATTATTTTGCCTTACCTTGTTCTTAATGGCAGGAGAGTTTTTGGAGAACCAAGTGTCATGCCTCTCTGTTTGGCAATGAGCAAAACACGAATTAAGGAACACTCCGTTCTTTCTTGGCATCGCGAAACCCTTAACCAAATTCACCATACGTGTCCTGAAACCTGTAAATACAGATTTCAAAACCACAAAAAACATAGCTCAGTTTGGTTTATTCAACATCAAAAACATTGATTAGCTCATGTTTCACCTTGCAAGAATTGGATCTGAGATGCATTGCACTTGACGTAGTTAAGTCTACAGTCATTCCAACTTCCACTTGGATCTACAGATTTAGGAGCTAAACTCTCTTGGATCTGCACAAATACAATATTATATCAAAACGACACATTTTGCCTTTATTGATAGAGCTGAAGATAAAAAGAAGAGACTCAAACTAACCTGCCAAGAATCATATGCAGCATTTAGAATAAACAACGGAGTCTTGATTTGGTCGATTAAGTTTTGTGGGAAAAAACACTGCAAATATTGAAGCATGGAGTACATTTTGGTTTTATTTTCATTATAAAGAAAGCTAAAAGAAGTAAGATGAGAAGAAATACCGAAGTTGGATTAAGACGGTTTATACAGTCCCGAGGAAGCATGTTTTGCAGATTCTGCATAAGAAAATGGCTAGGATCATCCATTGTAAGTTAGAAGCGACATAAAGTAATATAAAATGTGCATAGACGATCCACTCATTGCTAATTCGTTTTGAGTCTAAACTTAACAAAATTACACAATTCTCAAGACAAAGCGTGTAAGACATTCTGTGTTCTTACCTGTAATTTTACCACACCGGCATATAAGCGCCTAAGAGATCGACCTCCAGACACATCGATGCTTCACTTACAGAAATCACAAAACCAGTTAATATGTATACCAAAGTCATGATTGATACTTGTGATTCAAGGAAACTAGCAAATCACTCACGCGTCAAGGAAGAAACCAGCATCACTCAGACATTTCACTCTGGTGGAAGGAGGAAACAATTTCCCGAAATCATCACAACGTAAAATCGCGGCAAGACCTCCAGCAGAACATCCAGAGAGAAGAGCCTGCTTGGCTTGACGCATTCCTTTTGCCATCAAATCTTCCATAGCAGCTAACCAAATTCGCTTTCCTCTAAACTGAAGTTTTGCAGCCTTATTTTCGCTGTCTCCACTAAACGATCCACCGTCACAATACCGAACTTTTACTCTATTCCAGTTATAAAAGTCTGCAAGCAGAACATTTTAAAAAAACATAAACATCATATCATATCATATAGAGTGATTTATAGACTGGGAGCTTTAGAGACAAAACCTGGATTTTCCGCGGCTCTATCACTTAAAATTCCGGTAAATGGTATCTCTTTCTCCATGTATGAAGAAGATCCACGACGACTGGTTTTACGGTATACACAATTTCTAATGGTATCACACCATCCACCTCCCTATCAAAACATAAAACCATCATGTCTGTGACTAAACATTGTCATATCTATATTATCAGAGAATGTTTTAGCTGCACAAACCTCCAATTGAACGAGCCAATTGTTTGCTCCTGAACCAGACCCGCGATGCAAGTGATATCCGGGCAGACTTCCATCCAGACACACTGCAAGAATTCGAAAATTGTGTAACAAGAAACAATACATTATCCAAGAAAAAGTAGAGATAAGTTTAAGAAGAAGATGTTACCGGCTCCTTTAGCAGCAGCAGCTTGAATTAGAGTGAGTCCTACCATAGGAAACTTAGCTTCATCATAAACATCACTTTCAGTCTTATATACCTTTGTGCCATTGAACTCTGTGAACCACTCCATTTCATTAAACTCCATCATCATCCCATTAACAGGGATGTTTAAGAGAATGAGCCCAAACAAAGTACTCCAACTCCATAGAAGCTTCTTCATTTGCCAACTCTTGATCATGGATGTTTCAGACTTGATCACAAACCTTAGTTTATATGGAGAAAATGAGTGTGACTTGAGAAGAGAGAGATAGCATTAATTACCAGACGTTTTTATTTAATATTTATTACCAGAATAAGGTGATTTTAACTGGAATAGTTAAGTTGCCTTTGACAAAAGATTCCAGATCAAGATCTTGCCAAAGTAAAATATAATTTGGTTACCTTAAGATCAGATCGCAGAATGTTGCAGACAGATTGCAATTATTTCAGAGCTGACCCAAAAAGTCTATTCTTTTCACACATATAATTTGTTTGTAGCCTTTAAACTAAAACCAATCGTTAAGATATTTTTAGAAAATTAAGTTTAGATTCTTATGAAGCTGCCACTTTTTTGTCCTTACTGGTGATTGTATTATTTGGACACTTGTGTTAATTATTTCGTGTTCCTATGACAATCATTAACTATGTGTTAACACTATCATCACTTTATACAATTCCATTACGTCTACGAAACCTAGAATTTCTATCAGAGCCACATGATTACAAAGTAGATGTGTGTCTTTATCCTCCAATGTCTTGTCCCAACCTGTTTTTGTTGGGTTGAGAAGAGACAAGTTTGTGGCATTGATGGTCTTCTTCAACGGTCTCAATCGCATCTAAACCTATCAAAACTCGGTTATGGAACTCGATCATCAACAGCCATACTCTGTTCACTTTTCGTAGACGAGTCTTTTGGCACCTACCCGACCGATCTTAAAAGGCTTCTCAGGAACTGGATTATGTTGCTTGCACCTACCCGACCGATCTTATGTCACCTACAGACGCACAAAGAGACTTGGTGTCTTCAATACTTACACGCTTGTTTGCTTTGATATCGTCTTGCCATCACATGGGTGCCTTGAAGACGAGTCTTCAACTACACAAAATAGCCTAAGAGTAGCATATGAACACCAAACGTGGCAAATGTATACATCTATGGAACCCAAAACCTGAGAGGTGTTTTCTTTTGGGGAGATGGTTATGGCTGGGCTACACAGAAGTGGGCTACACATAATACCGCCACACCATCTGGTTGTTCCAGTCATCAGAGTTAAGATAAGGAAAATCCTGTAGAATTTTGCTTGACTTTTGCAGAACGCAGATATATGAGCCAATAGAAGTGGTGATGATGAATTTGATTGGTACCACGATATATAAGAAGTGTTATCTAAGGAATGCAGACAGTACCAGTAAGGAGCTGAATTGAATATGCAGCCCGAGTAAGCACAAAATCATTCAGAATGCATGAAGTTAGTCAGTTAGGCCAATCTGGCTGCGTTCATGCTAGAGGATTCAAGCACAAACTGGTTTGGTGTATGATAATAAGACATGAATTTTCATTCATTTACCAGATACCTTTCAACAGCATTCAATGTGCTTTCATAAACTGCAGGTGGCCTCTGTGATCATCCATCCAAAAGTTGATTTCATTTATTATTCTTCCAGCAAGCACACACTCAGTTAGCCCGACCAAAATTTTATACAGAATGTAACAATATGAAATTACTTGATTATAACTGTGGACTGAGGAGACTAAAACTCTTTGTCTCAGCTACTTCGGGCTATGAGCCCCACTTCTCAAGTCTTGGATGTGGAACATCAGCTGCAAAATAACGAAAGGAAAGTTGGGAGCATTTAAACAACAATCTAAGCTCTAGGAGGAAAGGAAAATAAACATTTAGCGTAGCAGAAAATCGAATGCACTACCTTTGTACCCACGTACAAGCTAAAGAACACGCCGCCCAGAACAGGTACTCCTGTAATATCGAATGAATGAACATTATTGAATAGCAGCGTCTGACAACAAACTTTAAATGAAGACTGATAACCATTGGTTTTTATATACCTTCTCTCTTAAGAAAGCTGGAGACCAACCAGTTTATTCCTGCTGGTCCAATGACATAGCCAGCAAGATTTGCAATCTGCAATTGAGGGACTCAATCTTATTTGTCAGTATGAAGGCGACTACACCAATGGGACTAGGAATATTCAGCAAAAGCTTTACCATGAGGCATGTGATTGTGATGGCACCAGACAACGCTTTGAGTTCACGAAGGAGGAATTCTCCTAAAGCACTCTCAACCTGCAACAGTACTTATCATGTTAACTATAATTTCCACAGACAAGAAACCAAATTACAAAGGAACTTAAAGGAGGTTCTATTTTTCTTTGGGACATATGATAACTAGGTCCCTATAAAGTTGACGGGTCCAAAACATATCATGTGCTAGTAAGACACATTTCCCAGTCTCTACCATCATAATAATATGCGATAATATATGTCAAATTAATTCTTCAAACATTAGCATGGGAAAGACGTGGAACTTATAGAGAGACTACAAAAAACCATTGTTTAACTGACCTTATATGCATTGGATGCTGATTTCAGTAACATTTCTGGCATGAAGAATAAACATGTTAACCATGCCCATGAAAGAAGCTTCCTGATTGCAAACAAAACAGTCAACCATATGAGAAGTTGGATAGAATAATTCAGACAACGCAAAGGAATCATAGGAAGGCAACGGATTACCATTCCAAATCGTGCCACATGGCAACAAATGTAAATACAACCCACACATTCAGAAACTTTCTTCGTGATCCACCTAGAGGAATATACATATACCTAAAGGAAGATGTTAACTTGCTATGTTACGAGCTGACATTAAAAGAAAATGATGTAGCAACGCTTTAAGTTGAAACCAGGAGTTTAGTGTTCAACATTCTCACCTGATAAGCCACCTATTAAATGAAGCATGCCAGGTTTTCCAGAATGATTCCAGACTGTAGCAATTGTTAATGCAATTTGGCATGTTCTCTATAGTTTCAATGCCATTCACCTAAAAGAAAATGTTTACATTATTACATATCAGAACCGCATACTAATTTTTTTATCTGGCGATATTTCTAGGAATTTCTAGCCATGAAAGCAGCAACAATTCAAAAATTTCTTGCTATTGAAAATTCATAGACCAGAACGTCATCAGTACAAAGGACTAAGTTAACAACTACCCTACAACTTCTTGAACCTTTGTTCCACAAAACGATCACAGAATAATAAAACGATCTCAATACTTTAAAGGGGCATACCAGAGACCAAAAGCGGAAATATCTCCATAAAAGAAGGAACTTAAGCCACATGAAGTTTAGCACCTGCAGCAGTACAAATAGCACTACAAATCAGTTTCGGGTATTCTGCTTCTCAACAACATAATAAATTAAAGCACACAGCTGAAATATTCAAGAGCCTCTTGAGCTGATATTAGACTGTCTAGTAAAAAGTAGTTTGTTCTACTATACAAAAACATAACAATAATATCTTACTCCATATCCGACAATAAATATTTCCACAGGAGATAGTTCTCTCCACAGACCACTGTCACAGATGCAAAGAAGTTAGCATCTTGTATAATTAAAAGGTTTGAAAAAATTACGTTGAAAGAAGACTTCTTGGACTGTGATAAGAAGCCGTTGGAAGTCGCATCCACTTCGAAGAAGCCGTTGAAAGATGTATCCACGGCGAAGAATAAGAAGCAACCTGAACCGGTAAAAATTCCACCACCGGAATCTTCGAGTGACGAAAAAGAAGAAGTAGAATCTGCAGAAGACGAACCATCCAAGGATTTCGGTAAATATCCTCTAACTCATTTCGCTCCAGAAGTAAGTTCATATTCAGAGTTTGAATCGGAGACTAAGAGTGAATCTGACTCTAAAACTGAGCCAGCTACTACTAAAACGTCTTCTCTTGTTACTGTTGTTGTTTTAGCTTCCTCGAATAAAAAGAGACAAAATGAAGAAGCTGCTTCAATGGAAGTGAATGCGTCTAAACGAGCCAAGACAAAGACGTCGAAGAAGATGTTTTAAAGAGTGTGGAGGGAAGAAAGCATAAGTGGAAGTCGCATCCGCTTCGTCTTTGTCGTCTCCGTCTTGGCTCGTTTAACGCATTCACCTCCGTTGAATCATCTTCTTCACTTTGTCTCTTCTTATTCGGAGAAGCTAAAACAGCAACAGTAACAAGGAGGAGTGTTTTGGTCGTAGCTAGCTCAGTTTCAAAGTTGGATTCACTCTCAGTTTCTGATTCAAACTCTAAATCTAAACTTAGTTCTAGAGCAGAAAGAGTTAGAGGATTCTTACCGGAATCTTTGGATAGTTCGTCTTTTTCAGATTCTGATTCTTTTTCTTCGTCACTGGAAAATTCCGGTGGTGGAATTTTAACAAGTTTAGGTTGTTTCTTATTCTTCGCCGTGGATACATCTTTCAACGACTTCTTTGAAGTGGATACGACTTTCAACGGCTTCTTAAAAGGTTGAAGTCTAATTATTATCTGAGTCCAAGAAGAGTTTCACCTGATCACAAAGGCATTGTAATAAAATAAGTGTGTCATAAGTTCAATCAGCAAGAAGCTGAATAACCAACGCACTCCATACCGAGCAATATCTTTGAATGAATGAGTATTCTGTGGCATATCTAGCTGTAAACATATAGGCTTGTAGTGAGAGATCATGAAGACAAGACCCACTATAAAAAAACAAAGGTGCTTATTTAAGAGAACCAGAGTTTGGGATCTTAAAAACAAACTAAGACATGAAAGGAATACAAAAGTGAAGGCATGACAAAAACCCAGACCTGAGAAGCAAATGCATTAAAGCTTATGATTGGCCCCGCAAGGTACAAGGGTGCATACACCAAATAACAAAGGTATAGAGAAAAACTGCAGCCCTCATTTGCAAGACCTCTCTCCTGATAAATTATAACATGTTAGAGACGAGTTCTGCAATAGCAAAAGAAGATTAATGATAGAAGTGAAATAATGGTGCCATATAGTCAACCTGTCGTAATACATAGCAAGTCTTCCCAAACTTACATAAGGAACAGCGTGTTACGTGTTTCTGCAATAACGAAATATCAAAATAAGAGATGGCTACACCATATCCTGTTAATCGTTGATCACAGAAACAGTACAAATACACAGGAAATATTATAATATATGAAACTTAGAAAAATAAATAAGCAACTAAGAATATTCAGCAGCTCTTGTCTATGTATGCCAGGAGAACATATGGACATGATTTTGTGGATGATATTTTATATCTCTAGCCCAATGCTAAATTACCATGAACACCTATTCCAAAACTACCAAGAGACTATGGTAAAAGAATTATTATTAATAACAGAGACTGTTTAATACGAAGACCGATAAATATTACTTAAAAATGTAGAAAAGCAGCATCATGAAAGGCAACACACCTCCTGATCAAAATGAGAATCTAGTTGGCCCCAGTGATAATCGTATCCAAAACTTATCATGCGCAGAACAACTGCAACAAAAATATAAGTGAGCAACACACTGCAGTCAAATTGTGTTTTTCAACAAAGAAAGAAAACTGCAGTCAAGGGTAACTGGATAAAACAATACCAAAGTTGAAGCATATATGCCATCTAAATGTGCCCCGAAAGTTGTCCAGGAATTCAAACTGTCGCCTTGGATAGAGGGAGGAATGATCAAAGTATTAAGGCTTTACAGCAACCATCACGCTAACAATAACTCCATGTATATGTCAAATATGAGATGTACATGACTAACCCGAAAATGGAGAACGAATATCCTTCATAGATGCGATTGCAGAAGAGAAAAAAAATGTTGAAAGTCCACAGCATGTAAGGAAAGTAACTCGTCCGTGCAAAAACCTACATTAATGTAAATCTAGTGGATTATGATCAGCTCAGAAAATATCTAACTGAGAAGTAGACATAACGAGTATATACCACACGAAGCCAAGATATGCTCCACTCTACATTCTATATACTCTTACGATCCAACTATCAATAAATCCTAGGACAGGTTGAAAATATGAAGGAAACATACCTTAACGAGAAGGAAATTAGCTGTTGCTATCAAGAGAATGTAAATGACGCTGGAAGTGAATACGGAAACAAGTTAGCTTTAGATACAGAAAATGAGATGCTGAAAAGCAAATAAAAAGAGATGAAATCAGCATTACCAAGCTCCATGTAAGTAAATCAAGTATATAAACGACATCGAAAGCCACAAGATTGACATTCCTTTGGCTTTCAAGTGGAAAAAAGACCTAACTCCATTAGCAATCACAGTGAAAACCGCGAAAACAAAGCTAAGAATAGGCAAATTTCCACAAAAATTCCTCCATTGAGCATCGGAAACATCCTATAGCCAAACACAGATCTAATGAGCTTCATCAAAGCAATAAGAATACTTTGGAAAAAAAACAAAAAAAATTGAATGAATCACACATTACATTGCGGCGATTAGGTATAAGCCATCCAGGAGCTAAACCATAGAGCTTGAAGTAATGATCTAAAATTCAAAATTCATCAGCCAAATCACTGGAAACTTTTAAACCTAACAGAGTCACTGTATTTAGATTTGATTAAGCGAAAAAAATTGGAGTTACCGTGAGAGAGACGAAGCGATCTCCATACAGCGTAAGTGTAGAAGGCGACCGCGTACAAGAGTATAAGAACGAGCTCTCTCTGTTTCCATTTTGCGTATCGATTTTGAGCGTCTTGGTTCATGACTACTCTCTAATGGAGTCAAACCCAGAAACGACTCATCAAACGCAGCCTCCCCCACTCACACTTCTCCGATTTTATATTATGGTTCTATTGTTGCGTCTTGCTCAGCTAGTCTTCGGCGACAACCAAACCTTAATGGGCCTACTACTGGGCCATTGTTTAAAATTGTTATGGGCTACTCATTTGTGATCGTTAAATTTTAGATGTGTTCTTTCTTTTTTCTTTAAGTAATGAGATATCTAATTTTACGTGTATGATAGCCGTTGCAGAATCGTGTGCTAAGAAATGGTTGGGGAAACAACGTACAACTCACAACGGAATAAAGTTTCATCCGCATCTATGTGTTGGTTTTTCTTCTAATGGGAGAATATTGGATTAGGTTAAAAATATCAAACTTGGACATATAACCCATCAATTATAAGGTTGGTAATACGCTTATGGTTATTAGTGACTATATGATTATATAACCACCTTTAACTTAATTTTTTGGTGAAGATATTTGATTTTTGGATCTAAAGGATGAGAAAAACATAACTCCCATAGTTTGTTGTTTTGGCAATCAAATGAGCTCCGATTTGGCTAATATTTTGGAGAGTAACTTCTTGACTCAATAGTTTTCAAATTCAACGGTTGGTTTATGAAAAATTTGAGTTTTAGCATGACTGGTCGTGTTTGGAATTTCCAGATTTTCTTGCAGCTTAGTGTTTGGAATATCCAACAGTTCTTCTCAGTTGAAACTAAAATTTTGCAGAGATGTTCTCGACTTATTTTTATCTAGAATTCGTATTGTACATATCTTATTTGGTTGTCAGAATCTTAAAAAATCTAGAGTCGTTTGAGACTGCATATTTCTAGACTTTTGTTTTTCTCTCTTGTAGTGTTTTTTTTTTTGTTAGAGATTGTTTTTTACAACTTTAGTCTTTGCATAAGTTCTGTGGGAACAGGGAAGACGTGGTAATAGTCAAATATATTGGTGATAGTGGAATAATGAGTGGAATACAGTCCCGTGATTTTTATTCCTCACATTTAGAAGGTTTTCCACGTATAATTTGGTGTCTCGCTTATTTTTATGATTTGAACTTTATGATTTCAAATTTATTTTATTTTTTCTCATCGTTTCAAATAAGAGCAGGTGAAACTTTATTAAAATACGCTATCAATATTTATCCATTATATCGGAGAAATTATATTCTAATAGCCATTCATATTTTACATTAGCAATCCAACTAGTTTATTATACTCATCCTGGGCATTCCGAATAATCCGAGAAAATCAAACCAACAAACCGACTATTTCGGTTATCGGAACCGAGGTTTTGAACAGGAGCCAACCGATCGGCAATTTTTTTTGAGGATTTCGGTATTCGAATCTGTTCGATTCAGCACCTTTGAACCAAACGATTATTCAGGTTTTGTTCATCATCACACCATGTTCATCTTCACCAGTTTGCTTCTGTACACAATGTTAGGAAGAAGAAAAAGTGTGCTCGCCATGTTTAGGGGATGTCAACAACGAAAACCCTAAATTATTTTAATATAGTTGGAATTTTATTTAAACTTATGTTTGTTGGCCCATAATACTATATATTTTCCTTTGGCCCAATTTATGTTACAACCCACAATATATTTTATATATAAAAGAAAAAACCCTAAATCTAAATCTATTCTTTTTTGTTTTTTTTTGTTTAGCCGCTCCTTCCAACTTCATAAAAACCCAGATCTATTCTTTCTTTTCCATTTGATTGTCTATTGTCAACATAAAACAATCATACGATCGATTTGCAGCCGCTTCCCTTCTCGTTTCTAGATCTAAGGCAAAATCTTGAGGTAAAATCTCTTTTTTAAAACCTTCTTAATCTTATATTTTCCCTCATCAATCACTTAGGTCCCCTTTTCTGAATCATTATTATTCTGTACAACGGATTTTGTTCACAATAATAAAAACTCTCACTCTCCGACGAGTTCTCACTTCTGTAGAAGTCAATACTGATGCAGCGACTAAGGGGCCGATTGGTGACGACTGTAACTTTTGACTGTAGAGACTTTAGCTGTATAGACTTTGACTGCAGAGACTTTTGCTGTAAAAACTTTGACTGTAAAATTTTTTATTGCCGACTGGTAAAGATTTGACTGTAAGAATTATATTTTTAAATAATATAAAGTATACCGAACATAATGAAGTATACAATATTTGTTCTATAATTAAAAAAATTTTAAATTTGTTTATTGATCTTAAGTAAATTTATCTATGTGTATTGCATACTTATCATATTTGTCTGTTCTGACATAATTTTAATATTTATTTCTTTTCTTTTATATAGAGAAATGGATCTTAAAAGAATAAGAAAAAAAATCAATTATTAATTAATTGAAAGTTTTTAAAAATTAATTCATCAATGAGTTTTATGGAAAGTTTTAATACATGTGGGGGAAAAAACAAAAAAAAACATTGGCTTTTATTTTTATTTGTTTTAAAGTCAGGTTTACGAGACTTTAAAAAATAACTGCAATCAAAGAGTAAAATAGAAAAGTAGTGCTGTGAAGACTTTTAAATTAATCAAAGCCAAAAGAGCATGATTGGTAAAATTTTAACTGTAAAGACTTTTAAAAAAAATTACAGCTTTAAAAGTGCTCGCCAATCAGCCCCTAAGTCATTTTCTGATTCTAATTCTGATTTGCTTTTGTGAAAATTTGGTTGCTTTTGAGGACTGGTTTTGAAGAGATCTCTTGAGATGTTGGAATTCTTTGAGCTTCCGATCGAGAATAAACGCCAGTGGTGGAGGGACTGCATTACCAATCTGCCTTTGTTTGTGTTTTATCCTCTCTGAAAACTCATAACTATCTTGAAACTCCTACAATTTTTATATAACCACAACTTCACTTTAAATCTACACATAACTTCAAATACACTTTCATACGATATTACAGGTGATCAATTATCAAATGGGCTCGTATAAATATTAAAACATTTGGTTTTAGATAAAAAAAACACTATGTATCACAATGAATATAAGAGACTCAGATGGTAGATTACACTGGCAAAGAAACTTCCCCACTTCCATCAGCTGAGGATCGATGATGGAAGTGGGAAGTTGCCTAGTCAGTCCAATCTATCAAAGAGTCCCTTATAACCATTGTGGTACTTAACTTTGTTTGCAATAGCCAAAAGTTTCAATATTTCTACGAGCCTATTTGATAACTTCACATGTAATTTTATAAGAAATTGCATTTGAAATGATGTGTAAATTTATAGTGAAGTTGTAGGTATAAAAAAAATAAGGACTAATTTGATTGTGTACCTTAATTTTTGTATGAAATTTGAAATCTACACTATGATTTTAAAGTATCTAAGATTTACGTTAAATTTTTGTTCAAAATGACATTTTGTCTTTAATTAATAATTAAATAATCAGAAAACAAAGATAAAATATTTTGATTAGTTTTGTTTTACAAAAATAATTTAAAATTAAAATAAAACTAATATTTTGAGAATTTTTGGTTCAAATGTCAGATAATGCTGAATTTAATTAAGACAAATAGTTATTATAATGATAAATTAATTTACTATGTTTAATATTGATCAGTAAAACTAAAATTAAGATTAATGAAATAGTTCAACTAAAACAAAAGTAAACATATACAATACACAAAAAAACACTAAAGTCATATTTCTCCTCATTCGTCGAGATAAACAAATGTAACTTAATTATATAATTTAAATATGTTATTAATTTTTTAAAAATACACAAAAAACACTAAAGTCATATTTCTCCTCATCCGTCGAGATAAACAAATGTAACTTAATTTATCAAGATTTTGGATGATGATTAGTTTAAATATATTATTATTTTGAAAATTAATAACATATTTAAATTATATTATTAGAAACGAATAAGTTGAAAGAAATTATGAATTTTAATTATATTTTGGATAATTATTTAGAGTTTAGTTCAATTTAGTAATTATTTTGGATAATTATTGATTTTTTTTAGTTACAAAGTTTTTAATATATATATATAATTAAACAAAAATCAATTGTTTTCATTGAGTAAAATTTTTTGAAATATATATATAAAATACATTTTTTCAAAAAATTATTTACGAATATAAATTATATAAAAACAGAGAATTATGTTACAAAATAATAATTAATTTAAATATTACAACCAAGAATAATTATGGTGATTGGAAAGAAAAGAAATCAATAGTACCAAAAACTCGACAATGTAAAAAAATCAATTAACCAAAATATAAGCCGGGAGTTCAAAAAAATCAACATTTATTAATAAATCAACATAGAAAAAAAATAACTTCATTCTATTGGTAAAACATATTTTATTTTAAATTTTGCAAAGTTATTTTTATTTATTATTATGAGGTTTTCGTAAATTATATATATACATATATATTTATGATTATAAAATTTTCTTTCTAGTTCCGGCTAGTTTTTCTTCTACTTTTCAGAAAATAGCTTTCATTCAAAATACATGAACAATAAATTCAAAATAACAAAAAAAATGTAACACTAGATCAGCTAAATAAAAAATGTGTTTATCCTCGAAAGATAGTACGTCTTACTATAAAGTAGGGAGCAAGAAATTTAAAAACAAAATATGAGGTTATAGTATTAAATTTTCTCTTACTTGATGAAAAAGTAAAAAAAAATTCCTTCAACCCAAATATTCTTTAATTTATTAATTAATTAGTTTAAATTATTTATCTTAAATTTAAATTATGTATTAATAAAACAGAAAAAACTATTCAAGACCCGGTTGTGTGAAGGAAGTCTTGTCGAAATTTTCAATTTTAATGTGTAAGATTGCAATATGCTATACAAAGTCTATGAACATAAATTTCAGATGATCTTAACATAGAGAACAAACATTGAATGCTTGGGTAATATATATTCAGCAAATTCCTTTTGGTGAGTGTTAATAAAATGTTAATTAAATATAAATAAATAAATTAGTTAACAAAAAGGCTTAACAAAAATATACAAAAAAAAGTTTAGTAATTTAAACTAAAAATTTCCTAAATGTTGGTAAAGATGTGATGTAGATTGTGACTGTGTTTATAATTTTACTTTTAAAACTGGGCGAATTGCTAAAAATAGACCAAAAATTGAGTTTGAATGCAAAACTAGACCTCAAATTGAAACAAATGCAAAACTAGACCTTTGGGGTATGGAAATTACATTAACCCCCTTATTTGCAAACAAAAAAAAAACAAAAACCGCAATTACAGTTCTAACCTCCGCGCGAAGTAGACTTCTTGAACGAAGTCTCACAGTAGACTTTGAAGACTTCTTGAACGAAGTCTCACAGTAGACTTCGTTCATGACATCCATGAAGTCTTAACCGTGATTAAACCTTAGATTTAAATTAGGAAAATAATAAAAAATATTTTCAATGAAATTTCTTCTAAAGAAAATAAGATTATCTAAAATATGAACTTTATAAATTAAAATTTCCGAAACTTTTATAAATTTTAAGCATGTAAGGTTGATTATGTTCTAAAATACCATAAACAGTCACAGACTTCGACCATGAAGTCTGAACCGTAATTAAATGTGAAATTTTAATTAAAAAATGAAAAAAAAATATTTCGATCAAATTTTTGAAAGATAAATTATTTTAAATCAATCGAATAGGTTTAAATAAAAAATTCATAAAACTAAGTCATTTGATGTAAACATGTGAGGCATATAGGGTTAGAGGTTACCAATGGGTAAGATATTGCATATATCTTTAGGGTTAGACTTAGATTGATATGTTTTTGATATAAAATGGCGATCCTTCGTAAGTTGTTAGATTTTGAACATATTATACTATTTTGATGTCAAATGTTAGTATTTGTTAAAAAGTGAATTAAACGTTCGAAATTTAGAGTTTAGGGGCTTACAGACTTCTCGAGTTTCGGGTGAAGTCTCACGGCAGACTTCGCATAGTGATGTCTGTAAGATTTTGTTATCGTAGACTTCCAGCACAGACTTCCTCTGTATGTTAATTATATTTAATTTCTCTTATTAATGTTAATTATCTATCGGAACCTTTGATTTCTTTATTATTAATTATCTTTAATTTCCTCTTATTATGTTAATTATTATTGGAATCTTGATTTGTAATCAAATACAAAGTTCGAAAACCGCAAAAATACAAAAAGAACTGGTCTCAGAACAGCGAGAAACCTAAAGACTTCCAAAAGTAGAACTTCACGAGTAGACTTCACTAGGAGACTTCGTATTATACAGAACACCTAAGTTAGAGACTTCTCTAGTAGATTTCCAGCACAGACTTCCTCTATAGGAAGTGGTATAATCATTTGCATAGAACATAATCAAACCTTAATTTTATGAAAAGTTTTCTGAATTTTAATTTATAAAGTTCATATTTGGGATAATCTTATTTTCTTAAGAAGAAATTGCATTGAGATTATTTTTTTTATTTTCATAATTTAAATCTACGGTTTTAATTACGGTTCAGACTTCGACCATGAAGTCTGGAAATGTAATTAAATGTGGAATTTTAATAAAAAAATGATAAAATTTTTTCAATCAAATTTTTTGAAAGATAATTAGTTAAAATCAGATCGAATAGGTTAAAAAAAAAAAATTCATAAAACTGAGCCATTTGATGTAAACCATGTGAGGCATATAGGTTAAGGTTGCCAATGTGTAAGAATCCATGCATATATCTTTAGGGTTAGACTTAGATTGATATGTTTTTGATATAAAATGGCGATCCTTAGTATAGTTGTTAGTTTTGAACATATTATATTATTTTGATGTCAAATGTTAGTATTTTGTTAACAAATAGTGAATTAAACGTTCGAAATTTAGAGGTTTAGGGCTTACAGACTTCTCGAGTTTCGGGTGAAGTCTCACGGCAGACTTCGCATGTGAAGTCTGTAAGATTTTGTTATCGTATGAAATTCAAATAAATCAAAAAAGTGTAATTATTATAAATAAACTTATGTTCTTAAACGAGTTTAGATAGATAAACTGAGCCTATCTAGGGCAATTGCCCTGTATTTGCTATCAGTATCAAACATCAAGAAGTCGTCTCTCAAATCTTCAACCTCTTCCATCGCTAGGTCGAACAAAATGTCCGATAAGCCTTCTTCAGTTTCAGCCAAGTGTCATCATCACCACCTGTGGGAATTAGATTTGTATTGTCTAGATCAATTACGATATGTTAAACTGTAGTAATAAACACCACTTACGCGCGCGAACTGATTATCCTCCATAATTTAGTACCACGATCATCGCTCCACCCTCCTGTTCCTAAAGCATTCCCAGAAGTTAGGACAAGAAAAAAAACTAATTACAAATAGGCTAAAAATTGCATTTTATACTGAAATTATCATTAGAGACTTCACAGACGAAGTCTCAAAATAGACTTCTTTGATGAAGTCTGCTCTGCTATGGAAAGCAGACTTCGCGCCGTGAAGTCTAAATTTATAACCTAAACACCTAATAAAGTTCAGAAAAAAATATAAAAAAAAATAATTATGCGATTAAAATAGTTCAAATTTCTCAAACATCAAAAGCCATACGTAACACACATGTTAGCACAGAAAAAAAAAAACTAATTACAATAGGCTAAAATTGCATTTTTACTAAAATTATCATTAGAGACTTCACAGGCGAAGTCTCTTAGTAGACTTCTCCGATGAAGTCTGCTTTGCTATCTGAAGCAGACTTCGCCAGTGAAGTCTGGAGAACGGGTCTAATTTTGCAATTGACCAATTTTGACTTTTTTAGCAGACTTCACATGCGCAATCTGCTCACAAGGAGACTTCGTCAGAAAGTCTATACAGTTTGGGGTCTAGTTTTGCAATTGACCACAGTTTTGACTTTTTTAGTAGACTTCATCTAGGAAGTCTTTTCGGTAATAGACTTCATTTAGGAAGTCTATTACGTAATTAGACTCCTCGATTAAGTCTTTTTGCCTTCAGAGACTTCTTCGGCGAAGTCTACCCATAAAGTAGGGTATAAGTTTTTGCAATTGACCAAGAGTTTGACTTTTACATGAGACTTCGTCTGAGAAGTCTATTTAGAAAAAGGGTTACTTTTGCAATTGACCAAAAGAATTTATTTTTAATTCCAGAATTACCGATGGTTGTAGACTTCATACGAGAAGTCTACCAATAGTCAATGTTTCGGAATTTTGGTCAAATGCAAAACTAACCCTTTTTGACGCAGACTTCTCAGATGAAGTCTCGATAAATAGTCTTCGTTCCGGTCAATTGCAAAACTAACCGCTTTTTTTGCAGACTTCACAGAAGAAGTCTTTGTACAAAGTCAGACTTAACGGTCAATTGCAAAACTAGACCCTTGTAACTAGACTTCGACGGTGAAGTCTAAACACCGTTTTTTGTTTTCAAAGGAGAACTCCAGACTTCATCGTGGTTCAATCGTGAAGTCTGAGACCCAAAAAGTCAATTGCAAAACTAACCCCAGTTGACTATTGAGACTTCACCCATGAAGTCTGCCTTCTGGAAAATCGGAGAAAATGAAGCAAAAATTACCAAGATTCGGTTTGAGCTTGTGTTTTAGCTTCTTAAACGGCAAGAACTGATCACGCCAAAATACCCAAGCAACCCAAGCGTTATTATGCTCGAATCTTAGTAAATCGCAAGATATATGGATGGTAAATATTGAAAACGATATTATAGAGTTAAATGGTTGAAATGAAGAGAGGGAGATCGACAAAAATGGAGCTTTTAACTCAGTTTTAAAGCATTAACATCACTTAATTCGGTTGTTTGAAGCATTGAGAGCTCAATTTTGTTTGGTAAGTGTGGTTGGGAACTATTGAAGACGATGGCATTTTCGTTATTACGTGAGAATCTTTGGGTTATTGTTTTTCAAACCCAGCTACCAGACTTCACAGGAGAAGTCTGCGCTATGTATTTTTGTGAAAAAAGAAGCGATGAAGGGTATTTTAAGGCATTTTGAAAAGAAAAAGAAGAGGGGTCTAGTTTTGGAATTGACTTCAAATAAGGGTCTAGTTTAGCAAGAAGCCCTTTAAAACTCTTCTAAAATATAAGTAAATGTCAGAAACTAGAGAATGTTTATAATGATATATCGTGTAATTAAATAATTACAATAGTTTTATTCAAAAAATTTCCTTTTTCAATACGTTATAAATATATTTTGACAGGTAATTTATTTTATTTTTTAAGAAAAAAATATTTTTTTATTTTTCACAAGTTTTTAAAATAGTATATTATAACTCGTGTGTACGCGGGACATAATCTAGTTTTCCATACAAGCGTGTGTACGTGATACTTTGTGATAAGTCACATGTTAGAAAAGTTATATCAATCGGAGGGGACGACAATACCTATATGATGATACACTGCATCTATATATAATAGAAAACTCATTTTTAGGATCTTGCTGACTTATTTATCAACCTTGGCGTTCTTTGTCCCATCTCTTCTTTCTGTCTAAATTATAATTAATGTATTAAACAAACCATAAAAATGGTGAATCAGAATGATTCTTACAACTAGAGATGTTAATATAGGCATTAAGTTAGCAGGTATAAATGGATCCTTTGTTATAAAAAAACAACTCATTTAGCCTCATTTATCAATCTGTGTTATATTGGTTTAAATGAGTTTACTCATTTAGACCTGTTTATTAAATGGGTTTTAACAATATTTAACAGAGTATCCTGTTAGACCCGTTTATTTTTTTGTCTTTTTTATACACACTAAACTATGAGTTTTTATATTTTTTTGAATGTTTTTATTTTATGAAGTTGAGTTTGTTGAAATACTTTTCTATCCGCTAAGAATATAGTTTTATCATGCTTTCAAAATTTTAGTTTAAAAGTATTCTGCAGAAGGTTATGTATTAATTGTTCTTTATTGCTTTTTATGTTAATTTAGTCATATAATATATGAAATATTATATGATATGCATAAATCACGTAAGTTAAATAAATTTTTAGCAACTAAAAGTTACATGTTAACAAAATTAAACTTTTTTTTGGTGTTGAACAATAATAATTAAGAATATATATTACTAAAAACAAATTGTTAATTATAATTTTAAATGGTATAAACGAGTATAAATGGGTTACAATAATTTTAACGGGTCTAAATGAACGTCCGTAATAGACTCTATGATTAAATGGATCTAAACGAGTTTTGGCTTTAAATGAATTGGATTTTAAATGAGGTGTGTTTAAATGGATGCGGACCGTTCATTTTATCATCCTTAGTTACAACTTCGAAATCAGCCAAAACATACAGAAATTTTTTGACATCACACATCTCCGACGGAAAGAGTAGCAACCTCCTAGCATATCTTCGGTGTCAAAAAGTACGGTCTTGCCCCCCGGACACAACATTGATCCGAGGTCTTTGTCCCACAGTTTTGCCCCATGGTTTTTGTCCCATCCCTTTAATGCCAACCTTTGCGATTTTTGCTTCTCATATCCCTACATTTATTCATATATAGAATTGTCATAAGCTCTTGTTTTTGTTAGAACTTATTTTTAAGTTGCATCGATTTACTTTTTCGATCAACCTTTTAAATTAAAGTTCATTTGAATGAGAAATGAATGTCCAAAATTGGTTGCTTAAATAGCACAAATTGGACAAATGAGAAATAGTCTCATATTAGAAACATGGAGAAAATCCTCTAATATATAAGGGATGATGTTTGTGTCTAGGCTCAAAGCCTTAAGACCAAAGTATGTTGTAAAGGAGAGAAAACATATCCAAACAAAACCGGGCTAGGCTTGGGTTTGAGTTTGTGTTAATGAGATAGAGGTTTAATATCTCATATTTTTAGCTCATATTTGTTTTGATATTTGTGTTTGATTTAGTCAACATGAGAAACAAATATTTATTCCTTTCAACATTGCAAATTAATGGCCATAAATCCGACATTGAATTTACGTCTCCATGCTCATATTAATGGAGCGGTTTTGCTTTTGCAAATAAAAAGGGAGAAGAAATAGTTTCTTCACTAGAGACAACAAGAAAGACAACAATGGTCAATCTCATTCATTCACAACAAGAAAATCCCCTTCATGTCTCTTCTCTATGTTTTTTCTGAGTCTTGAGAATACACACAACTCTAGCGTTCGTTAGACTTCTGATTTTGAGTGGTGCAAATCAGAAGATGGTGCGGTTGTATCCTGGGATTCTGATTGCGTCAAACCGTCACACTACGGGCAATTAAAGAATTAAGGAAAGAGTGTCTAGCCTCCGCACAAATCGTTCTTGGTTCATAAGATATTGGTATCGAGTATTATAATTTCAATTATAGATATTATCATTATGTATAACAATTTTTCAGTTTGCTATATCGTAGAAATTGTGGTCCTACAGTCTTAATTCTTTAATTTTCGTTATTATACTAACGAAAAGTTGATTAATTGTTTAAGTTCTCTCAAGAACAGGAACTCGTACCTCCGTTGGAGACTTGGAGTATTGATATTTTCTTATCAAATATTTTTTAATTAATTTCTGNAATTGTTTAAGTTCTCTCAAGAACAGGAACTCGTACCTCCGTTGGAGACTTGGAGTATTGATATTTTCTTATCAAATATTTTTTAATTAATTTCTGTAATTTATTCTTTTTTATCCTACATATATTGATGCATATCTGGGTTGTTTAGTTTAATTTATGCAAATTATATTTTGCTTAAATTGATGAGTTATCTACCTAGATTGTTTAAGGAAGAAAGAAAAAAAAATTGCAATCGTTGTCGTCGATCTAGATAATTTATCTTGGTGGTTATGCAATTCAATTTGTTTATTATTGCATAATATATTGAATTTTAGTTTCTGGTTTTTTGTTTAGTATACTTATTCGTTTTGTTTACTCATCAACAGATTCGATCTTTCTTTGTTTATCACATAAAAATTCGTTTAGTTTCTGATTATATACGTGGTAACACAACCAAGTATCTTTCTTTGTTTTTTAGCTGGCACCAATCGCTAATAGCTTTGTCTTGCTGCTGCAGTACTAGTTTGATTATAGAGAGAAACCAGAGTTACATAAGAAGGAGAGATTTGAGAATACTTTACAACGATTTAACTCCCAAGTTGATGTCGTCAACATTCATTCTTGGTTTAAATTACAAAGCTCAATTTTATGAGGACTTGTTTGATTGACATTATAAAAGTTCAAAAATTTCAGACCACAGACAAGTAAAGCTCCAACAGCTCCAAGACCGGCCAATAAGCCAGCAATGACACCAATCGGAGGCAATCCTCCTCCAATGGCCTTTCCTGTGTTTATGTCATACTTTGCAAACCTCTTATTTGATGCTATACATTGACGACATATGTATGTATCCGGTTGGAAAAAAAAATCCCTGAGAAAACAATCAACAACTTTGTTAGAACATATAGAGATAGGCGTAAAAACAAAACCAAAAAGAAACTGTATGCAACTGAAACCAAATTATATAAATTGAAACTTAGAGGTGTCAAATGGGCTGTCCATGTCCATTAGGACCGGACCAATAGTGTCCATTTTGATTATGGACAAATAGTGACCACGTCCGTTAAAACCATGTCCATTAAGGACCATGACCATTAATGCCCATGTCCAAATGGGCTGTCCAATAAACCCCATTCTAAAATTCACTTTATTATGTCCATTACTTTATTCTCTTAAACATAAACAACAATATTAGCACTTTTTTTTGTTGTATTTTTTGTAACAATAATATATACGATCGAATTATGAAACTTAGCAATGCATATTACTAATCTCTTAACCCGCTAATTCGATGATTGTCGACATTGTTTAGTTCATGCATATAAAATTATAAACACATGTGAGACCACTACATATCCATATACGAGACACAACTACCAAAAGAAAAACTTAAGACGCATACAAACATAAGATTAAAGTATTAGCAACTTCATGTTTTTAACAAGTTATGAATTGTATTGGCAACCAAGTAGAAAATAAAAGTGAGATCATAATACAATAAATACTAATCCATTACATTATGATTCTCTTCCTCTTCAATAAACATGAAGTCATCACCTAAAACAAGTTAAAAAATATATTAGAATTCGTATTCATCAATCTAATCATCATCTAATAAAGCAAATAATATGTAGAATTCTTACCAACTTCTTGAAAACCGCGCAACCAATTCCTTGCACATATCAAAGCTTGAACATTTGTCGGCAAAAGACAACTTCTATACTTATTGAGAATGCGGCTGCCTATGCTAAACGAAGATTCTGAAGCTACGGATGTGATAGGTATGCTCAAAACATCACACGCCATAGTCGCTAACTCCTTAAAACGAGTTGAATTATCTCGCCAATATGTCAAAACATCTAAACTTCGAAAAGCAACCATATCTAATACCGATTCATCCAAGTATGTATCTAATGGTGATTTCCCACTTCCACCAGCCTTTTGCGAAAAGTAAGAATAAAAACCCTGAGACATTTATCAAAAACAGATCATTGTTAACTAATGAAATGAACATTGTTAACTTCATGTCATTCCAGAACATATGCATTCCAGCAAATTCAACGATCATATGAGCTCAAAACAGAACATATGCATTCCAGCAAATTCAACGATCCTGCCATACTGTTCAACGATCTACCATTCTCAAAGCAACTAAACCAACTAAGCAATCGTAAAAGTGAAGAGAGCTAAGAGGAAGAAAATAACTGGATTAATTTCATATCAATTTCAGATCAATTTCAGATCAAGAACAGATTAAAACAGATCAATTTCAGATCAATTTCAGATCAGAATTAGACAAAAACAGTGCTAGATAAACTTACATCATATCCTGATGGAATGTCATGTTGGGAAGTTTCTGAAGTGGCAGTGGTGATGTTTCTTGTGTCTCTCTTATAAGCTCCAAAAAGTTTATCCATTGTACTACGCACATGAGTCAATTTCAGCAAGCTAGTTGATGAATCTAGAGTGGTGAAACAATATTCCAAGGCAGCAAACTTCAACCGTGGATCAAGTACAGCAGCTATTGCAAGAATGACGCTATATTCTTCCCAGTACTTATCAAACTTCAACTGCATTGCCTTCACCATATCAAAAATTATACCATCATCAGAAACTTCATTAGCTCTTAACCAACTCTCGATCTTCCAAACTTGCATGAAATACAAGTTTGCTGTCGGATATGATGACCCAGAAATAAGATTAGTCATTTCAGCAAACGGTGTTAATAGCTCACAAATCAGTTCTCCTCTTGTCCACTCTAACTCGGATGGAAAGCTTTTGTAACTCCTCTCTACCTCAGCAAGATTGCGCAACACATCCTTATACTTAATTGCTCTAGATAGCATAAGATGTGTAGAATTCCAACGAGTTTGGACATCTAAAACCAAACCTGCTTTCATCTGAAACCCAACTGTTTCCTTACAGTTTTGAAACATGTCTTTTCTAGACTGAGATCCTTTGACAAACTTAACACTATCCCTAATCTTCTCCAAAGCTCCACTAATTGTATCTAACCCATCCTGCACAATAAGATTCAAAATATGTGCTGAGCATCTTATATGGAAAAAATCTCCATTGCACACTAAGTCTTTATGTAACTTTCTCTTTAGAAGACCTTGCATGTTATCATTAGCAGAAGCATTGTCCACTGTTATAGAAAACACTTTCTGCTCTAGGCCCCAATCCTTCAACAATTCAACAAGCTTCATCGTTATTGCAATATCAGAATGAGGAGGAGGAAAAGCAGAAAAAGACAGTATTTTCGTTTTCAACTTCCAATCTGAGTCAATGTAGTGGGCTGTCAAACTGATATAACCTTCAATAGTGATAGCTCGCCAAAGGTCTGTTGTCAAACAAACCCTACTTGGAATCTGACTCAAGATTTCCTTGAGTTTCTTTTTCTCTTTCTCAAAAATCTTTAAAACATCTGCTGCTGCTGTGTTTCTACTCCAGAACTCAATGTCAGGGTTAGCATAAGCAAACACCTCTCTAATTCTGTGATATTCAACAAACGAATATGGAAGATCATGCTCTATAATGGCTACTGCAATCATCTCACGGAATACCATCATATCTAGCTTCCTAACACTACTCTTAGGCGTACTTCCAGGAGTCTTAGAACAATGTGACATATGCCGATTCAAAGTGGTAGTTCCATTCAGACGCAAATTCAAATAAAAGAGCTTTTTGCAGTGATTGCATGTAATATCATGTTTCCCATCCGAATGCAACTGTCCTAATGTAAAATGTTTCCAGCATTTAGCGCGACGTTTTCATTGAAAAGTTTCAATGAAACTGAAAGATTCACACTCACTTGTTCATCAAAAAGTTTAGGTAACGTGTATATGAATCCACAATCAAGACAAATGTGAATAGCTCTTGCCTGCAAAAGGGAATGATGTTTAAACATATCATTGAGTTAAGCTTCTATAAAAGGGTTTTAAGATGCAATAATTCAATCGAAGGAAAACAGATTGGTTCTTGGAAGAACCGTAGCAAGCCCTTAACCAATTTATACTAATTAAGGGTTTACTTGGTTAATTCTATCTATGTTAGTATGTTATGATAAAAAAAAGAACGTTTTGTACCTTAACCAGAACCAAAAAAAAAAAAAAGATGCAATATGTGATCTTGAAGCATGATTCTCAATTTGAGGATGATGTGCTGTGAAAGAGAGATAGACGACGCATATAGAAGGCTGATAGTCCGCATATAGAAGACTGAGGATAACACCTTTCAAGATATGTTTTTTCCCAAACGATTTGTAGACATCTCGACATTCTATAAGAACATCGAAATCATTCTCAGGCTCTCACTGTTTACGCATACCTTTTCCTAATTTAGAGAGACTCTGCAGATATCATCACATTATCAAACATTAGAGAAGACCCAAGTTCACACCAAAAATTCAGAACTTACAAGGAACTTACCAGAATCAAGACCGATTAAAAGAGGGTTGTTGCTCTGCTAAATCTCCCCAAGAAACGCCGAGAGAAAGATAAATGAGAGAGAGGAACTAGGGTTTGTGTAAGTGATTATGATGTGATGTGAAGTGAAGCGGCATCGAGCATCAGTGGAGTTGGAGAGAGAAGACGAGATGGAGAAACGAAGAAGAAGGGGAGGAGCAAAAAATCATCTACAATTAGTTCAAGTCACGGGTATCGTAATGGGTCAAAGTTAATGGGTCAACCCAACTCAACTCGACCCATAAACTCTAATAGATTGATAATAATGGGTCAAATGGGTTAATGGATCAAATGGATTGATAGGTTAAATGGATTGGGTTAAAATGAGTTGAGTTGAAATGGGTTAATGGGTCAAATTGGATTATCCATTACCCAATAATTTTTCTATAAACATTTTATCAACATCTTCAAACATATAAAGTATGAATTCATATTTTTGGCGGGAAAATTAAGTTTTTGGCGGGAAAATTGCAGATTCGAGTTTTTGGCAGAAAAATTATGAAATCTCGGTTTTGACGGAAAATTGTGGACTCGTATTTTTGGCGTGAAAATTAAAGAAACATGTTTTGGCGGGAAAATTGTGAATCCGCACTTTTGGCGGAAAATTATGGAATGTTTTTGGCGATAAAATTATGAAATCTCGGTTTTGGCGGGAAAATAATGGAATTTCAGTTTTGGCGGGAAAATTGTGGATCTGTATTTTTGGCGGGAAAATTATGGAATCATATTTTTAGCTGGAAAGTTACGGAATCACATTTTAGCGAGAAAATACGGAATCCTATTTTGGCGGGAAAATTACGAAGTCTCGTTTTTGGCAGAAAAATTGTGGAATCACGTGTTTAGCTGAAAACTTTTGGAATCTTGGTTTTGGCGGGAAAATTGCGGATCCGTATTTTTGGCGAGAAAGTTATGGAATCATATTTTTGACGGAAAAGTAACGAAATCATGTTTTAACGGAAAAATTAAGGAATCATGCTTTTGGCGGGAAATTTGTAAAATTGTGTTATTTAAAAAAACAATTGTGCAATTTCATTTTTAGCGGGAAAATTTTGGTATGATGATGATAAATATGGTATGTTGATGATGATAGTTAGAAATTTAACACATCAAATATAATGGATTATTGGGTTATCCATTTGATTAATTAACCCATTAAATTTAATGGGTCATGGTTTGACCCAATCCATTTGCTTAATAGGTTGGGTTGACCCATTACCTATTTAACAAATAACATATTGGGTAATGGGTTTGATTGGGTTGGATTACCCATTTTGACACCTCTAGTTCAAGTGATTTCCTACTAAAGAATTGTGATATTTTGAATAACACAAGATTTGATATGAGTTTTACAAATTGTTGATTGAATAACAAGAGACGGTTAAATGATTTTATATAAATTTCAAGTTCAATAACATAAGATTTATGAAGATTTTTAAAAATCATCAGTTGAATAACAAGTGATTTTAATAATACTACAAAATCTTTTAAAATGTTAAGTTCAAATCAATACATTGGCTTTTAATGAAATATTTTGAAATTCTTATTGAATAACACCAGATTTTAAAATATCTTAAACATGATTTATAAATATAAGATCTAATAACACTAGAATTTAAAATATCTTAAAAATGATTTATAAATATAAGATCTAATAACACCAGAATTTAAAGTATGATTTAAAATTATTAATTAAATGATAACGGATTCAAGTTAGATTTCAGATCTATTATTAAAATCCATAATTGAATAACACATGTGCTTTTTAATCCCCTCTTAATTTCAAATCTTTATAACAAAATATTGTATAACCTCTATACGTAAATCATGGACTTAATGATTTTTATTATTATAGTATAAAAATAGTACGTAATCAATAATTTGATATTTACTAATATATAGAGAGATATTTCGTTAGTTTATATTTTCTAAACTGTTCATTCGAATGATGTTATATTGAAAATAATGAATCTACTCTTGAAAATAACATGCCTAAGCGTTATGTTATGATTAATAATCTCGATTATCCAAATAAAAATGATACATGGTCATAAGTTTAAAATTAAGAACATTTTATATCTTTAATGAATTAATGTTGATGACAATGTTGATGACAATGTTGAAGACGATACGATACTACTATACGTTTCAAAGCAGTTACACGTAAATAATCAATTATCTCATCTAGAGTCTTCACAAGTTTCAAATGAACATTGAAAAGACGATACTAAAGCGGGTATATTGATTCATGAATTTTGATTGATTTAGAAATCTAATCAAAATCATGTGTTATTGGACCATTGAGTTTAAAATCTCTAACGAAATCACGTGTAAATTATGTGATATTATACCATTGTGTTATTCGTTTAGTGATTTACTTTTGGATTTAAAAATGCACATTAGTTTTAAAATGGATATGAAAATGAAAAATAGAATGAATCAAATTCATGGATAAATCATGTTATTTCAATATCTATATGTTTGATTTTAAAATCAATCAGGATTTTCAAATTCATATGGACTTATAAATCAATGAACCAATAAAGGTCCCTAAGAATATTTGATGCAATATGTGAATTTGATATGAGATTTAACAAGATTCAATTTTAAATATAAAAAAAACAACATTTAAGTCAGATTTTAGTACATTATCTTTGTTATGTACGCATAAACGTATACTTCATTTGTTTCATATTAAGTGTGTTTTAGAGATTAATTTTTATTTCATAAAAAGTGTCATTTTTTGTTTTCAATGTTATATTTTTTAAATAAATTTTTTTAAGTTTTATCACTATTGTTTTGATGTATTGATCGATGAAAAACTTATATAATATATTAATAAAAATCAAAATAATTCTTTTTAATGTGTGAAAAACCCTTAAACAACATTGATAAAAATGAAGAGAGTATAATTAATTATTAAGCCTCTCTAATACATTTATTCTCAAGTCCTATAACAATATGTCAGTAGCTCGCGAATGCACATACTCCAACTTGAGTCTTCCACATTGTTCAAACTTTCTCTTCGATTAGCATGGATTTCACGCATCCACCAAAAACTATCCTGCATATTTGATTTTGCATATATATTAAGTTGAGCCACTTCACTAATAGCCTGCACAATATAGTAGTTCTTCACCTAGTCAATGACCAAACTGAAATATGTATTTTCAAGCTCAAAGTTATACTCCACAAGCATGTTTTTCACCATAAAATACGTTTTCCCAATAGATTTACTTCATTATCAATCTAATCAATGATAATGGTTATTAAAAGAAAATCGGAGACAAAAAATTCTATTATGATTCTACTATATGATCAATCATCATATTTAACATGTTCATGGATAGTGCAAAAAGATAGTTTTATATCATGTGTTCCATAGCTGGTTTGTTATATTATATAAAAATATTTTCCATTGAACGGAAGATAATGTTCATCATCAAAAGGAAAGATGTTCAAACTCAATATTCATATCTTATCTTAATATTATAGTTGAGCATTTAGGTGCATATTTTTTTTCAATGTGTAATATATCAAACTCGTAACTATTGAGAAATCATGTCATAATCTAGTTTTATGTTCAACTCCATTTGCACTTTGTTAAGCATTTGACACCTTATGTCAATCAATTACCTATATAGAAATAGGATTAACCATGGGCAAGGAAACCTCCCATATAATAACTAGATGGCCGATTTTTTTTTTTTTAAATGATATGGCCGACTTTTTCAAAAATTCTTATTTATATAAATTTGGTTACAAAGACCAATGTGGAGTCAATATGGTCAAGGGTTCAAAACTTTTGTATTTCATATAACCATATTTTTTCTTTTTGTTTTTTAAACACTAATTAGTGGGCCTAGAAAATATATATATATATTTGCTGACTGTTTGGCCTTGACGACAATGGAGGCTCCGTTTCCTCTTCTCTATGGATTCCATCATGACTTCCATGCTAAATAAGTTTTCTTTAAAGGTTGTCCTTGTTTGGAGCTACTTTGGTTGAGCTTGTGAATTCACCTTTATTCCTAATTTACTATTTGAGCATTGTTGTCATTTTTAGTTTTATAATTTGCTCGACCAATATGTTGGTTGATGTTTTAGATTGTTTGGCTTCTTCGGGCCATGTTGTACCCTCTCCTAGTGGAAGGTTAAACTCTTAAGATATGAATGAATGCTTAGTTTGTCCCCAAAAAAAGAAAATATATGTTTATTTTTATATCATATATTGTCATATATATTTAGGTTCAGACGTGCATGGAAGATTAGTAGCAATTGGGGTTTAATTGATTTACCAGTCTCTTTCTTTTCTTTTCAAAACTAATATGATTCATACTTAGTTTTCGTTTTCAAAGTATTTTTGAATGAGAAAATTTCTCTTTTTGCTTGAAAGTTTTATACTTTCGATTTTTCTTTGCTTTGTGTTTGATCCACTTAATTACTAAAAGCCTTCATAATGTTCATAAATCATGAGATATGTCACTTAAGGTGGGAAATACAAATGCATTTAGTGCATGGTCGGTTATGTGTGGTAGTCTCGTATGATGCCGATGGGTGGTCAAATAACACATTGGACGAAAACCGTAGTGTGCTTTTTTAGAGTGGGCACGAGGTTTTAATTAGGAGTTGAATATTCATCGACCAATGTGTTGGACTTTAAGTTGTCCACATTCGTTTCTCTTCGTACCATTTTACCCTCAAAGGCTTAAACCCCTGAAAACATAAATTTGATGAGGAAATAGATAGATATATACAAAAGTCACCAAATCATAGTAAACTAGACTATTATAATCCGTCAAAATCCTTAACCATAAAAAAAAAAAATCAGCTGATTTAGATAACAGTAGCTGAAGATTATCAAATAAATATATATTTGGATCAATTAACACCAAATAATCAAAAACTTGAGAGACCTCCAGAGAGAAGAAAATCTGGTTAAGTATATCATAATCAAAAAGTGAAAATGGTTAGAAAACTAGAAACTGATGGAGGATTATAAAAACCCAAATCAATCTCTGTGACGACTCTGCAAAGAATCCTCCAAATCAAGATCAACACCAACACGATTCCGAATCGATGCATTTGCGTGGCAAGAAGAAGAAGAGCAAGACGTTATCTTCCACTTGTTCTCAAGTTCTTTAAACCTCTCAACATCAAACTTATGACTCTTAAGCAACTTCCTCTGCCTAGAAAGAAATAGCCTTTTCATGAAATCTTGATATGTTGGGTCTCTTGAAGTCATCAAGAAATAAGCATAACCCACAATAATACCAGTAGCTGTAGTGAAAAAAGTTATTGGTTCCATCACATCCCAAGAAAACTCCCAAAAAGTTAATCTAATGAAGATTCCAATTTGAACCACTGAGTAACCAAGACCACCCCATAGAATCTTCCTCACTTGTTGATGAGCTAACACATCAATCTCTTCCTTCATACTTCTCATCTTATCAAACTCATCTCTAATTAGAGCATCCTCTGGATTCAAACCTAAAGGTACTGCCTTTCTTATCAAATCCACCACCTACAAATCCACAAAAACAAGAAACAGATTTTAAGAAACAATCAAGAGGTTAAGCTTTTTCAAAAAGCGGTTTTTTAAAAAAAAAGGTTTCTCAAACCTTATGAGGATGAAGATAGACTTTATCTCGAAAAATCAAAATCACACCAGCATCATCAAGAACACGAGCAAAAGCATGAGCCTCATCAAGAGATCTAGCGACACCTAAACTTTGAGATGCTTCAATGAGTGTAGTGTAAGAAACCATTTCTGTATCACCCATACCAATAAGCTTCTTCTTCATATCTTCAACATTCACTAATCTCATTAGCTTCTGAGCTTCCATCACAGTCATATCTTTTTTCTCATCATCCTTAGATTCAACGTTGAGACACCTATACCCACCGAGCAAAGTCCTAACCGGAGAAGATTTATTCACGGTGGACATAGCCGTACGTCTCACTAAACCCACAACTGACCACATCTTTAGTCAAAAATCGAATTTTTAAAGTGACCCACAAATTTGTTTCGCTAGATCTGGAGTTTTTTGTGTTTGAAGAAGAAGATTTGAAAAGCTTGAATATGGGTTAAGAGGAAAAAAAACAAAAAGTGTTGAGATTCGATTCTGACGCACCAGAACGTGGAATGTTTAAAAATGGTAATGTAATTGAATACGAAGAGGAGGAAGCTTTAAAGTTGCTTACTTTCTGGAATTAGAAAAAGTTAGGTCGCCATTGTTGACAACTTAAGCCATGGCTTTTCGAAATCCCTAATTCCATTTTTTTTCGTTTATTTTGGTCTCTTAAATACAAATATAGGAGAGAGGTTCAAGAGGCTAGGGCTGGCCGAAGAAGAAAATTCAGAAAAGGTAAATAAAGGATTTGGTTCAGAGTTTTAACTTAACCGGAGAAATTGGTAGATTTTTGACTTTTTTACTCAAAATCGAACTTGGTTTTTGCCTTTTTGAGGATCTATTCCTTTTTTTTTTTATGTTTATCGTACAAAAGAGAAGAGAGAAATGTAAAATTTCTCAAATTTCGCTGCGTTTAAAAAAAGTAGAAGTAAAACTGATTTGGTTCCGGTTTAGCCAAACCGAAGAAATTGGTCGATAGTCAAAATTGAGCTTGTTTTGGCCTTTTTTATGTTTGACGTATAGAGGAGACAAATGTAAAGTTTCATTTCACAAAAAGGTAATAAAGTGGTGAATCTATTAGATAGGAATATAAGCAGTGAAAAAACTTGTTCAATTTAAGAAAGAGAAACTATGACATTTGTCGAATTCGTATCTGATTTGGGATAACACAAAAATGTCACTGCCGACATAAAAATGTGAGGGCGAGAAATTTGGCTGTGTTCGATTTACTGATACTATGTTGTAAAAATCAAGGGGTAACATTGTTCTTTATTAAATAGATTAAGATTAAATCGCGCAAGAGAGCATTTTTTTTAAAGAGTATTTTGATTTTTTCAAAGTATTGGGTTATACGAAATCTCTTGTATGATAAGATAATCACCATCTCACTCTTGTTCTAGGCTAAGAAACAAAAATAAAAAATAGAATTTATTTGTTATGTTTATGTGTTCTTACAATAAATTTCTCTCAATTTCCTTTCTTGTAAATCTCTCTTTCTTTATCTCTTCTTCTCATTTGATGCAACAAAACCAGAGTTTTATAGTGCTTCAATGGATGTTACGAACGTTTGCAACCATTCGTTAAAAAGGTACCTATAGATCAATAATTACAATGGTTGAAAGGTGTCCATAAACTAATAGTCACAATTGTTTAAAAGGTGTTCATAAACCATTAGTCACAATGGTTTAAATGTGTCCATAACCAATAGTCACAATGGTTTAAAATAACCATTGTTACACTTAAATTTCCAACATTAAAGATGCAATATCCAATAAAGATGCAATCAATACCTCTTTCTCCCAAAGTTTTAATCTTTGGTTGGGGTAGTCTAACGACAGCCCTACATCCCCAAACTCGAAGATAATTCAAGTTTGGTTTCGTTTTGTACCAAATCTCATATGGGGTAACATTGTTCTTTTTGTTAGGAACTCTATTTAATAAATAACAAGCCGTTAACATGGCTTCACCCCAAAATCCGTCACTCAGTCCCGAGTAGGACAACATGGAATTAACCATTTCCTTTAGAACTCGATTTTTTCTCTTGGATACACCATTTTGTTGTGGTGTATACGGAGCCGTAGTCTCATGTATAATACCTACAGACTGGAAAAATGCAGGATCATAATACTCACCACCTTTATCGGTGCGTAATTTTTTAATCAGTCATTCTGTTGTAATTCAACCTCAGTTTTATAATTTTTAAACTTATCTAGGGCCTCATCTTTAGCATGTAGTAAATACACATAAAAATAACGAGAATAATCATCAATGAACGTAATGAAATATTTCTTATTTCATAAAGATTGTGTAGCATGCAAATCACACAAATCACTATGTATAAGTCCAAGTACCTCATAATTATTTTTAATGCTCTTAAACGGTTGTCTAATTATCTTAGTCAACATGCAAGCTCTACACTTCTCTATATTCATGTCCAAAATAGGAATTAATCCTTCTTGAAACATTTCAATCATTCGATTATAATGCACATGGCCTAGTCTCAAATGCCACAAAGAAGTATCATTTTTGCTAGAACATATCATGTAAATAGAATGACAACTTTATTAATATTAAGCATAAACATGCCATTACAGAAATATCCAAATCCAACAAAGACACCACACTTCGATAAGATATACTTATCCGACTCATACACTTGTTTGAATCCACACTTATTTAAAACACTTCTGGAAACTAAGTTTTTCCTATTTTCGGGTACATGAAGTACATCATCAAGATCAAGAGTCTTCCTGGAACTAAACTTTAACACCACTTTTCCATGGCCTAGATAGGAGCGGTTGACTCATTGCCAATATAAAGAACATACTCATCTTGAACTGATTTATACGTCTTAAACCAGCCACGATCCTTGCAAACATGTGTTGTTGCACCCTAGTCAATCCACCACGTCACCTCATCATCCTGCACATAAAATGCCTCAACAATTTTTGATACATAATTCACCTTCAAATATGAATCAAAAATGAAAAGCTGACCTTGATGAGAGACCGGACTTTGGTCCTTAGATACTTGTCCCGGACGGTTTTGTCCCATTCTATGCTTATCCTTTGCAGCCTGACAATCACGTCTCAAGTGACTAGGCTTATTACATAACCAACAAACGCTCTTAAGCCTTTTGTTCGATCCACCATTGGTGTTAGTTTGGAAAGAGCGTTTCTTTCCCTTATTGTTCATCTTAGAACTCCCACTTTCTTCCATCATATTGATTGAAGAAGTTCCAGCCTCTTTGGGTTTTACTTCCTCTTGCGCCCTTAGAGAATCCTCTATGCGCAAATGGCTATCGGGTTGTACAAGAGACATGTGTTTCAACATGTGTTTAAAATCCTTCCAGAAAGGTGGTAACTTGTCGATTATACTCGACACCAAGATGGATTCATCCATCTTCATGTTGTATTGGGCAAACTGCGCTAGGATGCAGAGCAATTCATTGTATTGCTCAATAACGGGCCTAGAATCGGACATCTTGTAATTATTAAAATTACTTACAAGGAAGTTCTTACTAGAAGCATCCTTGGCAATATACTTCGATTCTAGAGCATCCCATAATTCTTTTGCGGATTCAACATTCTGATTGACATCAAAGAGAGGATCTGACATACCATTTAGAATATGACAACGACATATGTAGTCGTCGTTTTCCCATTTTAGTAGCTTCCTTGTCTCCTCCACGGATTCGTTCTCAGCATCCTCCGATATGTTGGGCATGGACATACTTAGAACATACACCACATTGAGCGTCGTGAGAAGGAAATGCATCTTCTTTTGCCATCTCTGAAAATTCACTCCTTCAAACTTATCCAACTTTCCAAACCTTGAAGTCATCTCCCGCACACTCGCCGTTGTTTACAGAAAATAATCTTTAAGATTGTTGTAAAAATCAAGGGAGTAAACAATGGGGAACTTGGATTATGATTGAATCGCGCACTAGAGCACTTTCCTTAAAGAGTATTTCGACCCTTTTCAAAGTCTTGGATTACACGAAATCCCTTGTAGGATAAGACAATCACCGTCTCACTTTTGTTCTAGGCTAAGAAACAAGAATAACAAATAGAGTTTATTTGTTGTGTATATGTTTTCACAAGAAACTTCTCTCAATTTCTCTTCTTGTAAATATCTCTTTCCTTCTATCTTCCTCTCATTTGATGCACCAAAATCAGCGTTTTATAGTGCCCCAATGGTTATCACGAACGTTTGCAACAATTCGTTAAAAAGGTACCTATAGACCAATAGTTACAATGGTTTAAAGGTGTCCATAAACCAATAGTCACAATGGTTTAAAAGATGACTATAAACCAATAGTCACAATGGTTTAAAGGTGGTCATAACCAATAGTTCCAATGGTTTAAAATAACCATTGTTACACTTAAATTTCCAACATACTATGAGACTATGGACAGTGTCGTGCTGGGCTTGAGGTAAATTAAAAGAATGAGGCTTTTTGTATATAATTTCTAACATATTCATAATCAAAATTTTAAAAATATAAAATATTGAATAAACATATTAATTATTTTTATTATCATCTACCATTAAACTTATGTTTATTCACGCATATTTCATCAAAATATTTTAAATATCGTCTAGTATTTCTTTTTTTTTTTACTTTCTTTTGGCTTTTGATGAAATTCTTTGACAAAATCGAAAACGTATTAAAAACGTAAGATACATTATAAAAAGAATTTAATTGACAAAAAAGCATATTAAAAAGAATTTAATAATTAGAAGACTTATTAAAATAAAATAAAAATTCTCTTAAAAGTAAACAAGTATCATCATAACTATTAAGGTTCTTGAATAAAATATTTATAATGTCAAGCAAGGAAAAAAAAATAGACCCACTTTTTAATAAACAAGAATTAGTTTATTAAACCGTGAATGATTTAAAATATTATATATGATATTTCTCTAATCATTAAAATAAATCATGATTTTGTATTTCGGAGCCCTTGCATTTCATAAAAAAATTAGGGGGTTTGAGGCAAATGCCTCATTTTTAATAGCATAGGAACGGCTCAGACTAGGGAATACGCAAGCTGGCAAAGGAATATAAGAAGCTAAACATGTTATGGTCAATGTAGTTTCTATAATGTAACATTTTGCTTAAACAATCAATATCAAGTTTCTGCCAGATAGAAAAAACAAGGGAAAACGTCCTATATCCCCACAGGAAGTATGATATTGTACCAAATGTAACCCATACTACGACCCCGTGCTAAATTTCCCCGAAACGATACTTCGCATCCTAATTCCACACGAATTGAATACTTCTAATTATATATAACCCCGAAATCAAAACATGTCATCTAATTTCCCATAATCCTGGTTTTACTGGTTAACGATTTCATTAACCCATTTAATTGGAAACAGTAAACTCGATTTAACATAATTAAACTCGATTTCAACCCGATTATCTAACCCTTAAAACAAAACAAAAACCCAAAAGTCACCAATTTCACTTTTCTTCCACGAACCCTAAAAATTGAAATCGAGAGAGAAATCTCTAAATTCTTCCACTAACCCTAGATCGAAACTAAATAGAGAGTGTAATCCCCAAATTCTTTTCTTCCACGAACCCTAGATCGAAATCAAAAAGCGAATCGAGAGATCCCCAAATTCCACGAACTCTAGAAGCTCTGATAACGCAAGTGATGGCCTTAATCATCCGCGATGTTTCTGGGCAAGATTTTCCTGGGCAAGATGTTCCTGGGCAACCACACTTCGACGGTGAGGCAAAGGATCGAGATGAATTCCACATCGAGAATCTCGCACAAGATTTTACAAACGCAGAAGAATCAATTCGGCACGATGTTTATCCGGAGAGTGACGATGAGAGTGATTGCATGATAAGATCTGGAGCAGAGAGAGTGGGCACAGATGATATCACATGCGGTGATGGGAGCATGCATCGTGGCCAGACGTTCTTCTATGGTATCGCCTTCAAGGAGTGTGTACTTGACTACGCTCTCCATATGGGTTACAATATGAAGCAGTAGAGATACGATAGAGATAAAATACGGTTTAGGTGTGTAGGTGGTGAGGATGGAAGCTGTGATTGGCAAGTTTATGCTTCATCGCTAGAGAATGATGCTATGTGGAGGATTAGGCTTTACAAGAATAAGCATAGTTGTATCCCTAATGGATACTGTGAGATGTTTAAGGTCCCGATTATAGCTAGGTTGTATGTGGATAAGATTAGGGAAAATCCGGAGTATTACATGCATGCAACCATTGAAGAGCTCATTAAGAAACGGTGGAAGATCTCAGCTAGTAGGCCTCAATGTCAAGCTGCTAGGAGAAAGGCATTGGAATGGATATAGGTGGAGCATGACCTACAGTTTGCAAGAATCCGAGATTATGCTGCTGAGTGCATAGATGCAAACAAAGATCCCCTAGTTGAGATTGAAACTATGAAGAATGATGATGATCAGGATGTGTTCAATCGGATTTATGTATGCTTTGATGTACTTAGGAGGACTTGGAAACAGACTTTTGAAGTCAAAGATCAAGGGGCAATTACTAGTTGCTATAGGTAGAGATGCAGACAATGGCATCTACTCAATTGCATGGAGTGTTGTTCAGGTTGAAAACACAGAGAATTGGTTATGGTTTGTGAAAAATTTTAAGAATGATCTTGGGTTAAATGATGGTGATGGTTACATTTTGGTGTCTGATCGACAAAAGGTAACATTTTTAACATGTTTTACATTTTGGTCTTGTTTATACTTGTATTTAACATGTTTGGTCTTGTTTTAGGGGTTAATTAAGGCTGTCGAGCTGGAGCTACCAAAGATGGAGCATAGAATGTGTGTCAGACACATCTATGTGAACCTGAAAAAGAACCATCCTTCTAAAAAGCAAATGAAGCCACTGATATGGAGTTTGGCTTGGAGTTACAACGAGTTACAATTCACAGAGAGATTGGAGAGGATACATGCTTATGACATTATTGTTTACGATGATGTGATCAAAGCAAAACCAAAGACTTGGTGCAGAGCATTCTACAAGCTAGGAACTATTGTGAGGACGTAAAAAACAATTCAACAGAGTCTTTCAACAAGACGGTAAACAAGACTAGAGAGAAGCCAGTAGTGGCAATGTTGGAAACTGTTAGAAGACTAGCAATGGTCAGGGTAGCAAAAAGGTCTACTATTTCTAACGATCACAAAGGTAAGGTCATTTCTTTATATGTCTTGATTTTGTGTGACTGTTTGTTTATTGATGTTTCTGTTTCTGTGTTGATGATTGTGTTTCTGTTTATATATTAGGTTTATGTAGACCATATGTTTCAAGGTTCCTTGCAACATAGCATAAGAAAGCTTCCCAGTGCAAAGTCAGTAGTAGCACGAGTGGAATGTATGAATTAAGGTTGGATGGAGACAGCCACAGAGTGTGCTTGAGGAAGATGACTTACATCTGTAGGAAGTTTCAGATATGTGGCATTCCCTGTGAGTATGCATATGGAGTGATTCTTGAGAAGAAACTCACTTCTGAAGACTATGTCTATCAGTGGTTCAGAATAGCTATGTGGAAGCTGAATTACACAGAAGGCTTAGTTCTCAGAGAGGTGCACGCTATTGGCCTTCAACAGATGGTCTTAATGTCCATCAACCACTAGACTTTGCACAACCAAAAGATGTTTCTGTTTCTGTGTTGATGATTGTGTTTCTGTTTATATAATAGGTTTATGTACACCATATGTTTCAAGATTCCTTGCAACAGAGCATAAGAAAGCTTCCCAGTGCAAAGTCAGTAGTAGCACGAATGGAATGTATGAAGTGAGGCTGGATGGAGACAGTCACAGAGTGTGCTTGAGGAAGATGACTTGCATCTACAGGAAGTTTCAGATATGTGGCATTCCCTGTGAGTATGCATATGGAGTGATTCTTGAGAAGAAACTCACTTCTGAAGACTATGTCTGTCAGTGGTTCAGAACAGCTATGTGGAAGCTAAATTACACAGAAGGCTTAGTTTCTCAGAAAGGTGCACATTATTGGCCTTCAACAGATGGTCTTAATGTCTATCAACCACTAGACTTTGCACGGGTAAAGGGCCTATTTCCAACTGGACTATTTCGATCGTGCTTATTTATATACGAACAAAGTCATCGTGCTTATATCAATACACACTCGAAAAATTCAAATAATCTATATGAACTTCAAGAATAGTGCAAAAAACTAAATTGACTTTAACTGAAGTTAGTCAAGCGTTAATTCGGCTGACTGGGTGACAATGTGGCAATGACGTGGCAAAGTTCTGAGAGAGTAATGTATAAAATGTCGTCGTTTTAACAGTTTTTTAAAAAATTAAAATTTTTGCTGTATGAAGAACTCGAATCTTGCAACAGGGGGACTAAAGCAGTAACACATTACCAATTGAGCCAATGTAAATTATTAACATTGGTTCTATAACAAAAATACTTATTATCGAATTCGACGAGAGTGAGAAAACCTAAAAGATTTCTTCGAAATGAAAAGAGATTATGAAACTGAAAGATTAAACAAGCTTATGAAGCTGAAAGATTAAACAAAAGAAAAGCTGAAAGTTTAACATCAAGTTATACAATACATAGAGTTTAAAGGAATACAACATCAAGCTTATGAAGCTAAAAGATTAAACAAAAGAAAAGCTGAAAGTTTAACATCAAGTTATACAATACATAGAGCTTAAAGGAATACAACATATTATAACAAGTTCTACACCATTTTGCACCTTTTATAATTAGCCATTTGCATCCTTCCTTCATGCTTCTAAAGCTCCAAAAACCAACATATTAAACCTTCAAAAATCACCATACCAAAGTGTCTTACTTCTAAAGCTTCAAAACTCATCATATCTAACCTTTCAAACCTGGTAATAGGTTAGTCTTGAGTCGCGTCTTGAGTCATGGAATCATAGCCATCTTTTCTTTCGGTTGTGTTAGAAGTCTTCTTCTTTCTCGGTTTCCTTAATTTTTTTGCTCCATAATTCAGACACTTACTTGCATTGTGTCCAGCAAAGCCACAACGAGCACAATGCATTATCCTTCTCTCTCTACTAACCTTCTTCTTCTTTGAAGGAGATTCATGTCTTGCTTTCTTCCTCTTCGGCTTTGGTTTCCTTCCTTTCCTGTTATGTACTTCTTCAACCAAACTAAGAGGTGGTTTAATCACACAACCATTTTTAGGCCAAAACTGCATACCATTGACTGGGCATATGCAATCACTATAAATCTGTTGCTGTTGGCTATTCATGTACCAGTTAGAGATGTAGTCTTCGTAATTAAGCTTCTTTTCAGCAATGACACGTAAGACATGACGGCAAGCCAGTCCACTCATTTCCCATCTCCGACAAGCACATGTCCTCATCGTCAGGTTCAAACTAAAGCTTGTACCACACTCCATCACCTCATTTCTACCATCTGATCCTGGCACCATCTTGCAAAACTTAAGTTTTTCTTGCTTCAACTCTATAAACTCTTTTGCCCTCTTAGTAAATCTTCCTTTCCAATTCTTTGCTTTTTCCTTTCTCAATTCAATACGAATCATGGATGTTCTCCTTATCGTCTCCAACATCTCAACCATTGGCATATACCTTGCAGGATCAATGGCATTTTTGAATGATTCTGAGATGTTATTATGAACATCCACACATGAAGCAGTTGGTGTGCAGAAAGCGAGACTACAATTCTTTGGATTCTTCTCCATTATGGCTTCATATAGACGTATATCATAATTCGTCACTGCTTCCAAATTTTTTTCATACTCAGAACTTGTATAACTTTCAGCAACTCGCCAAAACAGAGTCTTCATCTCACTTTGGTTAGGGAAATCCTTCTTTAAGTTTCCATAGATGTGACGATCACACATCCGATGTTCAATCTTTGGCAACTCCCTTTCAACTTCATTCAATAAACCCTGAAAATAAAACATATTTTCAGACAAATGTGAAGCTATGGTTTACTGAAAATACAGAAAATATTGTTAAAACGCATTCCTTCATACTTACCTTTTATCTATCAGATATTACCGTAAAACCATGACCATCACCAAGATTGAAATCCACCTTCAGCTTTTGTATGAACCAATTCCAGTTATTTTCATTTTCTACATCAACCACTGCCCAAGCTATTGGGTACATTCCGTTATTAGCATCTCTTCCCACAGCAGCCAATAATTGTCCTTTAAGTGTGCACTTTAAAAAGCACCCATCGATGCCAAAGATAGGTCGACACCAAGTTTTCCACAATTTACGGATGACAGCAAAACATACATAAAATCTATGGAAGATTTCGGCTCCTTCATCATCCATGTATGTGTCTAGCACCACCGTTGATTCATTGTTTGACATGTGGACAGAACATGAATATTATCAAAAACCTGAAAATTTTAAAACCTGAATTTTTGTCAAAAAATTGAACATAAATGAAAGAGTTAGCTGCTTACCTAAGGAGCTCTAAGCGGTAATCTTTGAGCCTAGAAAACTGCTCATCATGTTCTTTTTTAATGATCTCCAATGCTTTAACCTTAGCCTTCTTAATCTTGTCTATGGGTGTGATCAAATTGAACCGAGTATGAATATCTTTTTGAACTGCCTTTGGTTTCATCCCAGGATTTGTCCTAAAGGTATCCAAATACAATTTTATGATCACGGGAGATTTCAAAATTTTACTATAATCATCTTTCACGCAACTGTGCTCATCTTCATAAACTTTTACCATCCACTTCCCAATTGGCTCTTCATAAGAGCAGTATATCCTCCATTTACAGTTTTCATCTTTAATCCCACACCTAGTTGCTGACTTTTCTTTCCCCCATATGCATAATTGTATGTTCCATCCTTCCGTTAGCACATAATCCACCAAAGCCTCTTTGAAGTCTTCTAAACAGTCAAAGACTTGTTTTAGCTTCAACTCACCACTCCTCTCTTCCATCTCACAAAACCCTCCTCCTCCCCATCTTCACCATCAGAGTTAGGAGGTGTGTTTCGGTAGTCAAAATGATCATCTTCATCAACAAAATTCATCAGATTACTTTCAACTCTCAACTCTTCTTCACACGGCTCATGACTTTCAACATCATCTAGATGTTCTGTCGTGTTAACCATGAAAATATCAACAAACCCTGTCCACTTCCCCGCTAAACACATCTTCTCATAACTCAAATCCCCATTGCACAAACTCTTCCGTTCATTGTTGTCTTCAAAAGTCATCTTATACCATAACTTCTTGCTATACAATCCCTCACTAAACTCATCCATAAGCACATTGAAGATTTCTTCGGGTTTGCATTCTAAAGTTTTTGTCTCCCCACCCCCAAGATAAGCAAGTTCTCCATCATGTAGCTTTATCCAATAGCCACCATGGTAACCGTTGAATGTAATATCATCTAAATAGCTGCAATCGACATTAAAATTTTCAATAAAACCAATTAACTACTCTCACTGGCATTACATCGAACACTTGGAGGGCTAAGAATAAATCATATTTTTTAGCTCATAAAAATTGTAATTACAATTGCTACATGTTAAGAAATATACTAATGTAACATATAATTATACCAATCGAAATCAATTGAACCATAAAAAAAACGAAACTTACCTCATTTTGTTACGAAGTCTCAGTAAACTCCTCCTTCAGGGATTAATATGGCGTTTATGGTTATGCTAACAAGACCAAATCTTGCTCTAAATGTGAGCAGAAAATCACAGTCTTTACTGCAGCGGCGATGATGGCGGCTCACCGGAAAGCGGTGGTTCCGATTCACCCAACGAATGGGAAAAGCTTCTTAAACCATTCGATCTCGATTCTCTCAGGAATTCAATTCATAAGATCACTGCTTTTCTGATCTGTAAGCTACTTGAGTTACCGTCACTTAAGTTTTTTGTTTTCTCACTCCCGGCAGATGAAAGAAGAAGGAATCGTGTTTAGAGAATCTCTTTTCATTTCGAAGAAATCATTTAGGTTTTCTCACTCTCGTCGAATTAGATAATAAGTATTTTTGTTATAGAACACATGTTAATAATTTACATTGGCTCAATTGGTAATGTACCCCTGCTTTAGTCCCCCTGTTGCAAGGTTCGAGTTCTACATACAGCAAAATTTTTAATTTTTTAAAAAACTGTTAAAACAACAACATTTTATACATTACTCTCTCAGAACTTTGCCACGTTGTCACCCAGTCAACCGAATTAACGGTTGACTAACTTCCGTTAAAGTCAATTTAGATTTTTGCATTATTCTTGAAGTTCATATAGATTATTTGAATTTTTCGAGTGTGTGTATTGATATACGCACGATGGTTGTGTTCGTATTAAATAAGCACGATCGAAATAGTCCAGTGGGAAATAGGCCGTTTACCCGACTTTGCACAGCCAGGGAGGAAGAAGATCACAAAGGTAGACAAGAAGAGAAAGAGAAGAAGAAATGAGTCCCCGACAAAAAAACAACCAAAAGAGAAAAAAAGGATAATGCATTGTGGGATTTGTGGTTCAGCTAACCCCAATTCTAGGTTCCACAGCAAGAAGAATCCCACAACACAGGTTAGTAATATTATTCTTATGTATGCTTTGTCTTTTGGGTTTCAAATATGATTCTCATTCTTATTTTTATTTGTAGGCTGCTATAGGTCAAACTGCTCTAGTTGAACCTTCTCAAGGCAGTCTCACTCAAGAGATATGAAGTATGATTTTAATTTGAAGTAACCGAGAAAGTAGGAACTCATTTGTGACTGGTTATTTTTTGTATGTATGGTCACAAATGTTTTTTGGAACCTGTTTAATCGGATATGGTTGTATGTATGGGTTTGTAATCGGATATGGTTGGTTTTGTAACATGTTTTGAACATCTTGTAAGAACATCTTATGAGTCGGAACTATGATGTATGTTTTGGTCCATAACAACCTTTCATTAGTATAACAAGTACATTACACAAACAAAGTGCAATACAATGACAACCCATAATATGAAAGCTTAACCAAAACAAGAGACACACACACACTACACACTTATCATGAGACCATAACATGAAAGCTTAACCAAAACAATACACTCAGACACACACTACCCACTTATCATGAGACCAAGCATGATCAAACACACAAACACTATAAGAATCATCATTTTATTCATCTTGGACTTGAATTCAGCCCTTGCTTCGAATAAAACATCATCCACCCTCTCAAATATCTCTTTCTAAAGATCATTGTGCATATTTTCAATAACCATCGTCTCGTGCTTCATCATCTCTTTCATGTCTTCTTGTACTCTCTCAGCTTGTGCATTCAATGTCGATACCTCATCCAACAATGCCTTCTCAACCCACCTAAACGTGTGGTTGTCATTCATAAGCTGAAAATCGTAATGAGAATTAAAATTATCAATGAGAATCAAAAGAGAGTCATATTGAAAATCAACATCACATATAGCATAAGAGCATTCATAATACCTTGTTTAACGCCGCATAAGCACATCAGAAGTACCGACGACAAGGATTTGAGTCCGGTTTCGAAACCTTTGCTACGATTTCTTCCCCACACCAACATCTCTTAGGCACACCTCTCACTCTTTCTCGGACATTGGATGATCCACTCGAAGCTCCACTCACATTGCTTATTTTTGCAACAAGCAAATGAATAAAATTAGGAAATGATTAATTTAGGGTTATTAGATTGAACATATTTGGGGGTTTAAACTGTAAGGGTTCGGGTTGGGTTTATGAAGACAAAGGATACATATGTCGGGTCGAGTTTATTTGGGTTTTCGGGTCTCGGAATTGGTTTCAATTCGGCATATTTGGTTTTTACCGGGTTAACTTCGAAAACCGAATCACTCCAGATCAATGGGGAATGGAGTGAAAAGTATTCAATTAGGGTGGAATTAGGATGTGAAGTATCGTTTCGGAGACATTTAGGACAGGTCGTAGTATGGGCCACATTTGGTACGATGCTCATACTTTCGGTGGGAATCTAGGACGTTTTCCCAAAAACAACAAGCAATACCAAAATAATTTTAAACGGTACAAAATAGTAGTAAAAATAAGCGGTGCAAAAAAATTGAGAACAACCAAAACAGTATATATTGTATTCTAGCTATATAAAGTTTCTTCCACACTATGAATATTCCAATCAAAAAGTGTTGATGTTGTAATATATTCGACACTAATACAAGATGAATGATACATCATACATGACTTTAACGTCTTCCTAGCTAACAAAGTTTTGACTGCAACTAATGACTCGTTAACTAATACATTAACATTTTAATGTACCTAACTTAAGCTTCCTATTCAAGATGGACAAAAATATCAAAACAACATCTTCCTTTTTTCCAACTAAGTGCTATTTCATTAAGTCTTAGACAAATGACTTTCCAATAAAGGAAGCCAAAGCAAAATCTGAAAACTTACAACTGGAAGGCAAAATACTACGGATTGATAGGTTCCAACCGAACCACATTACCCAGACAACAATACAACTGTTAGAGATGTTTGTGATCTCCTCTGTCATTGCACCTCGCCAAACTTCATGCTTTTTAGCCTCAGTGTAATTAGTTGGTTCACGTTGTTTGGTGATGGCATTGATATATATCTGATGAGGCAATGAGAGATTCCTATCAGACATATAATCTTGAATAGGATAAGGAGTAGTACCAATCTTTGTATAGCAATGATAATCTTTCAAATGACTTGGAGCTTTAATCGTCCTTGAAGATCTTGTGACAATGCCTTTTCCAGAATCTGCTGCAATAACGGAAGGAGTGATAATTTTTGTATCAACTTGTGGAATATCAGGAGAATCAACAATAAGTGGTTGTGTTTCAAAACCAGTCCATTCATCAGGAAATTCTGGTGGAGCTGCATTCATAAAAGGGAAGAGGTGCTCATAGAATATCACGTTTCGTGAAATGAATGTTGTATGAGTCTCTAAATCCAATAGTTTATATCCTTTAAAACCAATAGGATATCCAAGGAATGCACACGCTCTAGCTCTTGGTGAAAACTTTGATCTCTGTTTTGGTGAAGTTGATGAATAACACAACCAACCAAAAACCTTAAGAGAATCATATTCTGGAGGGCTGTTCTTCAACAATTCATATGGAGTTTTGTTGGATAACACTGGAGATGGTGTCCTGTTTATCAAAAATACGGCTGTTAGAACATAGTAACTCCAAAAATGAATCGGTATGTTGGATTGAAACAATAAAGCTCTAGCCACATTGAGTATATGTTGATGCTTCCGTTCAGCCACTGAGTTTTGTTGCGGTGTTTCAGGACAAGAATGAAAAGCAGAAATACCCATTTCTTTGAAGAATTCTGTAAAGTTGAACTCTGGTGCATTGTCAGATCGAATACTCTTAACACTAACACCATACTGTTTCTCAACCATGCGAACAAATCCTGGAAATATATCAATTGCCTCTGACTTATGTTGCATCAAGTATATCCATGTAGCACGCGAATAGTCATCAAAATTGTGAGGAAATACCTATAACCATCATAGGATTGTTCTGCAAAAGGACCCCAAGTATCAAGATGAACCAACTCAAAAACTTTATTCGATCTGTTGTTCTTGGATACAAAGGGTGACTATTTTTGTTTTGCCAAATGACATGTTTTACAATGGCTCTTCTCATGAGCTTTATGTTTCAGAGATGTCAAAGACAGTACATCAGATAAAACTTCTAAACGTTGAGGACAAGGGTGACCTAAGCGTTGATGCCACATCTCTGGATCAGTAACTGAAACTGTAAGTAGATTACCATGTTGAATTGAATGTTTGAGGGACTCCACATCCAGAATATACAGGTTATTGAGCTGTCTACCTTTGCCAATTATCACTGCCCTGGTACGATCCTGTATTTCACATACTTCAGAATCAAACCAAACACCACACTGCAAATCTCTTGTCAAAGCACTGCTACTGAGGAAATTGAATCGGAACTGAGGAATGTATAGAACATTTTGTAGCTTCAAGCTGTCATTCAAAACAATAGTCCCCATACCAGCAATATATACACCAACACCATTCGGTAAAGCAACAGTTGTGTTAGGCAAAGTATAGAACTGAATAAAGACTGATTTATCAGGAGATACATGGTGCGTGGCACCTGTATCTATTACCCAGTCATGCATAACAGATGGTTTATAAACTGTTGAGTAATAGTATGTTTGAGGCATACCATTAGTAGAACAGAAAATGGCTGGATAGAAATTACCAGAGACATTGCAGATTGTTGGTTGATCACTCATGCCAGAAGAAGAAGCCTCATTGGTATTGACTGTAGGAGTCTGAGGTTGCAACTTTGCACTGAAGAATGAAATAATCTGTTGGATTTGATCTTTGGACAAATCTTTTCCCATATCCATATCATCAACGGTAGCCATATTTGCTGAAGCTTTAGGAACAGAAGAAGAAGCTTGATTTGCCTTATTGTCCCATTTAGGCTTCCATCCTGGTGGGTAGCCATGAACTTTGTAACATCGATCCACTGTGTGCCCCATTTTATTGCAGTGAGTGCAAACAGCTCTGGACTTGCCATTGTTGCGTGAAAAACTGTTGTTACTAGATTGAGTGACCAGTGCTACTTGAGAAGAATCATTCTGTTGAGTGTTGATGATGAAAGCAGAAGGATTAGGAGCAGTCTTTGTCCTCATGCGTTGGCTTTCATCCTCATCAAGCATATTATAAATGTCAGAAAGACTTGGTCTCGGTTTGGTGTTCAAAATCTGACTTCTCACTGTAGCAAAATCATCATTGAGTCCCATCAGAAATTGAACTATTTTGCTTGTCTCCTTATCTTCAAGAAGTATCTTGACTTTGGGACTATCACCTTCTTCAACAACAATAGTAGGCCGAGTACTGGCCAATCGTTTCCATAAAGTTACTTTAGCAGTGTAGTATGTAGCAAGATCCATTGAGCCTTGTCGAAGCAACACAATCTCAGTTTCCAATCGATATATCAAAGAAAGATTTGTTTTATGAAAACGTTTTGCAAGATCCTTCCATATCTTAGATGCGTCTTGAAAATACAAGATACTCGCATAAATCTGTTTAGATACAGAATTCAAGATCCAAGCCTTAACCATGCTATTGCAACGACACCAAATCGAATAAAGAGAATTAGATTCATCAGGTCTAGGGAGCGATCCATTTACGAACCTAATCTTGTTCTTGGCTTCGATGCTAGTAGTCATTGCGATGAGCCATGTATTATAGTTCTCTCCATTCAAGATTTCAGAAACTATCGACAATCCAGGATGATCACCAGAATAAAGATGATACGGACTATGAATAGAGTCAACAGAATCAGAACCTGAAGGAATATAAGCTATGTGATCTTCGGGACCAGAAGAACGACAAGCTGAACTAATCGGGGATTGATCACGCTCCTCCGTGCGAGATGTACGGCATGTATGCGGCGGTGAGAAATCTCCGGGACCAGGAGATGTATTCCGGCGAGATCGAGTGGATTTCTTTGGCATTTTCCGGCGAGGATACGAAATCGGAAAAAATAAACCGATATGAGCACTCGAAACTGGCGGAGAAGAAGATTAATCGGACGAATTCCGACGAATCAAGGTGAAAATGAAGAGAAAATGATCGAAATCAAGAAAAGAATCGGAGGAAAAAAAAATTGTTATTTCTCTGATACCATGTTAGAGATGAAGAGTAAATAACTGTTATTCTCATTAATTATCAAATGTGTATCTTGAATCTGTTATATACATGTATTCTACTCTCTATGTATCTATACAAGTAATACACGTGTATATACACTCTAATAACAACAAAAGATAATACAAAATCTAACTCAAAGATAAGAGGGTCTAAAGCTCCAGGGGATAGAGAGATCCATCCCCGAAGATAACCGCACGAGCCGTCGAGAGTCTTCCAAAGAAACCAAAGCCACCCATCGGGAGAACCAAGACCACGGAAAAATACCAAGATTTCGCAGATTTTTATCAAACCTGACATGTACCTGAAATGTCGAAGCATACAATCCTTGAAAAGAGATGTCACACGTAGGGCGAGATATTACACACGCGATTCGCCAAACAAAGACTATTAACATCATGAACTTCTCATTCCACTCCGCTTCAAAAGATAAACCCAAGGTAACGAGGAACAATGAGTGGTTGACACATCCCTTACCAATAAAAACCAAGGGCATGCTTCTTTTACCCTTGATCATGTATCCTTGCACAAAGGTACATGATATGAACGATAATGTAACAAACTTGCACCTCTCAGCTTGATAACCAAGAGAACTCTCCAACATAGAGAACTGATCAAGATCTAAACTAGATCCACCTCGAGAAATCTCTCCCAAGAAGGGATTCACTGGAGACAAACTCGGTTAATTACGACCGAAGATTTCAAGAAAGAGGACAAACCTTGGTTTACCCTAGGCCTTATCTCTACATCCTCCAAGAGAAAAGGACAAAGCCACTTGCAAACCGGAATAATTTTCAATAGCGAGACAGTGAAGTCTTGCTTATAGTCAACTTGCTTTGCACTATAGTGGAAGAGTGTCACCGAAGCAACTACATCGAAATGGAGAGGGACCACCCTTATCATAAAATTTAGCTCAGCAAATAAACCTGGAGATAACATACTTAATTAACTTCTAGTCGACTAAAAGAGGTAACATCTCCCGTCCCTTTTATATTCCATACGTACCCTCTCATTTTTCAACCCTATGAGGATTTTGTACCCCTCTCGGGTTAATTTCTCCTCCAACAACTTTTTCCTTGGAAGAAGAACAAACTATCTCATTAAATTGTGGGGTTGCATTAGGCTTAGGCTGTCTCGACTTTGACGAAGTCGGAATGTTTGGACATTTATGGGGAAACCCTCCCATGAAGATACAAAAGTTTCTTAGAAACAGCTCCTTGGCAATTGGTTTGTCTAGATTGGGCCTTTAGTTTTGGGTCCTTTTTCTTTTGGTCTTTTTTTCTTTTTTTCCCTTTGCTTTAGGCCGACCCAATTCATGAGCAGAAGAAGAATTGGCTCCTTGCCCCTTTTTTCTTTCCTCCGCGACTATCTGCTGTTCCGACCAAGCAATTAGATCATCTCCTAGGAGATCATCCTCATCCATTATGTCTCATGATTCCAACAGTGAATCTACTGCTTTCCTATAATCCGATTCATCTTCTGTTGTCCATTCTAAATCGTTTTTTTCCTTCCCCACATCGTTTCCCTCCCAATCCATACCGGTCGTATCCTCAACAGTAACATTCACTTCTTCATCACGAGCTACGATCTCCACCGGAATTCTCGTCTCCGGAGATACTGAGACAAAGACCGGAGATGGTTCATGGTTCTGACCAGTTAGAGATACCAGAGCTCTTGTACAAAGATGAAAATTGGATCTTGGATCTTCTATATGGATTGAATTCGAAAATCAAGCTTATAAAGGGGAGATTTCTGCTTCTTCCTCTTCCTCTACGGGTGTCATTTCGTACCAACTCTTCTTGGCACTTAATTGATTCTCTTGTACTTCTTTCAGGGGATCCTGAGAGCGATTGGTGGGAAAATCAACACAAAAAAGCACTAGAACATCAAAATTCAGACTCTTCTTTGCCACACTTTTGGAGTTGGGAGTAATTCCAGCACCCAATGATGGATCTAAAGCTGCTCCATTCGGCTTCTTCGTCTTCGACTTCTTCCTCAATCTTACTCTGAAAGGTCTTTCTTTTGTATGGGCTGGGGAAGAGTACACCTATTTTGCTCTGAGAGGAGCCAATAATAGTTCCGTTACAGTCTTTTGAGAATTGGATTCAAGGTTTAAAGCAGAAGCCCTTTCCATGACTGACATGGAGGACACTGGTTCCTTTTGAGGTAACACGCCTCTCTCTTGATCTGGAAGCTTGATCTCTTTTCTATCTCAAAAGAGTCATCAAAACTTATTTTCCTTCTTCCATAGTTTGGCTTATGGAGGGAGTCTATGTAATACATATTCTGATTTGCCATATGGGGTCGATTAGCTCCATTTCTCAATCTGGTGGATTGGTGCCGTGGTGTAACTCTCTTCTATATAAGTTAACAACTGGTTCTTGACGTCTCCTACGATATGAACCTCTTCCTTTGAGAGAAGGATCAAAGTAATTTGAGCGATGAGCTTCTAACCTACCCCAAACGGTCTTTTTTCTTGGTAAGTACCCTTTTGCCTTCCACTTTCCGAATTTGATAGTCATTTAAGGGAGGATTTCTGATCCGAGCTTCTTCAGCTAGGTTTGGTCCCTACCAAGAGGGGTAATTGTGAGATCTGCTGGTCAGAGGAGGAGCAAGGAGGATGGATTTAGAGTTTGGACTAATGACAGGAAAATGACTACCAACCATACGGGATGGAGATTACTTTGTCAACTTGCGTATTCCAAAAATGTGGTTTACAAAATTCCAAAAATGTTTGAGAAGATGTATAGCTTCTTATATTCTTAACAATGTTTAGCTTCTTATATTACTTTTGGAATAACATGTTTAAGAGGCTAAAGATTGTTAAGACTATAAGATGCTAAACATCCCATATGGTTTAGCTTCTTATATTACTTGTCAGCTTGACCATAACATGTTTAGCTTCGTATTCTCAAACATTTTTGGAATTTTGTTAGGAAGACGTGGTTTACAAAATTTCAAAAATGTTTGAGAAGATTTTGTAAGTATGCTTGCAAGTTGTAACTAAAATTTGTAATATATCGATAAGTGTTTTTTTCAAAAAAAATATCTATAATTACGGAAAAGGCTAGGATGTAACTGATCACTTATTATCAGCTGCAAAAGAAAAAAATATTAAATATTTTTTAACGAACAATAAATAAAATTTTTGAAACAAGTTTAACACATCTATCTAAAAACATTATTATAGCCTTTCTCAAATATTATGATATTTGAGTGCTAGAGTAAATAGAAATGATTGGTAGTGTAGGTTTTAAAGTTGTATGGATTTTAAATTTTAAAGAAAATTTTACAAACAAACGTTTTGCAAATCAAACTTTAAATCTCATAAATCGTTAACAAACCCTATAATCTCTTGTTTTGTTCAATGCTAAATGGCCAATGTGATATTTTAAAATCCGACAAAACAAATTGTAACTACTAATGTCTGGAGTCACGTAACCGGTTTTTCTCTCGACATCGGGATTTCTCCAAAGGCACATTTTCCAGAAAAACCTTCTCATCAATTGTTTCCGGTCGTCGCTGGCTTCTCCGTGATCGGTCAGTTCCTCCTTTTTCCTCCCGTTTATTTTGTTTATGTATAAATTTAGATTTCTAAACACTCGGCAATGAATCCCAAAACAGTTGTGATGATGTTCGTCTTCTAGTTTTCCATCAACTTTCTCTCTTTTGTGAGAGTTTCCTTCTGATCATAATCCGACATGGATCTCATAGCAGTGTCGACGCCTTCCCGCTAAGGATATGTCCAAGCGGTTTCTTTTCGTTCGTGATTGCAACCGTATTTCACCACCACTGTGGAATGGTTAAATCCGACATTGATTTTCCCAGATCGAGACACAAAATTCAGTCTCATATTTGGGATCCGGGCACACCAAGTTTCAGACTAGAAAATGTTGCGATTAATTTTCAGACAAATTATATCATTAATAACTGCTTTTTATTCTTTTCGGCGGTTATGGCGCCGACGCGTTCTAGTGATGCGCCATTTAGATGGAACTCTACTAACATGAATGAGTCGAGCATTTGTAAGTATAGGCGAACATGAAACACTTTATCGGATATTAGACGACAAGGTTCATAATCATTTTCAACGAACTTTTATTTAAGTATTCTAGTTACGATAATGTCAAGATCATTTTGGAATCTAAGCAGCAAGCGGTTGGCCATTGACAAGTATATCGAGGAAGGACATAATAAATTACATGTTAGTCTATAATCCTACTATACAAATAACATGATTACTATATAATCCTCTATCAAAATTGTTTCAATTTCCTGTGTTTACGAACAATATTTGTTTTGGAATGTTCTGTAATTTGTAAACCTTTTCTAGTGTCAATATATTTGATTTACTGAGGAAAAAAGATATTTTAAAATCTTAAAACCCTTGCGTCACATAGTCACAACCAAATTATTTACCATTTATTTCGCAAGAACAATTCATATTAAAAATCATAACCAATCACTCCTAATGTAAGTTTTGATCAAATTATGCTAGTTAGTCTATTAAATTAGTAAATTATGTATAATTAGATTTGGTCCCGCGTATATGCGGATTAAAATATAATATTTTAAAACACGTGAAAACTCTAAAATAAAAATATTAAAAAATAAAATAAAATCATCCGTAAAAATATATCTAATATATATTTAAAAAGAGACTTTTGGAATAAAAGTGTTGTTATGTACTTAATTACACGATATACAATTATAAACTTTTTGTAAATCATGACATTTACTTAAATTTTATAAGAGTTTTAAAATTAAAATTATGAACACAATCACAATATACAACATATAATTACCAGTATTTAAGGAATAATTTTAGTCAAAATAACTAATATTTTAGGATATCCACAAATATAAAATTTTCAGTTACAATATAATATTTTAAAACACGTGAAAACTTTAAAATAAAAATATTGAAAAATAAAAAAAAAAACATCCGTAAAAATATATCTACTATATATTTAAAAGGAGACTTTTGAAATAAAATTGTTGTTATGTACTTATTACACGATGTACTATTATAATCTTTTTGTAAATCATGACATTTACTTATATTTTATAAGAGTTTTAAAATTAGAATTATGAACACAATTACAATGTACAACATATAATTACCAGTATTTAAGGAATAATTTTAGTCAAAAATAACTAATATTTTAGGATATCCACAAATATATAATTTTTAGGAGTCTTACTAATCATATAAATATATTAATTTTAAAAACAAAGTTACGACTACCTCATAATAATAAATGAAAATAACTTTTAAAAAACTTAAGAGGAATATATGTTTTGAAGAAAAATGTTTTGTTTGTTGAGAAAATATGAGACTACTTATTTGTTTATATAGAGTTTAATATTTACATTTATTTCTCTTTTACGATTAGAAATTTCATTATATTCTATATGGGAAATTTGAAGTACCTGGTAAATATTTTTTTTTGAATTATAATTTGTATAATTTATTTAGAATGTTCATTTTGCTAAATAATGGTTGTGTATAATCTTTTTTTTATAGAATTAATTAAATTAATAATTTATATAATTTTCTTATAAAAAAATTATTTTCGGTAAAAATTTTTATTTTTCGAATAATAGTAGTTAAATATTTTTTTATATAGTTTCTTTATAATATACTTTTTTATTTTTCAATTGACCCGAAATTTTGAATCATTAACACTAGATCGTTACTATCATCTTGTCTGAACTAAACCAATTTTACTCTTTAGTTTTGTCTCATTTGCATTTGTTTTTGTTATACCGGTTTAATTTCGTTGGTAAAAGAACCAGAAACAAGATCTGAGAGTCTGAGACTAGAGAGCGAACTCCACGAAATACACAAATCGGAAAAAGTTTGAAAAAAGCTCGATGAAGAAGAAGATGAATCGTAGCTTTACGACGGCGCTCGTACTTTCAGCTCTCATTATATTTCTATTGCCGGAGATAATTCCGATCTGTGAAGCTGTGTGGCTTACCGTACCAAATACCGGACCAAAGTGCGTCTCCGAAGAAATACAAAGCAACATCGTCGTTTTGGCTGATTACCTTGTTATCTCCGACGAACATTCAATCTTCCCCACTGTCTCCGTTAAGGTAAACTAACTTTGGATTTCAAATAATTTTGTTACTGTTCTTCGCTTGACCTGTGGATTTGAATCTGGAACTCTGTGCTTCGATCCGTCAACATTTTAGGAATTTTTTCATGCCAATGTTCATCTGAGAGACGTAATTACTTTCTAAATTTGTCATTTGGTAAGCATTAATTGAATTGAAGCTCGATTCAAGTTTCCTTATTCTGGAAATTGTGCTATTCAATGTTACAGAAATAGTCTCTCATGATTCTCATCTTCATGGAGTGAAACTAAACCATCACAAGTAGCTGATTCATTGAATAGGAGATTGTTCTGTGAATGTGATAAGAGAAATAGATTTGGCACAAGGGATGTGATAAGAGGTCGTTATGTGGGTGTTATGTACTCAGTTTTGGATCTTAAGTATCAGATTTAATTGAATGAGAAGAGAAGTTGAGCTTTTGACATGGTTAATAGCTTGGCGTGTTAAGGAAGTGTGTGATCAAAATGTTATCTTGCTTGCAAATATGTTATCTTGTTGACTTCCTATGACAGTGTTTATATCTCATCTAAATCAAACTCTCCCTAATACTTATTAGTTAGATAGTAGCCATTGACTCTCGCATATACTACATAGCTTGATAGATTGTTGTAGAAAGTGTACTCACATGTGTGTTATGTCAACACATTTCTAGTAATGCCCATATGTTTATGAGTGTTTAACGTCAACATAATTCTCGTGTCAATAGCTTGGTCTGTTAAAGAAGTGTGAAAAAAGAAAGAGTAAATATGTTTGGAACAGACGATTACTTAACCTCAAGTTCTCTGTATACAAGTTCTCTATTCTCCCATGCTTTATTAGCTAGATCGTAGCCATTGACTATCCCAGCTACCAAATAGCTTGATAGATTGTTGTAGAATACTGAATCACATTTGTTATGAAGATGTCAACAAATAAGTACCTGCATATAGGTTTATGAGGGATCTCAACTCATTAAAGAGGAGAATGACCAGATTTTTTTTTTATGTTTTATTGCAGGTTACAGCACCTTATGGCAGCGTTTTGCACCACAAGGAAAATACAACAAACGGTCAGTTTGCATTTACAACCCAAGAATCAGGAACTTACTTGGCGTGTTTTGAGGCTGATGCCAAAAGTCATGGTAACAAAGATTTTAGCATCAACCTTGACTGGAAAACTGGAATCGCAGCCAAAGATTGGGACTCCATTGCTAGAAAAGAGAAGATTGAGGTCAGCTCTAGGCCTCTGAGATAATTAGATACAAATTACCTAAAAATCACAGCGAAGAATAGGTTCTGCAACAAAAAGAGCTTTAATGTTAGTCTCTTATTTATGTATGACACCCTATTATGCCGTTGATCGTAGGGTGTCGAGCTTGAGCTTAAGAAACTTGAAGGTGCAGTTGAGGCCATCCATGAAAATCTAATTCACCTCAGAAACAGGTAAAAGCTTAATTACCTGCTACATTTTTTGAAGATATTGAAAAGAAATACAAATACACATTCTCTTTATTCACAATTGCAGAGAAGCAGAAATGAGGATTGTGAGTGAAAAAACAAACTCAAGAGTCGCATGGTACAGTTTAACGTCTCTGGGGATTTGCATTGTGGCCTCTGGTTTACAGATTTTGTACTTGAAGCATTACTTTGAAAAAAAGAAGCTTATTTAGATGGATAGTTTCATGTTGAAGAAAATTAGGAACCAAAACTTTCCTCTGCTTTGTTTCTCTTGATAGTCTCTTTGGATCTGTAAGTGTATAATTTTGTTCACTCATTTAAGTTGTAATTTGTCTCTATTACATATAATTTAACTAGACTCACATAACTCTTTAAAAAACTCTGCTATAACCTTTCTCCACCATACTTAAACTCCCTGATCAAGACAAACACTGAAACTGAAGTCGACTGAGAAATGAGATAAGCCGGTGGCGGTAATGAGATTTGATCTCGTTCACCTGTGCATTTTATGTCTTATTACCACCACTATGAGGTGGTGCTGGTTGAGTTCTGTTTATTTTAACTCATGTAGTCACAATGTGTGTGCGCCTTGCGTGTGTTCATAAAAGTTAGCGAGGCTGCATTTATATGCCTTAAGATGAGGACAACTTGGTTTTCTCTTGAAATAAATTTTCCTTTTGCCACAAATTTTTCATAATTCTATTTTAAAAGTTATTACATCCTTTAGGGAAGGTTCGTGGATATAACTAGGAAACCCATCAACATAAGGAAACCAAACACACGTCTCTATCAGAAATGAACAATATGAAATTTTCATACAGCTACAAGGATGAAATGCAATCGAATAAATTTAAACTTACTGTGCTATAAGATGTCTGGCTCTGAACTCCTGGTGTTACTCGTGTGTACCAAGTTGCAAACTATGAACATTCAACAGAGTTTTGACTTGAGAAAAACAGAGGACTCTGTTGGTATGAAGTCTCATACTATAAACAGAGGACTCTGTGTGAAACAGAGTTATGCAAAAATATGAAGAAATCAAACCTTCCGTATACGAATTAAAAAGCACACTGTGGTTCTACTTGGACTATATGAGCCTTCATATATTTTATCTGACAACATTGAAGAAGCTAAGGAGATTTCTTGGGATGCAAGAATTTTGTAACCTTTGCAGTGCTACATAACATGACATTGTGTTCTAGCTAGGTATATATTTGTTTCTACCTTCTCAATGTATCTCCCATTGATCAGAAACACAGAGCACAATGTATCCTCAATACGAAAAATAGTCTGGTGCATTGTCGTCAGTGCATGTGAGGTAGACGCAGATAAGCTTCTCGGAAAAAAATGTATACGTGTGAACTTAGATTAGTCTATGGAACCTTTTTTTCTCTTGACTTAAGTCCAAACACTGAACTCATTGCTTCGAAACTGCATATGTGTGAGTTCAGATTTCAATGGAGACTTTCATTTACTTCGTTGAAATTGCTTGTGCTTTTCATTGCTATTTCCTTCTTAGAATTAGAGTGCCACTACCAATTTCTGAGCTATTACCTGTTCTATAGGTGTGAGACTTGAAAGATACGGTGGACTAAATTACAGAGAAAGCAGTAAAGAAGTCTACAAAGAAATTAAATTTCTGAAAGGAAAAATCAAGAATGGTGGAACCTACAAGACAGCTAAGAGTGTGGAAAGATAACGTTCTATGTGTGAACCTTCAGAGTCAATGGAGTCAACGTTCTATGTCATTTAACATACAAAGTCTCTTGGTTATTCCATACGTCCACATAGCTCTATTCTTAGATCTCTGATCTTAAATCTTCTCTCTATCGTAGTAATGGCTTCTTCTTCTTCTTTATCTCTTTCATTTCCTTCATCCTCTTTGTCTCAAACCTGGGAACACGATGTCTTTCCGAGCTTCCACGGGAAAGATGTACGCCAAACCTTTCTCACTCACGTTCTCAAGGAGTTCAGCAGAAAAGCAATCAACGTTTTCATTGATAACGAGATCAAGAGAGGAGAATTCATCGGTCCTAAACTCAAACGAGCGATCAGAGGATCTAAGATTGCTGTTGTCTTGCTCTCCAAGAATTACGCTTCTTCGTCGTGGTGTCTTGACGAATTGGTGGAGATCATGAAGAAAGAGTTGGGTCAAACGGTGATTACTATTTTCTATGAAGTAGATCCAACTGATGTAAAGAAACAGAAGGGAGATTTTGGGAAGGCCTTCAAAAAAACTTGTAAAGGTAAAGACAAGGAGAAGGTTCAGACATGGAGGAAAGCTTTGGAGGGTGTGGCCACAATCGCAGGCTACCATTCAAGAAACTGGTTCGTGTTCTTGATTTAATTTCATTTGATCTTTGTAGCATTCTAACTATATGCAGAGAAGAGAGTCATAACTTTTAAACGTATATATGAGTTCTTATTTATCAACAAGATGTATGTATAAATTGATCTTCCTCTTTGTTAGGGATGATGAAGCAACCATGATTGAAAGCATCGCCGTTGATATTTCGAACAAGCTTAACCATTTGACCCCATCAAGTGATTTTGACCGTTTAATTGGGATGGGAGCTCATATGGAAAGGATGGAAATGTTGTTACGCCTAGATTTGGATGAAGTGAGAATGATTGGGATTTGGGGTCCGCCAGGGATTGGGAAGACAACCATCGCCAGAGTTCTATTTAACCAACTCTCTAGCAGTTTCCAAAATAGCGCATTCATGGTGAATATCAGAGGAAGCTATCCAAGACCTTGTCTTGATGAGTACAGTGCGCAATTGCAACTACAGAAGCAAATGTTGTCTGAGATGATCAATCAGAAAGATATCATGATTTCTCATTTAGGAGTCGCACAAGGACGATTGAGAGATAGAACTGTGCTTCTAGTTCTTGATGATGTGGATCGGTTAGCACAACTAGAAGCCTTGGCCAAAAATGTTCAGTGGTTTGGTCCTAGAAGTCGGATAATCATCACAACAGAAGATCTAAAACTTTTTAGAGCACATGGGATCAACCATATATACAAGGTGAATTTTCCATCAAGGGATGAGGCTCTTCAGATGTTCTGCATGTATGCTTTTCATCAAAAGTCACCTAAAGACGGTTTTGGTGAACTTGCTCGTGAAATTACATACCTCGTGGGTGAACTTCCATTAGGATTAAAGGTTATGGGATCCCACTTTCGAGGATTGTCTAAGGAGCAGTGGCCAATGGAAGTATCAAGGTTAAGGACTAACCTTAATGGAGAAATAGAGAGCATTTTGAAGTTCAGTTATGATGCTTTATGTGATGAAGATAAAGATTTATTCCTTCATATAGCTTGCTTTTTCGAGGGGAAAGGTATAAAGAGAGTGAAAGAATATCTTGCCGAAAAATTCAAAGATTTGAGTGAAAAGCTTTATATTTTAGTGGAGAAATCTCTCATATCTATTGACTGTGTGGTTGGGTATGACCGTATAGACCGTATAGAGATGCATAATTTACTGGTCCAACTAGGTAGAAGAATTGTCCGTAAAGATCGTGAGCCTGGGCAACGCAAGTTTCTGATGGATTATAAAGATATTAGTGAAGTACTCACTGGTTATACAACAGTAAGTTTTGCAATTATTCTTTCGTTGCACTGCTCATCAAAAACTTGACTTTATTTTATCATCTCTGCTTATTTCTGGGTTTTTTTTTTCTTTTCAGATTTCTGGAAGTGTTATAGGCATAGACTCCTATTATCAGTTAAATATAACAGAGAAAGCCTTTGAAGGAATGTCTAATCTCCAGTTCTTAAGAGTCGGACGAGAATATATTGATGATGATGAAAACATTATATCTTCTCAGGGACCTTTGACCTTTATATCTCCAAAGCTACGATTACTAGATTGGTGGGATTTCCCAATGACATGTTTGCGTTTTACTAATAACCTGGAGTTCCTTGTCGAATTAAGGATGATTGGCAGCAAGCTTGAGAAGCTGTGGGACGGAATTAATGTAAGTCTTTTAAATTTCTTTCTTGTTTTAAATTTTAATTTTTTGTATATAGAATTAATTTTTTATAAGAGTTCTTTTAGTTTTATGTGTTGAATTGGTAAGTGTATCAACGTAATTGTGTATTTTGTCTTTATTTGTCTTTACAGCTGCTTCGAAATCTCAAGCGGATGGATTTGGCATTTTCTAAAAACCTGAAGGAGCTTCCTAATCTCTCAATGGCCACTAGTCTTAATGAATTAGATCTCAGTGGATGTACAAGTCTGGTGGAGCTCCCTCACTCTATTGGGAATGCAACTAATCTCACAAAATTAGATCTCGGTGAATGTTCAAGTTTGGTGGAGCTCCCTTCTTCTATTGGAAATGCAACTAATCTCAAAGAGTTAAATCTTAGTGGATGTACAAGTCTGGTGGAGCTCCCTTCTCCTATTGGAAATTTAACTAAACTCATGAACTTAAATCTTGCAGGATGTTCAAGTCTAGTGGAGCTCCCTTCCTGTATTGGGAATGCAACTGAACTCATGCGCTTAGATCTTGAAGGGTGTTCAAGTTTGGTAGAGCTCCCTTCCTTTATTGGGAATGCAACTAAACTCATGAACTTAAATCTTAAAGGGTGTTCAAGTTTGGTAGAGCTCCCTTCCTTTATTGGGATTTCAACTAATCTCCAAACATTATGGCTGAGTGATTGTTCAGGTCTGTTGGAACTCCCTTCCTCTATTATGGATCTACCTCATCTCTACCACTTATTTCTTGATGGATGCTCAAGTATCGTGGAGCTCCCTTCCTCTATTGAGAATGTAACTAATCGTAACTACTTATATCTTGGTGGATGGACAAGTCTGGTGGAGCTTCCTTCTTCAATTGGGAATGCAACTTCTCTCAGAGAATTATATCTTCGTAAATGTTCAAGTCTAGAGCTCCCTTCCTCTATTGAGAATTTAACTAATCTCAGAACATTAGTTCTTACAGGATGCTCAAGTCTGGTATCACTCCCACAGCTTCCAGCTTCCCTAATGGTCCTAAATGCAGAAAATTGTGAGTCCCTCGAGAAACTAGATTGCTCCTTTTGCAATCCAGATATTTGGCTCAACTTCAGTAACTGTTTCAACCTAAATCAAGAAGCAAGAGATCTCTTTATCCAGACATCAACTTTTTTATTTGTGGTCTTACCTGGTAAAGAAGTGCCTGCGTGCTTCACTTACAGAGCTTATGGGAGTTCCGTAACATTGAAACTGAATCAAAAGCCTCTTCGTACATCAACCAAATTCAAGGCTTGCATCTTGTTTGTTAACAAGGTCGAAAATGACGCTCATCATGTTTTTTGGTACACAACTTGTGTGTATACCAAGAAGAATAAGGATGGCGCCTTGTTGGATGATAAGGGCGAACATGAGGTTGCTATTCAGGAACGAGGGTTGGTGTCTTGTTGCATCAGGTCCGAAGTGTATAATTCCTCTAAATGGTACCCAATTTTAACGGAGCATCTATACATTTTCGAAGTTGAAGCAGAGGAGGTGACTTCCACCGAGCTTGATTTTGAGTTCGAGCTCGACACTGACTGGTGTTCTAAAACCTGGGAGATAAAAGAATGCGGAATAGTCCAACTCTTGTAGCATCATGATGATGGCGAAGAAGAGATGTATGAAAGGAGATCTGATCAGCTTTGACTTCGAGGAGCTGAAAAAACCCATCGGATTTGATAAATGACTGGAAGATAAAATAATGTTGATGAACATTTTTTAGCGCTGAAGATGGAGATAAATGAGATCTGGTCAGTTTGCAATTTTACAACTCAAGAACTTACTTGGGCGTGTTTTGAAGCAGAAGGCAAAAGTCATGGTAAACAAAGATGTTAGCATCACACATTGACTTCATTGCAATAAAAGAGAAGATCCAGGTCAGCTCTCCATATTCCCAATGAACTTTTTAGCTATTATTTTTCAGTTGATCTTCGATGGAATGTCAAAATGAGATTTTTAGTTTTAAATGGCATTTGAGTTGTATATATCGACCATACCTAGAACTGCAATATCCTTATATATATAAACCGTAGTCCGTAGGTTGTAAAGCTGAAGCTTAAGAAACTTGAAGGTACAGTTGAAGTCATTCATAAAAATCTTGTTTACCTCGAAAACAGGCAAAAACTTAGTTAACTGCTGAAGTCTTTGAAAATCTTTAAAACAGATACAAAAACATATTTTCTATTTTTCACAATTGCAGTGAAGCAGAAATGAGCATTGTGAGTGAAAAAAAACATACTCGAGAGTCGCATGGTACAGTATAATGTCACTGGGGATTTGCATTGTAGTCTATTGTTTACGCAGACCTACACACCAGAATCTGCCTTTTCCTTCAACGGAGCACCTGTACACCTTCGAATTTGACGTCCAATGAGCTTTCTTTGAGTCCCAAGTAGACAGTCCCGATGAGCTCTTTTGGTGTTGTTTCTGTGTGTGCTTGTCACTGTGTGATGTTTGGTTATGTGTAATTGACCAACTAATGAATTCACGATATGCTTATGTAAAGAGAACTTATGTACAACTCTGAGATTTCGATATTGACCCAAAGGCCAAATATAAACTTGGATTATGAACCTAGATTGCTTCTTTCACAATCTAGACTGTCTCAACTTGTGTGTGTAAGTAATAACATGAACGCCTTATGCATAAGAATCGTCACAAACATCTCGAGGTGAGACTTGAGAGAGACGATTTGGTTTTATGTAACCGACTTGACACAGAGGAGTCTGTCTGATATGTAGTCACGTAGTAGAAACAGGGGACTCTGTGTGAAACAGTTGAGAAAATCCGAAGTAATCAAAACACGTTCCGATTTTAAAACAAATTGTTGTATTATTTGGACTTCATATATTTTATCTGACAGCAATTGAAGAAGGCTTATGAGATTTCTTGGGATGTAAGAATTTTGTAACATTTTATTTGCTACATAACATGGCTTTGTGTTCCAGCTAGGTCAAAAGAGTATTCTCATATTACGTCACTGTAAAAATCAAGTGAGAATGGAAATAAAAGCCGATACACATTTGGAATTTATCCATATCACTTTGTATCTTTGTACACTTTGGATTTTTCAGTAAATGACATGAATATATGTCGCCAGACCCCAATACGAAACATAGTCTGATGCTGCATTATGTGGTAGGCGCATGTGAAGTGGACGCACTCGGAGAAACTGTATACGTGTGAACGTCGACTAGCCTATGGATAATTCTTTGAATAATCCCAAACAGACGACTCAGCATTATATGATAATATAATGCCTCTCATCATATTATATTTGTGCTCATTTAAATAAATATCAATTTGTATCGCAATCCAGATGAATCTGGTCAGAGTAATACTTTTGAATATTTCAAAATTGTTTAAATTTGCATCATAATTAAAGCATAGTAGTCAATTGATATAATTGGCCCTTTTTTCCTCTGACTGAGTCCAAACATTGAACTTAATGCTTTGAAACTGCATATGTGTGGATTCAAATAAATTTATAGCTCTAAAATATTACAGAGAAAGCAGTGAAGAAGTCTACAAAGAAATTAAAGAATTAATTAAATTTCTGAATGGGGGAACCTACAAGACAATACTGTCAACGTTCTATGTCATTAAACATACAAAGTCTCTTGGTTATTCCATACGTCCACATAGCTCTATTCTTAGATCTCTAATCTTAAATCTTCTCTCTATCGTAGTAATGGCTTCTTCTTCTTCTTCTTCTTCTTCTTCTTCTTCTTCTTCTTCTTCTTTATCTTCTTTGTCTCAAACCTGGGAGCACGATGTCTTTCCGAGCTTCCACGGGAAAGATGTACGCCAAACCTTTCTCATTCACGTTCTTAAGGAGTTCAGCAGAAAAGTAATTAATTTTTTCATTGATAACGAGATCAAGAGAGGAGAATTCATCGGTCCTTAACTCATACTTGCGATCAGAGGATCTAAGATTGCTGTTGTCTTGCTCTCCAAGAATTACGCTTCTTCGTCGTGGTGTCTTGACGAATTGGTGGAGATCATGAAGAAAGAGTTGGGTCAAACGGTGATTACTATTTTCTATGAAGTAGATCCAACTGATGTAAAGAAGCAGAAGGGAGATTTTGGGAAAGCCTTCAAAAAAACTTGTAAAGGTAAAGACAAGGAGAAGGTTCAGACATGGAGGAAAGCTTTGGAGGGTGTGGCCACAATCGCAGGCTACCATTCAAGAAACTGGTTCGTGTTCTTGATTTCATTCCATTTGCTTTTAATATTTCTAATACATAAAACTATACATCTTTGTAGCATTTCAATTGTATGCAGACTAGACAATCATAACATTTAAACGTGTATGTGAGTTCATAGTGATTATTTATTAACAAGATGTATGTATAAATTGACCTTCCTCGTTGTTAGGGTTGATGAAGCAACCATGATTGAAAACATCGCTGTTGATATTTCGAACAAGCTTAATCATTTGACACCATCAAGTGATTTTGACCGTTTAATTGGGATGGGAGCTCATATGGAAAGGATGGAAATGTTGTTACGCCTAGATTTGGATGAAGTGAGGATGATTGGGATTTGGGGTCCGCCAGGGATTGGGAAGACTACCATTGCCAGTGTTCTATTTAACCAACTCTCTAGCAGTTTCCATAATAGCGCATTCATGGTGAATATCTGAGGAAGCTATCCAAGACCTTGTCTTGATGAGTACAGTGCGCAATTGCAACTACAGAAGCAAATGTTGTCTGAGATGATCAATCAGAAAGATATCATAATTTCTCATTTAGGAGTAGCACAAGGACGATTGAAAGACAGGAAAGTTTTTCTCGTTCTTGATGATGTGGATCGGTTAGCGCAACTAGATGCTTTGGCCAAAAATGTTCAGTGGTTTGGTCCTGGAAGTCGGATTATCATCACAACAGAAGATCTAAGACTTTTAAAAGCTAATGGAATCGATCATATATACAAAGTGAATTTTCCATCAATAGATGAGGCTCTTCAAATGTTCTGCATGTATGCTTTTGATCAAAAGTCCCCTAAAGATGGTTTCGATGCATTTGCTCGTGAAATTACATACCGTGTGGGTAAACTTCCATTAGGACTAAAGGTTATAGGATCCTACTTCCGAGGATTGTCCAAGGAGCAATGGTCAATGGAAGTTTCAAGGTTAAGGACTAGCCTTAATGGAGATATTGAGAGTATTTTGAAGTTCAGTTATGATGCTTTATGTGATGAAGATAAAGATTTATTTCTTCATATAGCTTGTTTTTTTAACAATGAATATGTGAAGCGAGTGGAAGAATATCTTGCTAAAACTTTCAAGCATGTGAGAGAAAGGCTTCACTTTTTAGCTGAGAAATCTCTCATATCTATTATTGACAACTGTTATATACAAATGCACAATTTGCTGGTCCAACTAGGTAAAGAAATTGTCCGCAAACAAGATGTTCGTGAGCCTGGACAACGTCAATTTTTGGTTGATGATAAAGATATATGTGAAGTACTCACTGGTTATACAACAGTAAGTTTTGCCATTAGTCTTAGCTTTCGTTGCACTGCTCATTTTTACTTAGGTTTACTTTATCATCTTATATTATTCTTTTATCTTTTTCAGATTACTAGAAGTGTTATAGGTATGGACTCCGAAGACGAGTTATTTATAGATTCTGAAGACGAGTTATTTATAAATATAACTGAGAAAGCCTTTGAAGAAATGCCTAATCTCCAGTTTTTAAGATTCAGAGATAATGTTGGTCATCCAAACATTATATTTTCTCCAAGACTTTTGGACAATATATCTCCAAAGCTTAGATTATTGCATTGGTCTTCTTTGCCAATGAAAATTTTGCCTTTAACTATTAACCTGGAGTTCCTTGTTGATTTAAGTTTGCGTTTCAGCGAGCTCGAGAAACTATGGGATGGAATTAAAGTAAGTCATTTAAATATAAAATTTATTCTTGTAAAAATGTATATTTTAAATTTTATTTTCAATATATAATATCTTTTCTTGTATAGTATACTAGGTAGCTAAAAAAATAATTGGAGGCAATTTGATTATAAAGTATAGTAAATTATAAAGTATGTTTAGCCAAAGATGAATAAGCAACGCAATGTCTAAACACATACATAAAATAATAGAACACAATTCTGGCGAGAGATCAAATTCAGATTACTGTTCAATTATTTGAGTTCAGTCTAATTTTCGACCTAACAAGAGCAACGGAATCCCGATCCTTCTTCGGCGGATCTGTCCTTGCCTCTTTCCTGATACAAAAACTTGCTTTTCATTACTCTTCTTTTTTTTCTTGATCGAGCCGCTCTCCCTCATTCCACTCGTCCAGCCCTCTTCACGAACTTGTATGACGGGGGTTTAGAATATATTGTCCTCAATCTAGTCCATTTCACACCTGCCACCTCAGCAGCCAAACCTAGTCTGTCGACTTGATGATTTGCAAAGTACGAAGGACTCTGGAAAGAGCTAGAACCGATCATCCGATCTTCTCAGCAATATCGCGTGAGTGAAGAAAGGCAATGCCGCTTGTAAAGCTCTTTCGTCGAGTGCGCGATCATGACAGGACTCGAGGAAGAAGCCCCGGCTAACTCCGTCGGTTCCTTTTCAATCTAAAAGAGCAAAAGCCTATTCTCCCACCTACCAGCAGCCTAATTCCCCCTCTTTCCAATCCTAGCTCTACGGTTGATTCGAGAAAGAGGAAGAGGACCGAAGGAACAACCTAAGTTGCTAGAGCACAGTTAAGAGTCACTCCTCTCCTGGTTCTACGTAGCTTGATGAGATAGATTGCTGGCGTAGCTGTGATTCCTAAGTAAACAAGTTGTAGGGAAGGAGTGCCTTCCGGGTCCTTTCAGTCGAGTTACTAAATAAAGTACCTCTTCCCGCTCGACCAAGTGAGGTGCATCTTCCGATTTCTCCTCTTCAGCCCGCCGCTTCCTCAACCACGATTCCATGTGAAGAGTTCAGCCATGTCAAGATGGGATATGAGGAAATGTAGGGATTGTGAACGAGGAGTGAGCAATCCCGGCTACTGAGTGGTTAGAAAGCAGGCCATTGAATGGACAAGGCCGTATACCTCTGGTTAATGATATTTGTAAATCGGTGGTTCCTGTTTGGAAAAGAATCAACAGAATAGCTAATAGCTTAGTTTAGTTGGGGTGTGCTGTATAATGGTGTTGGGACTATGGAAACTGTCTCCAGAAGGTGGGCTTGGAGGCATAAGTAAGGCCCCGTTAGCCTGGGCGAAGATGGGGATAAGGAATAAGGATTGAAGCCCTTTCGCGGAGTGCTTTTGAGGAATCCTTATTTGGGTAAACCTGCCTTTGTTTCTCGAAAAGAAGAGTTTGATCCTGGGGGGAAGTTAACGAAAAAATAAAAGAAACGAATCTTATCTAAATGTTTTGAAAATCTTCTTTATACACTTTTTCAAGATTTTTTCTGTACATTTATATTTTTGTCGGTTATCGGTATTTTCATTAGAAAAAAGTTTATCCATAATGCATAAAGTTGTGTTTATGAAGTATAATATTAGAGAAAGAATTAGGTTTTTACTAAGTATAATAATTGATAGATGCAATATGTATATATATAGGTTATGGTATATATTTCTACATGTCAAATATATTAATTTTCATTTTTATATATTTAAAAAAAAAAATAGCTAAATGACAAACTTTTTAATGATATAGATTCATTAAAGATAGAGGAATAATCAAATATTTTAATAATGAATGAGTACGTTTTTTGACTTTTCCTTTAGTATATAAGATCAACATGCAATACTATATGTGTTTTGTGCAAGTGCTAAGTGTATCAACATAATCATGTACCCTGACTTTATTTGTCTGTACAGCTGCTTCAAAATCTCAAGTGGATGGATTTGTCAGGTTCTGAAAACCTGAAGGAGCTTCCGAATCTCTCAAGGGCCATTGAACTTAAGAAATTAGATCTTAGTGGATGTTTGAGTCTGGTTGAGCTCCCTTCCTCTATTGGAAATGCAACTAATCTCAAGAAATTAGATCTCAGTAGATGCTCAAGTCTGGTGGAGCTCCCTTCCTCTATTGGAAATGCAACTAATCTAAAAAAATTAGATCTCAGTAATTGTTCAAGTCTAGCAGAGCTCCCTTCTTCTATTGGGAATGCAACTAATCTCTATAAATTAAGTCTTAATATGTGTTCAAGTCTGGTAGAGCTTCCATCCTCCATTGGAAACCTTCATAATTTGAAGAAATTATATATGCAAAGGTGCTCAAGTCTAGTGGAACTTCCTTTCTCAATTGGAAACCTTCATAATTTGGAGATTTTATATTTGGAAGGGTGCTCAAAGCTAAAGGCTCTTCCGATCAACATCAACATGGAGTCACTCGATTCACTTGATCTCAGTAATTGCTGGTCGTTAAAAAGTTTTCCTGAGATTTCAACGAATATCGCATCTCTCTATCTCATTGGAACCTCAATCAAAGAAGTGCCTTGGTCAATCAGGTCTTGGTCAGGTCTTAATGAGTTGCATATGTCATACAGTGAAAACCTCAAGGAATTCCCATATATTCATAACAAAATCACAGAGCTTCACTTGAGAGATACAGGAATCCAAGAGATTGGTCCATGGATCAGGGGGTTCTCTTGTCTACAACGACTTGTACTAAAAGGAATGCAGAAGCTGGTATCACTCCCACAGCTTCCTGATTCCCTTATGTTCCTAGATGCTGGAAATTGTGAGTCCCTAGAGAAACTAGATTCCTTCTTTTGCTATCCTCATCTTTCTCTCAACTTTCGAAATTGTTTCAATCTAAATCAAGAAGCAAGAGATCTCCTTATCCAGACATCAACTTGTGGATTAGTGGTCTTACCTGGTAAAGAAGTGCCTGCTTGCTTCACTTACAAAGCTTATGGGAGTTCCGTAACAGTGAAACTGAATCGAAAGCCTCTTCGTACATCAACCAAATTCAAGGCTTGCATCTTGTTTGTTGACAAGGGCAAAAAAGAAGCTTATGAATGGGAAGATAATGACATGAGTGTGTCTTGGAGCATGATCACTTCCCAGGAGGATACTCTCACAGCTGGTAGATCATTTGGACACAACATATATCCAATTTTAACGGAGCATCTATACATATTCGACTTTGAAGCATACTACGTGACTTCCACCGAGCTTGTTTTTAAGTTCGAGCTCAGCGATGACAATTACAAGGAAATCTGGGAGATAAAAGAATGTGGAATATTCCCAACTCTTGGAGCATCATGTTGGGAGTATTAGAGGTGGCGACAAGAAAATATTGTAACGTCAGTTTGCATTTTAACAACTCGAGAACTTACAGGGGCTGTTTTGAAGGCAAAAGTCATGGTAACAAAGAGAAGAGAAGATCGAGGTAAGCTTTGTTAATAAACTTTGCATAACAACAGTTCCATGAAATGTCAAAACGAGCTTTTTAAGTTTTAAATGGCAATTCAGTTGTATATATAATCCATGAAGATCTAATTTACTTACTTAAGAAACAGGTAAAAAAAACTTAATTAATCGATATATTCTTTGATTTATATGTTTTGTTTGTCTTCACATTTCATGGCAATACAAATAAAAAATGTTTGTGATATTTAGATGTTCAGTAGAAATTATTTAAAAAATGTTTGTGATATTTAGATGTTGTGTGGCTTCAGCGTCATGTTATGTTCTCCGTAAGACTGACTGACTGAGGACATGCTATTTTATTGTTCTCATTTGTGATTAAATTGGCTTTATTTTTTGCAGGTGCTGTTACAACTTTTTTCGTCATTTTTTATTTTGGAAGATCGAGATAATGTATAAGAGCGACCAAAATCGAAAACATAATATTTGAAATAATTTTAGGTTATTTAAGAAGTGTTGTAAGTAATAGATTAAAATGTTTATAAACTTATTATTTACAAATCTAAAAATTATTTTTATTTACAAATGTATTTAATATATATGTTAAATTTAGGTGATATTTATAACGTTTATGAAAATTTTAAAATATAAATATGCATAAGACATATAAGCAAAACAATAATACAACTACTATCCATATTGATAATTTAGTTTCTAATCGCTTTCAAATCGTTTATAGATTTTGCATTACCATTCAATAATATATAAAAAATGGGCTTCTTGCTAAACTAAACCCTTATTTGAAGTCAATTCCAAAACTAGACCCCTCTTCCTTTTCTTTTCAAAATGCCTTAAAATACCCCTCATCGCTTCTTTTTTCACAAAAATACCTAGCGCAGACTTCTCCTGTGAAATCTGGTAGCTGGGTTTGAAAAACAATAACCCAAAGATTCTCACGTAATAACGAAAATGCCATCGTCTTCAATAGTTCCCAACCACACTTACCAAACAAAATTGAGCTCTCAATGCTTCAAACAACCGAATTAAGTGATGTTAATGCTTTAAAACTGAGTTAAAAGCTCCATTTTTGTCGATCTCCTCTCTCATTTCAAACTATTTAACTCTATAATATCGTTTTCAAAATTTACCATCCATATATCTTGCGATTTACTAAGATTCGAGCATAAATAACACTTGGGTTGCTTGGGTATTGTTGGCGTGATCAGTTCTGGCCGTTTAAAAGCTAAACACAAGCTCAAACCGAATCTTGTAATTTTGCTTCATTTTCTCCGATTTTCCAGAAGGTAGACTTCATGGGTGAAGTCTCAATAGTCAACTGAGGGTTAGTTTTGCAATTGACTTTTTGGGTCTCAGACTTCACGATTGAACCACGATGAAGTCTGAGTTTCTCCTTTGAAAACAAAAAAACGGTGTTTAGACTTCACCGTCGAAGTCTGGTTACAAGGGGTCTAGTTTTGCAATTGACCGTTAAGTTCTGACTTTGTACAAAGACTTCTTCTGTGAAGTCTGCGAAAAAAGGCGGTTAGTTTTGCAATTGACCGGAACGAAGACTATTTATCGAGACTTCATCTGAGAAGTCTGCATGAAAAAGGGGTTAGTTTTTGCATTTGAACCAAAATCCGAAACATTGACTATTGGTAGACTTCTCGTATGAAGTCTACAACCATCGGTAATTCTGGAATTTAAAAATATAAAGTTTTTTTGGTCAATTGCAAAAGTAACCCTTTTCTAAATAGACTTCTCAGACGAAGTCTCATGTAAAAGTCAAACTCTGGTCAATTGCAAAACTAATACCCTACTTTATGGGTAGACTTCGCCGAAGAAGTCTCTGAAGGCAAAAAGACTTCATCGAGGAAGTCTATTACGTAATAGACTTCCTAAATGAAGTCTATTATCGAAAAGACTTCCTAGATGAAGTCTACTAAAAAAGTCAAAAACTGTGGTCAATTGCAAAACTAGACCCAAACTGGTATAGACTTTCTGACGAAGTCTCCTTCGTGTAGCAGACTGCGCATGTGAAGTCTGCTAAAAAAGTCAAAAATCTGGTCAATTGCAAAATTTAGACCCGTGCTTCAGAATTTCACGGGCGAAGTCTGCTTCAGATAGCAAAGCAGACTTCATCGGAGAAGTCTACTAAGAGACTTTCGCCTGTGAAGTCTCTAATGATAATTTTAGTAAAAATGCAATTTTAGCCTATTTGTAATTAAGTTTTTTTTTTTTTCTTGTCCTAACATGTGTGTTACGTATGGCTTTTGATATTTTAGAAATTTGAACTATTTTATACGCATAATTATTTTTTTATTTTTTTCTGAACTTATAAGGTGTTTAGCGTTTAATTTAGACTTCACGGCGAAGTCTGCTTCAGATAGCAAAGCAGACTTCATTGGAGAAGTCTACTAAGAGACTTCGCCTGTGCAGTCTCTAGTGATAATTTCAGTAAAAATGCAATTTTAGCCTATTACAAATTAGTTTTTTTTTTTTTTTCTTGTCCTAACATGTTTTTTACGTATGGCTTTTGATGTTTTAGAAATTTGAACTATTTTAATCGCATAATTTATTTTATATATTTTTCTGAACTGATTGGGTGTTTATGTTATAAATTTAGACTTCACAGAGGATGTCTGTGCGTAGACTTCGTTCGAGAAGTTCTCTTGCACTATCTTTTTAAAAAATAGATTTGTATCATATATAATAGCATTTTCGAGATTTTAATTTTACATGTGTATTAGTTATTGTTGTTGTTTATATTATGAATTTCACATCTCAATGTCTTATATTCTATCTTAATCGATTTACAAATTTCTGATAATTATTTTCAACAGACTTCACCTTTGAAGTCTACTTGTAAAAACAAACTAAACAGTTTGCCTTTGTGTTGTTTCAAATGTCTTTCAGAAAATGGTTCATGTACCTGCGTCTTTGGAGAATGGGTGATGAGAGACTGTAAGTGGCATTTTGAGGTGGATCATCCCAAAGGAGGAGGAATGTTTTTTCTGAGTGATTCTTGTACACACCGTGAACTCATTGAGATGGCACTTAGCAGACTATGAGCTGGACAAGAACGACTTCGTCGAGTTAACTTACTCGTTGCGAATTCAATGTTGCAAACTAACGGCACACGGATTGTCCTACACCACCTATGCATGTCTCAAATGATAGACGAAGTGCGTCCTTGGTTGAGTTATGTAAAAACGCATGTTGTAACGCCTTTGCGTCTCGAGTCGTTTGGTATGGCTAGTGGCATTGAGGTTGCTGGTGAAAGTGTGACGAAGACCTTCAGGATGTAGAAGAGTTGAAGACGAAGAATATGGATATATTCTGATGGTGGTGAGGTTAACGTCACCGACGATGGTGATGTGCGGAAGAACTTCATGCTGGTGAGGTTAAGAAAGAATACCTTGAGGATTATACTGTGATGGGAAAGTTGAGGATGAGGATGGTAGTGAAAATGATGATGAGGATAATACGTGTCCTGTTGCGGAAGGTGGCTTTGTTTGGTGAAGGCCCAAGATCCAACATGACATGGTCAGATGTATCTATACGACTGCGAGTTTTCCTACAAAGGACGCTTGTATCCGAGCTGCGGTTGACGCTATAATGTCGAAATTCACGTTCAAAGTGCTAAATCTACACAAAAGTTGTTTCGAGCATCTGCGGTGTGAAAGGATGCAATTGGAGGATTAGAGCGGCTGTGAAAAATGAACCAAAAAGGTTTTGGTTACCTTGTCAAAAATGATCATACTTGCAATGTTGCAGACCGAATTTCTCTGCGCAAACGTCATGCTCCGAGTATATTGCGTAAACTGTTTTATGATGAATGGGGAATAATCGATGGAGTACGCCGAAGATGATTAGATCTGCAATGAAGAAAAATATGGTATGCAGATGAATTAACCACTTCCTATAGAGCTTTAATATTTGCACAACACTTGGTTGAGGGGAACAACTGAAGATGGATATGAGCAGCTGCCGTCTTATCTCTATCGCATCGGGCTAGCCAATCCCGGAACTGTCACTGATCTTGTGGTTGATGATCAAAACAGATTCAAATATCTGTTTATGGCTCTTGGAGCCTCTATTAACGGTTTTCAGTTTCTGAGAAGAGTTATCGTGGTGGATGGGTGTCATCTACCGGGGAAGTATGGTGGAGTTATGCTAGTGGCTTGCGGCCAGACGGGATTCCAAACATTCCCGTTAGCTTTTGCTATTGTAGACTCTGAAAAAGAGTGAAGCATGGCAATGGTTTTTTCACTAAGTTGGAGTGGATGTGTTCTTGATCAATTTCCTTTGGTCATAGTGTCCGACAGGCACGCCTCGATTAAGAATGCCATTGAAACTGTTATGCCATGGGCAACAAGAGGGATATTTTTATAACCTACAGAATAACATAACACGAAGTACAAGGGGAAAGCAACTTATGACTTACTTGGTCAGAGGGGCTGCGTATGCATATCGCATTATGATTTTAACAGATACAATGGACGCCTTACGTGAGACGAAGGCCCGATCTTGCAGCTTACTTGAGGACGCAGATGTGAAACTATGGGCCGCGCGTTCACTTTCCAGGAGAACGATACAACATACACAACGCAACATTGCTGAATCTCGATAAACTCTGCACTTAAGCCAGCTCGAGGATTTCCCATACCCTTCTTTTGGAATTCATAGCAAGGGAGTTGAATATTGCTAACTATTGCAGCATATGCTGACCAGATGATGTCGAACGGCATAGACGGTTGGCGATTTCACGTGAAGGGAGGACATAGAGATTGTATCGTTGATTTCCAACATCGAACATGTGAATGTGGAGTGTATAATGTTGAGAAAATACTTGCTTCGATGCTATTGCTGCTGCTCCTGAGCTTAAAATGGATGTTGCCGTGCCCTCATGCCCGTCATATACAAAGGAATATTTGTATTCGACGTATGCAGGCAACATTTTCCCCAAAAACCGTCGATATCCAAAGACCCGAGTTTTGCCAAGGTTTTCCCCTCCACTCATCCGGGCGTCCTCTGGAAGGCAGAAAGAAGTCAAGGTGGCAAACGTGGCTTGAAATCGCCAGAAAGAACTCGCAAAACCGGGAAGGCTCACAAGCAATATAGTTTTGTTCAAAATGCAGGCAATCAGGACATACTCGCGCTAACTGTGTAACGTAAAAATCTTTGTTTTGAGGGGCTCTGTTTTTGAGGGGACTCTGTTTTTAAGAGACTCCTGTTTTTTTTTTTTTGTTACGTAGCGTTTCAAGGTTGAAGGAGTAGAAGTCTGCTCTTGAAGTCTTCCACAGAAGTCATTCAGGCGCATACGAAGTCTTAGAGAAGTCGTATTTGAAGTCTCCCGTAGAAGTCTATAAATCAAATGTTCAGTATGCAGATGGAAGTCTGTTGTAGTCTGTGGATGAAGTCTTCCATTGATGTCTAAAATTAGGGTTTTCTACGAAGATGAAGTCTACAACTTTTTTACATATATAATTATGCTTTTTTAAAGTGGTTTTAATGCCTAATTCACTTGTTGTATTACCCTTCAACGATTTAATTCCAAATTTCATGTGATTTTAAAAAAACAGTAGTTCACGATAATTACTTATATAATAAGGTTCCGAACCATAAATAACATAATAAGGTTGAAGATTACATAAGGATCAGGTGCTCTTTGATCCTCCGGGCCAAAAGATTCAGACATTTCTCGTTGGCCTTCTCATTGAAACGGTCCCGATATTTGATGTAGACTTCAGCAACGGATTCCACAAAATTATCTCCTTCACCCACTTGGCTCATACAACATATTCACAAGAGCCTCAATACTGTGGTTATGTTGTAGTCGGCTCTCCATTGCTCAGGGAGGAGCATCTTCAAGTAGATACACCCGCGATGGACATTAGGGTGGTAGTAGTTCGGGGTGCTGAAACGAACCTACATATCCAAACCGTCACGATATTTAGGAGGGGGTATTGGAATAAAAGAATTGAAGTGTTTTTATTCAAAATACACGTGGGGGTTTAATCGGGTATCCCGGCGGATAATGAACAATCACTTTGAAAATCCTCCCTCATAAGGGGTGTCATAGGGCCAAATAGCAAACCCCTCCCAATGGAACATGTCATCGGCCACAGGTCCTAAAAAAAAAATTGGTAAGAAATTAGAAGATTGTATGAAATTGGTAAGAAATTAGAAGAAGCTGTATAGAGATTACCTGCCGTGAAGTGAGCATTCGGATTCTTCAAGAGGTTCTTCAAACCTCTTTCGATGCTTTTTACTGTGAACGACATTTTTTTTTTTATAAAAGATGAATTGGAATTTCCTTAAAAAGCAATAGATGAAACTGTAAATTTTAGATCTACTCAGAATATAGTCGGTTGCGTGTTTTGGAGAAGAGTAATAAATGATAGAGAGCGACGTTTCACGAAGGTCCGTTTCGTTTTGCGTTTGAGAAGTCTAAATGAGAAGTCTCCTACAGAAGTCTATTACTAGGGTTTTGAACGTATACAAGTCTCCAAAAGGAGTCTGTATTTGAAGTTCTGCCGTAGAAGTCTATAACTAGATGTTCAGGACGCATTTGAAGTCTCCCGTGGAAGTCTGTGGATGAAGTCTACAATTGATGTCTAAATTAGGGTTTTGTACGAAGATGAAGTTACAACTTTTTTACTTATATTTATATAGTGTCTATAACTTTTTGTATTTTTTGGGTTTTCCTTAGATAGCAAAGATGAAACTGTACAAAATTACGGTTATGCTAGATTTATACAAAATACAAAATATCAAGAGTTATCGCTCATCGTACAAATCCACACTCGTAACGCGCTTCTCAGTCCCCGTTATGCGAGCTCATCGTATATTTCTGTAGCCATCTTCTCCCTTATGAACTTGATGTTCTTATCACACAAGACGGGTTTGATGAAATTGTATGCCCAGCGCATGACACTCGATGTATTTCAGGCAATACACTCCACAGTCCCGCTGTTATTGTTTTTAGGAACACTCTTCTGTGGAACCCGCTGTATGTGTAAAGCTCATAAGGGTACTTATCTTTTAGCTCGGGAGGAGCTACAATGTTCAAATATCAGCCATTATATTGCAAACAGGAAATAATTGCAGCTTCAATCTCCATATCTTTGCTGACCGTTAGATCGCTATCCAAATAACGATGTGTCTCTTATGAATATTAATCAGTAGAGCAACCCAATGCATAGCCTTGATGTTAAGGGATGTGTAGATTTCATCCACATCTTCACCCCACATCTTATTAGATCTGCAGAAATCTGGTTTGCTCTCCGGGGCAAGATCATACGCACCAGGAGGTAGCCATCTGCCCCTTCGTGTTCATCACCAGTTTTCAGAAATTCTTCATACTTAGACCTCACAACGTGGTGAAGATGGAATCAATAAAGCAGATTCTTGTCGCTCCTAAACCATTCTGGATGCTTCGTGAACCGTTGTCTTAGTAGATTGATTCCAGCATCAATGTGCTGCAGTAAGCAAATAATTAGTTATTGTTAAGCAACCTTACAAGTAACGATAAAAAAAAAAAGTCTGAGAGTGAGTCTGAGTAGTGAAGTTTGAGGACCTCACTCTCAGACTTCACTCGCAGACTTCACTCTCAGACTTATTACAAGAAGTCTCACCAGGTCCAAAGCCATATTCTGGGAGTCATAAGCACTTGGTACCAGTGTGTGGTTGAGTGTTCCTTAGGTTTTTTAATTACAACTCCTTTAAAATGAAGTTACAAACATTCAAAATCACGTCACATAAACTATGTTTAAAAGGGTTATTAAATAGTGCAACTTACGGCAAGTCGCCAAGAAGGCAGTCAGCTTGGCTTTCTTGTCAATGGCAATAGGAGCAAAGGGTCATAGCCATTGCCAGGCCGAACAACCAGCCTCTCTTGCAACTTTTTCTTATCACCCATCTTCTTAGCAATTAGCATTGCTGCTTTCTCCTTCAAGTTCTGTTTTGCCTTTTTTTGCTTTTTCAAACTCCGTATCTAGATCTTTGGAGTTTTCTCCATCACAACACTGCCTTCACTGCTCTGCATTGTTTGAAGCAAACATAGTTTGAAGCAAATTATGTCAATGGACAAACAACCATCTTTTTATTGCAAAAGCACAAACAATCATTCAACACATTTTCCCAACAACAATCCAAAATAAGAGTTTAAACATGCCAACAAATTTCACATCATCTGTCTCATTGCCTACTCATGCCAGCTACTCTTTTACTTTTCCTCTGCCCCTTGGGAATCGTTGGGTCAAGGTTTTGAAGACTAACCCTTGCTCAGGTTGATTTGATTTGGCTTCAGATTCAGCCTGCTTCTCCTGAGGATTCTCTTTCACTTCCTCGGGTATATTCTTCATAGCTCCGCTGGTGAACTTATCAAAAGCAGAACTCAGACCGTCTACTTTGTCAGTGAGTAAGACAATCTTCGTTCCAAGCTCAACCAACTGCCCTTCAACTCTGCTCTCAAACGTGTTGAGTCGAGTGTCAACTACATCCTTCAACGCATCACATATGCGCTGCTCAAATTCAGGGGATAGACGAGCTTTCTTCAAACTACTCTCTTCAGGAGCTTCTAGCTCCCTCTTAAAGCCATGATAAGGCTCATCATTCACTTCATCCTTCACCTCTGCCTTCACCTCTGCCTTCAACTTCAAAGGAACCTTCACCTTGAAGTTTGTGAGCAACTCACCCGTAGACTTCAGTGTCCTTTACACCACTGCCAAGGGTTACCTGGCTTTGAGAAATGTCCATACATTGCTTTCACAATGTTGAGAATTCTCTCATCCTCATTATCCTCATCCCACTGTGGGAACATCTCATCAAATGGTTTTTCCACAAAGATGTAGACTGTGGTCTACAAACATAAACATGAATAGAGGGAGATCAGATAATATAATAACAGACACACTGTGTGAAGGAGATCATATAATATAATAACAGACATACCTGCTTGAGGATGCCATTTCTGAGGTTTTTCCTCCTCTCGATCCTTTGTAAGCTAGGAGAGGTGGCCTTGAGTCAGTGGGCTCAGTGGGGTTAATGGGAAAGGTTCTCCGATCTCTTTTGCTAATCCTGGTAGGGCAAAGTAGATCAGGACTGCAACGCTTGGACAAATCCGTGGATGTGATAAGTCCTGGTGATATCAGCAGTCTTCACCGATGAAATCAGAATATTGAAAGCTACTCTTCCCCAAGGGTATGCAACAAACTTGTCCAGATCCATCACCAACCTAGCAAGGTTCACATTGATGCCCCTGATGGTGAGGGTGAGCATCGATGCAGCTGGCAAGGATGGCTAGAAACCCCAACCTCACTCGATCTTCCGAACTCCATTGACCAGAGCGTGAACACGCTGATGCCAACTCTTCATAGCTTGGTCCAACAGCCACATCGACTCCAAGCTTTGTCCAAAATCCTTCAGCTCATCCGTGATCTCAGCCTCAGGCTCCGGATTCATAAGGTTTTCAACATAATCGCAGTTGAGCCAGGTGATGTGTGCAAACTCGTTTAAAGAGAATCTCACTGGGACTCACCAGCACACTAGGCTCCAAATCTCATGCTTTAGATGGCATATAAGTTGGAAACTGAGCATATAGTGGACCAGCCTTGATGCCATGCGATCCCTTGCTCGTGGTACATTAGGAAGACACCAAGAGGGAAGTCCAAAGCGTCTTCCATTCACCGTCAGTTAGTCACCCCTGACACCATCAGAAGCTTAGATGACCCGCTGTAGTAGCCTATACTCTTCTCAGGCGGCGGCCTCAGAGTCTTGGTGAAATGCCGAGGTGGAAACTGAGGCAAATCGTGAATAGCATCCTTAACTTCGTATTCAGTTATGTCGCGCGAAAGAGCCCGATGAAGATGAAAAAGAAAATCAGATGAAACTCACACTTACTAACCCAGACCCTGACATGTCAATGCAAAATTTTGTCGACCTGGTGAAGTACTCCTTCACCAGGTCGACAAAATTTTGCATTGGCATCTCTGGGTCTGGATTAGTAAGGTGTGTTTCATCTGATCTTCTTCTTCATCTTCATCGGGACTCTCATCTTCATCATTCACTCTTTCGACCAAATCCGCGTACTCTCTTCTTGTCTTCGAAAACAATCTCACCATCTCTACTTTCCAGGATCTTCTCCTCTAGAATTAGTTATTCTTTTTGAACAACCGCGATAATGTACGTAAAGTCATCATTAGTATCACCATCTTCTTCTTCATCCTCACTCTTCACATTACAACGCCCCATTATCCGGTCTCACATTTCTTCTCTTTCATCTGATTCTTCTTCTTCATCTCTACTCTGGAATCTTAATCTTCATCTGGATCTTCATCTTCATCTTCATTGTCATCTAGAAGCATGCCCCTTCACCGCCGCCGCTTGCTACAGTCTGATATGCGAAGAACGGAAACAGAATGATTGAAGATATGAAAGACGGTTGCGATTCCCAGATCTGCGAATCAAATAAAAGATGGGATAGAGTTTTCCAGCGAGAGAGGAGAAAGAGGAGAAAGAATATCGATAACTTACGGCGAAAGAGGAGAACGAGTGTCGGCGTTAGAGATTTCCGGCGACGTTTGTGATTTCGAAGTCGAAGAAGAAACAGAGCGATGGAAATTTTTTTATTTTTTTACCCAGATTAACTATTGCAATTTCAGTTTTATTGTTTAGTAAATGTAAATTTCCCCCCAAATATTTTGCGAAACATTTCAAAATTTTGGATTCATTTGGAATTTCATCAGACTTCTAACAAGAAGTCTACAATAACAAAATCTTACAGCTTCACATGCGAAGTCTGCGTGAACTTCACCCGAAACTCGAGAAGTCTGTAAGCCCTAAACTCTAAATTTCGAACGTTTAATCCACTCTTTGTTAACAATACTAACATTTGACATCAAAATAGTATAATATGTTCAAAATCTAACAACTATACGAAAGATCGCCATTTTATATCAAAAACATATCAATCTAAGTCTAACCCTAAAAATATATGCATGGATTCTTACCCATTGGTAACCTCTAACCTATATGCCTCACATGGTTTACATCAAATGGCTCAGTTTTATGAATTTTTTTATTAAACCTATTCGATTTGATTTAAAAATAATTTATTTTTCAAAAATTTTGATCGAAATATTTTTTTTCCATTTTTTTATTAAAATTTCACATTTAATTACGGTTCAGACTTCATCGGTCGAAGTCTGGACGTTTATGGTATTTTAGAACATAATCAACCTTACATGCTTAAAATTTATAAAAGTTTCGGAAATTTTAATTTATAAAGTTCATATTTTAGATAATCTTATTTTCTTTAGAAGAAATTTCATTGAAAATATTTTTTATTATTTTCCTAATTTAAATCTAAGGTTTAATTACGGTTCAGACTTCATGGATGTCATGAACGAAGTCTACTGTGAGACTTCGTTCAAGAAGTCGACGAAGTCTACTGTGAGACTTCGTTCAAGAACTCTACGAAGTCTACTGTGAGACTTCGTTCAAAAAGTCTACTTTGCGCGGAGGTTAGAACTGTAATTGCGGTTTCTGTTTTTTTGTTTGCAAATAAGGGGGTTAATGTAATTTCCATACCCCAAAGGTCTAGTTTTGCATTTGTTTCAATTTGGGGTCTAGTTTTGCATTCAAACTCAATTTGGGGTATAGTTTTAGCAATTCCGCCATAAAAAATCGCATTTTTATTCACAGTTTTAGCTAACAGCATTGCTCTCACACTCAAACTATAGTCGCAGTTAAATCAGATTGCCATTTGGAGCTTTGCATTGTGCACTGGCATATCCATTGGTGGTCTTTCATCTACCAATTTTGTACTTGGAGCAATACTTTGAAAGGAAGAAGCTTATTTTGATCAAAGTGATCCATTGCTAGTCTCTTGTTCAAGAATACTATAACCAATACTTGCTTCTTCCTTCGTTAGTGTAAAATTTTGTTCTCATTTTTTACCTTGTAATTTGTCTCATCTTAAAACTATATAACTAAACACTACGGTTCCAAATTTGAACTAAATTTCACTTGGAAAAATGAAATTTATTTTATTTGGAATAACTTTTTGAGTTTTATAGAGCTCCAATTGAAAAAAAGGATTGTAGATTTTGGGTTTAACTTTAGCTACATACTAACTTTGTATCTAAATCTCATAATTTGCAAGAATGTTGGGGATGTTTTTTAATTAATAAATAGTAACAATATCAAATTACAATAACTTTGGTTTCGTATGACAATAAATTAAAATCGAACCGAACTACACCAAACCAAACACAAACTAATATCATTTTAAGTTAAGCTAGAATTTCACAGAAATCAAATTAAGTATTAACTAAACTGAACCAATCCCAGACCGAAAATAAACCAAAATGTCCACCCTTATTTAACAAACTTTGGTATAAATAGTAAGAATGTAGGGGTTTCCTGTAATTAAAAAAGTTACCTTCCTTCTAAACTTCTCAAATTGAATGGGTATTTGCAAATTGATGGCCCATCCAGGCCCATTCTAAAAAACCCTAATTCGCTTTATAAATTTCGTGCTTTATCCTCGCCTCACTTTTCTAGGGTTTCAGCCACCAGACACAAAGAGAGAGGAAAAATGCCGGCTGGACACGGAGTGAGGGCGAGAACAAGAGATCTCTTCGCGAGACCTTTCAGGAAGAAGGGTTATATTCCACTCTCCACTTATCTGAGAACCTTCAAGGTCGGTGATTTCGTCGATGTCAAGGTTAATGGAGCTATTCACAAGGGTATGCCTCACAAGTTCTACCATGGTCGTACTGGTCGCATCTGGAACGTCACTAAGCGTGCCGTTGGTGTTGAAGTCAACAAACAGGTTCGATATATGTTGAATTTTCAAGTTGATATGTTGAATTTTCAAGTTGATATGTTGAATTTTTGTGATCTGTTTGTATTCGTAGTATGATTCATGGCTAGTTGAAACTTGAAAGATTGTTTATTGTTAAAGTAAGGGTTTTAATTGATTGTGATGCGTAAAAATGTTTGAATGATCTCTTTCGGCTCTCAAATGTGCGATTTTGTAATGGTCTAGAGGATTCATGTTTTGCTATTTGTTTCAGTTGTGAACAATCTACAATGACTCTATTGATGTTTTGATTCTAAAAACTGGATTTTTAATCTGTTTGTGTTCGTATTGTGATTCATGGCTAGTTGAAACATGAAAGGGTGGTGATTGTTGAACTAGGGTTATAACTGATTGTGATTCTTTGCTATGTGTTAATTTAGTCTGAATGTGCAATTTTGTACTAGTTTAGAGGATTCATGATGTGATATTTGCATCAGTTTTAATCAATCTACAATGATTCTAGTGATGTTTTGATTCTGTCTTGAGATCTGTCTTGGAGCTAACTTAAGAGTTTGGCTTGTTGAATTGTTGATCTGTTTGTTTTCGTATTGTGATTTGAAAAATTAGTTGTTTGAATGATCTGTTTCAGTTCTCAAATGTGCCATTTTGTAATGGTTTAGAGGTACATGTTTTGCTATTTGTATCAGTTGTAAACAATCTACAATGATTTTAGTGATGTTTTGATTTTTACTTGAGATTTTGCCTTCTCTTAGTATCTGTCGTGGAGCTAACTTAGAGTTTGGCTTATGTATCCGGGGTGGGTTTTGCTATTTGTATGAGTTGCAATCAATCCACCATAATTCTGGTGTTGTTTTGATTTTAATTTGAATTTCTTATGCTTAGACTTAATTATGTGTTTGGGTTGTGTGTTTAGATTGGGAACAGAATCATAAGGAAGAGGATACATGTTCGTGTGGAGCATGTGCAGCAGTCAAGGTGTGCTGAGGAGTTCAAACTTAGGAAGAAGCAAAATGATGAGCTGAAGGCTGCAGCTAAAGCTAGAGGAGAGACCATCAGCACCAAGAGACAGCCTAAAGGTCCTAAACCGGGTTTCATGGTGGAGGGTATGACGCTGGAGACCGTCACCCCCATTCCCTATGATGTCGTCAATGACCTCAAGGGAGGTTATTAAGTTTCCATTTTACCAGTCTCTCTCTACTCAGGATTTTTGCCCTTGCTTTGTTTTTTAATGATGTTTTTGTATCAAACAAGACTTGATCTCTATATGGTATGAAGGTGCAGTTCAGATTTTGATAGGAGATATGGTTTATCTTAATTATCTGCCTACTGCGTCTGTTCGTATTAAAATCATTTCTGCATTCTCCTCGTGGGGAAAAATTGATATAATTAACCATTTACAATGTTAGCAATTGGAGTCAGAAAGAGAGCAATTGAAACAAAATCACTCTTCAGTTGTGAAGTCCAGGCAGAGCCTGTAGGCACGGTTTGTGTTTTCCCCTTCACAGATCATAATCTCTTCCTTCATCAGATGGAATGGTGGTCAAAACTTTCCGAACCCCTTTAACGACCTTCTTGATAAACTTGGCCTCAGACCTGTGAAATTAGAGAGGACGGCCGTGTTCGTTTGGCAGTCGCTGGCGACTGCGACCGCGACTGCGCGTTGTTCGTTTGGCAGTCGCGGGATCCCGCGACTAGTCGCGGCGACTGGTCGCAGCGACCAGCGACTGAAAATTCGAGTCGCTGAAAAAAACAGCGACTGGTCGTGCGATCAGTCGCCGCGACCAGTCGCCGCGACCAGTCGCGGGATCCTGCGACTGCCAAACGAACAACCCTGGGACTGCCAAAATAATTTTATAAAAATTTAATAAAAATTTGTTATAAAAATTTAATAAAAATTTGTTATAAAAATTTTATAAAAATTTGTTATAAAAATTTTATAAAAATTTGTTATAAAAATGTTTATAAAAATTTTATAAATTTGTTATAAAAATTTGATTTATGATTAGTTTTCAATATTTTTTTATCATTTACTACAATTACATATATAAAAAATAAATATTAAAATTTTATAAAAATTTACTATTACTATAAATTTTTATAAATATCATATGTTACTATTACATATAAATATCATTTGTTACTATAAATTTTTATATATATCATTTACTACTATTACATATATAAAAAATGAATATTAAAATTTTATAAAAATTTGTTATAAAAAATTTGTTATAAAAATTTTATAAAAATTTTATAAAAATTTGTTATAAAAATTTAATAAAAATTTGTTATAAAAATTTAATAAAATTTGCTATAAAAATTTGTTATAAAAATTTAATAAAAATTTAAATTTATCAAATTTAATAAAAATTTAAATTTTATATCATATTTTTAAGTCAAATATGAAAATAAAGTATTAAATTTATCAATGAAATAAAATTATTTTGGCAGTCGCTGTGTTGTTCGTTTGGCAGTCGCAAGATTCAGCGACCGGTCGCAGCGACTAGTCGCGCGATTGATAAACGAACAACGACCTGCGATTTCTGAATCGCAGTCGCAGTCGCAGTCGCCAGCGACTACGAAACGAACACGCCCGACATCACCGTGAATCCTCGACTTAATACTTATCTCCGCATTAGATTACAAAGGGGCGATGGTAACAACAAATGACATAACTCTGAAGAAGAATGTGACAAATGTCATCAGTATCCTCTAATAACTTAGGGAAAATGGGTAGAAAAAACCAAAACTTTCCTAAAAGCATATAAAAAACCCTCAATTTTTTGGTGGGTTTTTAAATCCCCACCTTTTAGTAATTCGTAAAATAACCTCTAACACTAATAAACTCAATTTAAATCTAAACAAATTGATATCTTAAACCATACATATATAAAAATCATTTGGCTTAGGATTTTTTCTTAAATTCTAATTTACAATTTTTCTTTCCAAATTAAAATATTTTAACCATGATGTAAAAAATTTATATAAAAATAACTAAATATTTACTTGGGAAATAGTAAATCAGTTTTGTCGCATAAATGTTTTTTATTATGTAAAATATTTGAATTTATTGGCTTGGACAACCTGTTCAAACTATCCAACATTTATTTCTGTTCAACTTAAATTTGAATTTATTTTGGATAAAAATAATTATTTTATGTTATATATGACATATTTAATCATATTTTAAAATATATATACAGATTTAATTGGAAATGTTATCTAATAAAGATTTATTATGTTGTGATAAAAAAATTCATCAATGCAAAATCAAACAAATTTTGTAATAGTAGGAGCAATATATAAATTTATACCAAACCAAATTTTGTAATATTACGAAAAGTATATAATTTCAAACTAAAATATTTGTGTCTGACAAAATAAACTAAGTTTGAACAAAAAAAATGAATGTGACATCCTAATTTTTTTTAGTTTACATATCATAACTTTTAATGATTACAAAATTGATTTGCCTAATCTCAATTTAAAGTTGAATGAGTTTTTATATGGCAAAACAAAAATAAAATTTATTTGAGAGAAAAATCGCAACCTTGAATTTGAAAATTAGAAAGAAATTTTTTTAATTTTGTTTTGTTTTAATATAATAATTTATTTGATTTTTATTTAGCCTTTTATTTTAGGTCTTATTTTACCATTTGTTACAAGGTGAGGGTTTACAAACCCACAAAAAAAGATGATGGTTTTTAAAATGTTTTTAGGAAATGTGAGGATTTGTTTACCCATTTTTCCAATAACTTACAAGTGTCCAAACAATATTGGGAGATTGTTCTGATTTGGGTGGAACTCTAATTAATAAGGGGTTTTATGGTTTAAATGGAAAGGAATTAGAAAAGAGTATACCTATTATGGTCCAACATGAAGCCAATCTTGTTGGACACAGCCTTCAAAGCTACTTGCCATTTCTCCATCTCTTCACAGCTAGATTCTCCTGTCCGTCTCCGAAACTTATGGCCGAACACTCCCTTCTGGTTCCTAACGTCTTCCGGTCTCACCTTATAGAAGATTGGGATGACAATCATTTCCTCTTTTTCCACTTGTTCCATGATTGTCCTCAACTCTTCCAAACACCATTTTGATTCTGCATACCTATTGACAATAGTAATATTTTCATATTCCTAATTATTAAGAATATACCATGGAAAAGATTTATGGGATTCTAGTGATATGTAATTCTTATCTTTAAGAACATTTATCATATTATATTGAGCATCATTGGAACATTACCTTGCAGATAAGATGACCAGTGCGACAGTAGCCTGTTCGATCCTTTTAAAGAGATGTGTCAGGTCACTGCCCTTTTGTTCATGCGTATCTATGAAGAACTTGATGTTGTGTCTTTTCAAGGCATCTATAAGGTGACTGGCAAAGCCATAGCGAAGATCCTTACCTCGAAAGTTGATGAACACTTTATGTATAGGGCAAGATCGAGTGGCCATCTCAAAGTTTACGAGGTTGGTTCAAGAATCGTTAAACAAAGCCTTTTCTTCTTACTCAAATAGAGTTGATATAGTTGTTGTTGGAGGTGTTGGATCCAGTGCAATTGTGCATAGGAGAAGACAGGCGGTTGAAGAAGGAAGTGGTACTGAAAAAGTACTGCCCTTTTATATACTTTTTTTTGGGGTCAGTACGGATACATAACACGATTGTACAAGAAACACCCACATATTATATAAAAAAGGAAGGTGGCAAAGACTCATCGTTTTTTTTTTTTTGGAATAAAAATAACCCATCGTTTAAACAAACAGCATAGGGGAGAACAATGAAAACTATGAAAACAGCATAGCGGATTTAAAAAAAGGAAATCCATATGGTATGATAGTGACAAAGTGCAACGTTTCAATTTTTTTGTCTTATGATTGTAGATGTGGCAGCTTTTGGACTTTTGAGAACAAACGACCGAGTGAGTTAGCCATTACAAAAGGAAAAAACTCACATCTGAGAGGGGATGTCACAGCATGGCGTTCTAATTTTCTTTGTTTTTCGTTTTTTTTTTTTGTATCATTCTTGTTTTATGGTTATTATGTATTAACTTAATATTTTTTGTCTTACTCAACATTCATACCAAAATATATATATAGAATTTAAGGACTATTTTCCTTTATAGATCAACTGACGGTTTAAGGACTATTTTATTGTTCCACAATTTATAGAATTTGCAATTTGGTCTCTACAAAAATATGGTTATTATTGACTCAGTTATCTACATAGAATCCATCTTCATATGGCGTTTGGATGGTTAGATGACGTATGGTGTTTGGATGGTTGGATGACGTATCCCATAAGAGACTTACTATTATTTTTATTTTTGTTTTAGTTTGTAGGACTAGTTAAAAATGTGGCGATTTAGATGACTTTTTTGCAGAAAATATTTATTATTATTATTATTAATAATCTTTTTCATAATACTGAAGTTTCGGCTGGGTCCAAAATACAAATTTCCGCAAGCCGGAGTCATAGAAACCTTTTTGTGATTAATTTTTGTTCTCTTTCAAGCAAACTATTAGGTCAAAAATCATTTGATAGTGTTTTTCTTCAAAAAAACAGTTGACCGAAATAGAGTGACCATCATATCATAGATCTTCACGAATTTGATTCATGGAGGTAATTCTTTCTTACCCCAAAGGTAATTGATTTGGTGTTACAAATATCTCCATTTTGGAGGTAGGGCAGAGTGGAGTCTTGGAGATATTTCTAACAGTTGTATATAATGGTTCGGAGGAAGGGGTACATAACTCGCATAAGAGGAGTGAAAACAAAATCTAGAAGTTGCTAGTTCGAATGACATTTGAGAAATAACTATACGCTCTGTTCCATGACCTCAGAAAATATACAAACCTAGGAATATAATCTCTTAATAATTTAAAATTAAAGAAAAAAACAAGAAAACAAAGAATAGAAGATGGGACAAGAATAATTCTACATACTCCGTGGTTCAATGACGTGGTGAAAAGTCGGCTTCTGGAATAATTCCACAAATTATATAAAATGAGAACATATTGTTGCTTTGAGAAAGTGACAGACTGCAGCGTTTTAATTTTTAGACAGTATTTCGATAGCTAGTTAAAATTATTTGAAATGCACAAAACGAAATTACTTTTAATTTAAAAACTATTACATATTCGATCGTCACTAAAATTATAGTTTTAAAAATATTACACTCAGTTTTGCCATAACACGAGTTTTCAAAACATTTTCTAAATTGTAAACTGAATAACCTTATATTTAGAATAATTTTAACAAATATTAGTCTCTACTACTTTCAATAAGACAGGAATTTAATACATTAGTTTTGGAAAATTATCAACCAAATAGTATCCTCGATTGATGGACAAGAGCTAATCACTTACACGGCTGAACCATAGGTTGGAGAAAAGAGTCAAAATCTGGCTGAACTAAATTCGGTATGCCGAATTAAATATGAACTAAAATACAGCGCGTTTAGCTATCTGAACTACACAAAAATTCAAATTACCTATCTCAACTCTTTTTCTGGTGCTAAAATCTGCATTGACTAACTAAACCGTTAGTCAACTGTTAACACTGGCTAACAGCAGATGACCTGGCATCGAGAAATCACACGAAGTCAGAAGCCTTAAAACGACGTCGTTTCAAATTGGGGGAAAAAATAGATTTCTTCTTCGTGTCTCTTCGTTTCCTCTTCGTTTCCTCTTCGTTTCCTCTTCGTTTCCTCTTCGTTTCTTAATAGAGAAAACGACAACGTTGGTCATCATCGTATTCTTCTTCTTCATTTCGTTCTCTAAAACAGCTTTTAAGCTCTCATCTTCGAAGGATTAATGAAAAAATCTGAGTTGAACACAATCTTCGGTTTTTGGTGAAGAACCGAACCTGATTGTAGGGTTTATCGGTTTGACTGGAAGCGACAATGGGGAGGTAATGTTTTACGGCATCGTTCAGTTGAAACTCTGATTTTGATAATGTTTTCGAACCTAATTTCGTATTGTTTTCGTTCATAGATTCATATTTTCTTGTTGTTTTCGTATTTAAGTTGTACTAAACTCGTTTTTTCATCAATGAGTAAACGATTTTTTTAAGCCTACCAAGTGTTCGATTAAATGTCTGAGTACCTAAACTCGTTTTAATGTTACTTTCTACTGCCATTTACAGCTTATTTGGTAGTAAAATAACGTTCGTGGTTCACCAAGGTGGGCATTGGGTGAAGAAATCGCATACATGGGTGGTGATGATAAGTCAGTTGAATGTTATCCTGTTGATTTCTTCACCACGATTTCTCCTGAAGAACTTAATGGCCAGAAGATGTGGTATAAGCTTCCGTTTGAAGATAACAAGGACCGGAAATTGTTGTGTAATGGGGATAACAACTTTGAGAAGATGTGTGAGGCGGCTTATTGGTGTGGAATAGTTGAGGTTTTCATGGTGAATGCAGTGGAGCATTCAGAAGATGAGGCTTTGGAGGAGCCATATGAAGAAGACATTAGAGTTGAAAGATGCGTTACTGGTTTTCTTGATGAAGATCCGGATTTTGATCACCATAACACGCCTCCTAACTCTGATGGTGAAGAAGACGGTCCAGACTTGGTGAGATGCAAAAAAGGGAGTGGTCATTTGAAGTTGTGTCAGCTATTCGACAACTTAGGGGAGTTCAAAGATGCGTTGGTAGATTATGCCCTTAAAGAAGGATGGAATATCAAGCTAAACACTTTTGGAAAACAAAAGTTTGGAGCTATTTGTGGGATTGGAGATGGATGTCCTTGGAGAATCTATTGCTCATATGAAGAACATTTGGGAAAATGGATGGTGAAGACATTTGAGGATGCACACAGCTGCATAAAGGATGGCAAAAGCAAGATATTGAAGAAATCTGTGATTGCAAAGCTGTTTTTAGATGATATTAGGATGGATCCTTCATTTAAGCCGAAGATGATGCAAAAGCAGATTGAAGAGAGGTTTAACTTGATCACTACGAATGATAAGTGTAAGAAGTCTAAGGCAAAAGCAATAGACATTATAAACAACGATCATAAGGAGCAGTTTTCTAGGCTCCAAGACTACCGTTTGGCAATTCTTGAGTAAGCAATATTAATTATGTGTTTCATTGTATTATTTTCGTGTTTTCTGGTTGGCTAAGCAATATAAATTCTGTGTTTTATTGTATTATTTTCGTGTTTTCTTTTTTTGCAGACAAAACACAGATTCAACTGTGAGTCTTGAAACAGTCACTAATGATGATGGGAATGAGATTTTTCATCGATTCTATGTCTGCTTTAAAGTGCTGAAAAGGACTTGGTCAATGTGGTGTAGGCCTATTTTTGGGATTGATGGGTGTTTTATGAAGTCCACATTGAAAGGCCAGTTATTGGCTGCTGTAGGAAGGGATGCCAATAATGGAATGTATCCGTTTGCTTGGGCTGTAGTTGATGTGGAGAACGAAGATAACTGGACTTGGTTCTTAAGGAAGCTTAAGGTTGATTTCAATCTCCTTGAAGGCCAAGGCTACACTATCATTTCTGATAGGCAAAAGGTATATCTCTAACTCTCTGTTATAATCAGATGTCTTTGCATCTAACTCTAATAGTTTCTAACTGTTTCACATTATCAGGGATTGTTAAATGCAGTTGAAAGGGAGCTGCCTCTTGTTGAACACAGGATGTGTGCTAGACACATATACGGGAACTTGAAGAAGTTGTTCCCTAAGCAGAGTGAAATGAAAGGTTTGTTTTGGAGAGTGGCCGAGAGTTACACAGAGCCTGAGTACGATATCAACTTGGCCAAGGTGAAAGATTATGACATGCGGTTGTATGAAGCCATGATGGAGAAGAATCCTCGCAATTGCAGTCTTGCTTATTGTGGGACGTCATCATCTTGTGTAGATGTCCACAACAACATCTCTGAGTCTTTCAACAATGCTATTGATCCTGCACGATACATGCCTATGGTAGAGATGTTAGAGATTATAAGGAGAAAAACTATGATTCGGATTGATCAGAGGTTTAAGGAAGCGTTGAACAACCCAAGAAGATTCACTATCAGAGCTACTCAGTGGATAGAAAAGGAGCAACAACAGATTAAGTACTGTAGAATGATTCCAGGATCAAATGAGAGATATGAGGTAAGTGAGTCTGGAATTAATTATAGTGTGCACATGAGATTGCGGACATGTGCTTGTAGGAAATGGGACATGAGTGGACTGCCTTGCCGTCATGCACTACGCATCATCGCAGAAAAAAAACTGAACCATGAAGATTACATCTCCAACTGGTTTCTCAGTTCCAGACAGCAACAAATTTACAGTGACTCAATCAGACCTGTCAATGGGATGCTATTCTGGAAAAAATTAGGGAAAGTGGTGCTGCCTCCTCCAAGTTTGGTTGAACAAATTGAAAACAGAGTTGGAAGAAAGCCAAAGCCGAAGAGGAAGAAAGGACGACATGAGTCTCCAATTAAAAAGGCTTCTAGAGAGAAAAGGGTGATGCATTGTAGTCGTTGTGGAGAGGTTGGACACAATACAACAAAATGCCAGAATATGGTTGTGGAGAAGTACAAGAAAAAGGCAAAGAAGACAAGAGCTAGGCCTCAGGAAGAAGATGGATATGAGTCCATGACTCTAGAATTTGGAGAAGGACCAAGCCAACCAACACAAACTCAAAACTAGGTACTGGTGGTTGTTGCACTCTGATGGTTTAGATGGTTTTTGGTGTGCTGAAACTGAAGCTTAGATGGTTTTTTTGTGTGCTGAATCTTTAGTTAAGGATGTTTTTGTTGTCTCTTTAAGAAACGTTGTATCTTGTTTGCTTTTATGGAACCATTTTCAGTCTAATAAATTTCAGTCTACAACATGGTTACATAAGTTCTCAAATTCAAAAACAACAAGACACATTACATATTAGTTTCAGACATTACCTTACACGTACTAGAACTAACACTACAACTCAAAACATAAACATAAAAAACAGTACCAAGACCACACCAAATCCGACAAGGTTCTTCAAGCTACGGAGTTGCATTTTGCACTCGCTAACCTCTTTCTCAATCACAGCCTCGCACACTCACATCTCCATAGCCAAACAGTCGATCTCAGACTCGCAATTATTGAAGCTCTTTTGCAATGTGATTGAAGCACCTTCGATATTATCCACCTTCTCTATCAAGTCCTCAATCTCTTCAACCATACATGTGTTAGTCCATTTGAACGTATGAAACCAATTATCTTGCAACAATTAAACACTTAACTCAGTTGCTTTGCATAGATTTATCTATAAAACCTAAACAGAGCAAAAAAAAAAAAAAACTTACTCATTCCTTTCCATTTGGACACGAATGAAACAACCTTCCTAGGTAGGGTTTTTAGCTGTCTTAGACGTCTTCATCACGACAACTTCTCCACAACGACATTGCTTAGGGAAGCCTCTTCCACGAAATTCCATTTGAGCACCTAAAACTTGCCTAGACAAACTGATTTTGACATTAATCATGTCATAACTCGAATAAGAATAAGAGGAACATTGAAATTGAAGAATTACCTGATGAAAATCGATGAAGGTTTAATAAACCTGAGAATCTATTAAGAAACGAAGAGGAAACGAAGAAGGCACGAAGAAGAAACAAATATTTAGAAATCCCTAGATCTATTTTTTTCCCAATTTGGAACGATGTCGTTTTCAGTTCGTTTTAATTCAATACATGAAACGACGTCGTTTTAAGGCTTCTGACTTCGTGTGATTTCCCGATGCCTGGCGATCTGCTGTTATGCCTCGTCAGCCAGTGTTAACAGTTGACTAACGGTTTAGTTAGTCAATGCAGATTTTAGCACCAGAAGAAGAGTTGAGATAGGTAATTTGAATTTTTGTGTAGTTCAGATAGCTAAACGCACTATATTTTAGTTCATATTTAATTCGGCACACTGAATTTAGTTCAGCCAGATTTTGACCCTTTTTCCCCATAGGTTGTGACAAGAGTCTGTTTTGCTCTACTTTAATAAGTCCAGCTTTATTTCTCAACTCTACCAAATTATTGTAAATATCTTTCATAGTTTTTTTTGAATAAAATGTAAAATTTATTTGCAAAAATACGTTTTTACAACTAATGGATCATTTGGTTTAAGAAATAAAGAGGAAAATAAATTGCTAAGAACTCATTCTTATCGTGAGGCAAACCAAAGCTGCATACTGATTTGTTTATCTAGACGTTTTGCCAAGTGAGCTGATGGTTGATCAATGAATTTCACATTCCAACAAAAATAATTAAAATATAAGGAGAGATTGTACTAAGTAATTAAAAATCATCACAAATCATTGATCTGATATGTCCCCTAAATAAGTATATATTTTTTAATATCTTATTTATTCTAAGCAGAAGTATAGGAGAGAAAGGCGGTTGAAGAAGGACGTGGTACTGTGTAGGCTTCAAGCTAAACCTTTTATACTTTTTTTTGGGGTCGTATGTATGTATACATAACATGAGACTACAAGAACCATCCCAAAAAATAAAAAATGATATAAAAGAGGAAGCTGACCAAGACTATTTGGTTTTTTTTTTTTTTAAAGCAAACAACAATACAGCATAGCGGATCTTAAAAAAGGAAATCCATATGGTATGATAGTGACAAAGTGCAATGTTTCATTTTTTTTGTCTTATGATTGTAGATGTGGCAGCTTTTGGACTTTTGAGAACAAACGACCGAGTGAGTTAGCCTTTACAAAAGGAAAAAACCTCACATCTGAGAGGGGATGTCACAGCATGGCGTTCTAATTTTCTTTGTTTTACGGTTATAATGTATTAAATTAATATTTGTCTTCACGTTGGTTCTCTTGTTTTGGGTCGGAGGAATATAAATTAATTTTCCTTACGAGAAAATTTAACTAAGCTTACGATCGATGAACCGACGGTTTAAGCACTATTTTATTGTTCCACAACCTATAGAATTTGCCAATTTGGCCTCTACATAAATATGGTTATTGACTCAATTATCGACATAGAATCCATCTTCATACGACGTCAATGTTGTTAGACCGCGAAATCTGGAGAACAAAACACGAATATAAAACTGAATTAAGGAAAAAACCCGTAGAGGCAAGATTTGATATTTTTCCTTAATTCAAACAATTTTCCGCAGTGTGGCGGTTTATGAGATGATGAATCCCAGGATACAACTACGGTGAGACTGTTTTCGCAACACTCGAAAAACAGAATCTACGAACTCGATATCTACGATATACTCTTGAGACACTTACTTTTGCAGAAGAAAAAATAGAAGAGAGTTTTTGTTGTTTTTGTATTTAACGATAGTAAGAAAAAAAGGAATGAGAGCGTCTTTTGTTGTTTTTAAAACGCAGGGAGAAGTTTGAAACGATCCGTAACGTGCGAAGATCGTGGAGTATTGAAGAGGCGCACGACCCGAAGAGAATCTCGCGGACGCGTTTAAGGCTCGGTCAAAGCAATCAATAATCGCTTTTATTATGCAAAAACGTTTCTAAATTGGTCAAATTTTAAACAAAGTTGCATAAAAATTTTTCTAAAAAAAAACCGGGCCCCGGGCCTCCTACTCTAGCACCATGGTCTCCCCTTCCCATCTAGTTGTTTAACATTCTCATAAGTGTAATAATATATATACTAGAGAGAATTTTTCCACTCAACCAATGTGGGACTTTGTAATATAAAGTCTTTATAAGCTTTCAAGCTAACCACTTTGGAGTTCAATTTCTCATTCAATTTCACTTCAATTTTTACATGTAACTACACTATGTTATAGTGCTCATTACGAGGAATCCAAAGACTCCGAGATCCGGTCATTCCGGTGACGGACCTCACCGAAAAAGTCGCCGAAAAGTTGGCCGGAGCCACTTGTCCAAAAATTGATGTTCCAACAATCCCCCACATGAATAGAATTGACTCTAAACATATGAAAAATGTTTTCTAACTTAATAACCTAAAACTTGATAGACTAGACAGACTCGACTTTCAAGAGTATATGCGAAAAATAACTGTGTCTGAGATGGTAGCCATGTTTCAGCTTTGAACCACTCATTGTTAATATCTGTCGGGTTTACTAAGCCAGGTAGTGAACATGATGTCTTGAACCACCCGGATTTTTATGTAAACCGAGACAACAGGTATAATCCAGCTTCTTTTTCTCGTAGAACCAAGTTCTCTATTGTGTTCATTTTGGCCTTGAACATTTCCTGGATTTCATGAGTGAACTTAGAGAATATAGCCTGACCTTCATTCTCCTAGAAACGGCCTCATTTCACACTCACTAGGTGATTTGCCACTAGCTTTTGTTTTCAGAAGTCTACTGTAAGAACTTCACTGATATTTCAAAACTATGGACTCAAATCATTAAAAGCATTGCTTATCCTTTACACATACAGGAAGCACTGTTTATCATCTTGGGAACTGGGCTGTGTTTGACAGTGCTCCAGATAGATTCTATTTGATTTAGTTTTCCCTTTGAACCTAAATCTTGGGATCTCCAGTCATATAGGTGGAGTTTCCATCAAACATCCTCTTAATTTATATGCTTTAAACCCATTCCTCTTGATGATTTTACAACTTGATCTCGAGCTAAACCTTTGGTAAACGGATCCGCTAGGTTATCAGCTGATTTAATATAATCCAGTGTAATAACTCCACTAGAGATCAAGTGTCTAATGGTTTTATGTCGTCTCCTGATGTGACGAGATTTACCATTATAGAGAGTATTTAGTGCTCGGGCTATAGCTGATTGACTATCACCGTGTATACGTAGTGCCGATACTGGTTTCTCCCACATTGGAATATCTTCCAAGAAACTTCGAAGCCATTCTGCTTCTTCTGCGGCTTTATCTAAAGCTATAAACTCAGACTCCATGGTTGATATGGCCAACAGAGTTTGTTTCGCAGATTTCCATGAGACCGCTGCACCTCCTAGAGTAAAGACGTATCCACTAGTGGATTTCGAGTTTTTGGAGTCAGATATCCAGTTAACGTCACTGTATCCTTCCAAAATTGCTGGTTCTTTACCATAGTGCAGTCCATAACTTTTTGTGTATCTCAAGTAATTTAACACTCTAGTTATGGCTTTCCAATGTTTATGGCCTGGATTACTGGTGTAGCGACTTAGTACATTTACTGCGTGCGCTAAATCGGGTCTAGTACAGTTGGTTAGATACATCAGACTGTCGATCACCCGTGCATACTCTATCTGTGATACCGCTTCACCTGAATTTTTAGTTAGGTGAAGTGGAGCATCCACATGAGTTTTTGTGGTCCCATTTGAATAGTTCCTGAATCTCTCAAGAATTTTATCTGCATAATGAGCTTGTGACAGAATAATCCCGTCGGAAGTTCTAGTGATTTGAATTCCTAGAATGACATCTGCTAAACCCATGTCTTTCATATCAAATTGTCTATGAAGCATGTTTTTGGTTTGCTGGATTATATCTTTATTACTGCCCATGATTAGCATATCATCAACATACAAACATAACAAAATATACCCGCTAGGTGTACTTTTGATATATATGCATTTGTCACATTCATTAATGCTGAATCCATTTGACATCATTACTGTGTCAAATTTTTCATGCCATTGTTTAGGAGCTTGTTTCAGTCCATACAATGATTTTACAAGTCTACAGACTTTATTTTCTTGTCCTGGAACCACAAAACCTTCAGGTTGTTTCATGTATATTTCCTCTTCTAAATCTCCATTTAGAAAAGTGGTTTTTACATCCATTTGATGTATTTCCAGGTCTCTTAACGCTGCAATTCCGATTAGCATTCTGATCGAGGTTATTCTCGTGACAGGAGAATAGGTGTCAAAGAAATCCTGACATTCTTTTTGCCGGAATCCTTGCACCATAAGTCTTGCCTTGTACTTATCAATTGAGTTATCGGTTTTCAATTTTGTTTTAAAAATCCATTTACACCCTAGTGCTTTAAACCCTTCGGGTAGATCGGTTATTTCCCATGTATGATTTTGCATTATGGAATCGATCTCACTATTAACGGCTTCCTTCCATAAAGGAGCGTCTGGTGTATTCATGGCTTCAGTGTATGTTTTTGGTTCGTTCTCTGCGAGAAAAACCATTAAGAAATCTTCGCCAAATGTTTTTTCCTTACGTGCTCTTTTACTACGTCTAGGTTCGTCTTCTGCATCTTTTACAGAGATTCCTGACGTACTAGCAACGTCATAAGAGGCGTTTACATCTCGTTCATCACGTGTTCTTTTTGAACTTTGTTTATCCTTACAAGGAAATATGTGTTCAAAGAAAGACGCATTTCTTGATTCCATAATTGTATTTACCTGGATATCCTGGTTATCTGATTTGTGTACCAGAAATCGGTAAACACTACTATTATGCGCATATCCGATAAAAATACAATCTACGGTTTTTGGTCCGATAGCGACATTTTTAGGAAGCGGTACTGCGACTTTCGCTAGACATCCCCACACTTTCAGGTATTTGTACGAAGGTACTGTACCTTTCCAAAGTTCATGCGGCGTTTTGCCGGTTACTTTGTGCGATATTTTGTTGAGGATATGATTAGTGGTGAGCAACGCTTCCCCCCACAGATTCTGGGGTAGCCCAGATTCCTGCAACATAGCGTTCATCATTTCTTTCAGAGTTCGGTTTTTTCTTTCCGCAACTCCGTTAGATTCTGGTGAATAGGGAGCTGTTGTTTGGTGAATAATGCCATCTTCTTGACAAAATGCATTAAACGGACCGTCATATTCGCCTCCTCAATCACTTTTAACTATTTTTATAGTTTTCGAGAGTTGGTTTTCAGCTTCGATTTTATATTCTTTGAATTTCTCTAAGACTTTATCTTTACTACGTAGTAAATATACATAGCAATATTTTGTACAATCATCTATGAAAGTCACAAAATATTTTTTACCGCCTCTACTTTGTACATATTTTAAATCACACAAATCTGTGTGTATCAATGCGAGAGGTTCGGTTGTTCTTTCAACACGAGGAGACGGGGGTTTGTGAGTTTTGCTTGAACACAAATTTCACATTTTTCTTTGCTTATTTTGCATTTCGGAATTAGGTTCAAATTAATTAATCTTTGTATAGATTTATAATTCACATGTCCTAACTGTTCATGCCAAATGTTAAAAGACTCAACCAAATAAGCAACTGAATTTTTATTGATAGAAGCATTAGAGCTCGAAGCTACATCGGTTTTCTTAACAACATGTTGAACATTCATTTTGATAAGACCATCCTTAACAAATCCCCTACCAATAAACACCCCATTTTTCCTAATCACCAGCTTGTCTGCCTCAAGGTTGGTTGCAAAACCGTGCTTGCTCAGCAGAGTCCTGGAGATCAGATTCTTCCTCATGTCTGGAAGATGCTTCACGTTCGAGAGGGTGACAGCCATCCCAGAAGTCATCTTCAGGACCACCTTCCCGGTTCCCACGATCTTGGAGCGAGACACATTTCCCATCATCAGGCTCTTGTCAGAGCTGCACTTCTGATAAGTGCTGAAAGTGTCTCTGTCAATGCAGATGTGAGTAGTAGCACCTGTGTCATACCACCACTCCAAAGGGTTTTCATCAGTCATGAACACATTTGCCTCAGTGACCACCGCACACAGGTCTTCTTCGGTCAAAAAAGCCTGACTCTTGCTGCTTCTTGCCTTGCTGCGACAATCCGCTGATTTGTGACCAAGCTTGCCACAGTGGTTGCACTTTCCAGTGAACCTTTTGCCTTCACCTTGCTTCTTGAAAGCGATGGAAGATTGAGGTGCCATCTTGTTTGGCACGGCCTTGACAGGCACAACAGCTTTGTTGTTGTACACAACCTTGGCTTTCCCCTTCTTCTTGTATTGATATATCATGGTTTTTACTCGTTTTTAGCCATGATATAAGTCCTTTTTGTCGAGTCTTTCCTTTAGTTTTAGAGTCTTTCAGGTTCTTTTCAAGCTACAGACGCATATGGAGCTAATTGGAAGATTTGGAAGCTTTTTGAAGCAATCTGGAGTTGAAGCCGTTCGGGAATAAGCTCAGCATCGATCGATACCACTTACGGCATCGATCGATGCCGGTGACCAGATCGTGAAGCAAACCCGAGATTCATTCAGAAGCTTTCCTTATTTTTCGAGATAGACTCCTAACGTTTTGAGAACAATATAATTAAGTTTTTAAGCCTCCTTAGAGGACATCTGGTTTTTGTGTGACTTCTGGAGATAGAGTTTTCTGCAATTGAGTATTTTGGAGAAGAACTCTTGAACCATCTTTGTATTCTTACTCTATTTTAATTCTATATGATGATATCTATTTTATTTATGATGTTTATTGCTTGCACCATGTCTGAGTAGATCCCTTGTTAGGATTAGGGTTGCTAAAGGGTATTTGATGAATTGTTATATCTGAATTGATTGTTAGGGAATAACCTATAGAGCTTTTCACCTAGACTTGAGTTTAATGCTGATTTTAGCCTCGCGAACTAGAATATGATTTTAGGTTGTTTGATTGGCACGACAGTGTGATTGATTGCCTGATCTAGTGTTTGGTGAGCAAAAGCCCTATTCGCAAAGGAATTTGGTTTAGGGATTTTGTGAACAATTGAACTTGAACTTTAATGCTTGTTTAAATTCATAGAATTTGCAAAGGAATTTGGAATTCTAGGTTTAGGCATAGATAGTTTTCGCAACGACAGTTGGTTTACTTTACATCTGTGTTTCAAGTTTGAAAGCGGAGCTTAATT
>SMJT01000094.1:550794-573496 GCA_004349715.1 Crucihimalaya himalaica
CTGATCTAGTGTTTGGTGAGCAAAAGCCCTATTCGCAAAGGAATTTGGTTTAGGGATTTTGTGAACAATTGAACTTGAACTTTAATGCTTGTTTAAATTCATAGAATTTGCAAAGGAATTTGGAATTCTAGGTTTAGGCATAGATAGTTTTCGCAACGACAGTTGGTTTACTTTACATCTGTGTTTCAAGTTTGAAAGCAGGGCTTAAATTATTCCTGACAATTGAGTTGATTTGATAATTCTGATTTGCCTGCTAGTTTTCCTAAGCCTAGCGTTTTCCTCCATTGATTTATATCCTTGATTTAATTGCTTTGTTATTTTTAATTCCATCTATTCTGCTTAGCTTAATTCTGATTTCTGAAATCTATTGAGTGTTATCTTGAGTCTTTGTGGTTCGACCCCTAGAATACTATAGCGACTGCTTAGATACTTTTAGGGTATTAGATTTGAGCACATCATGTATTCAGCTACATTCGCGTCATGATCAATGGGGAAGGCGATTCCCAATCTCTTCTCGTGCTCAGTTGACTGGTTTTGAAGCCTGGCGATCAAGTTAAGCAAAGAGATGGGCTTTTGCTTGAACTCGAGATAGGACATAGAAGGTGTCACAGACCTTCATTCCTTCATCTGTTATCTCTTGCACGATCATCTGTAACTCATGAACCTGCTCCATGATGGGCCTCGAGTCCACCATTTGGTATCTGAGAAACTTCCTTGTGGCAGCTTTCCCTGCGCCTGCATTGTACGTTCTGTACTTCTTTTCCAGAGTTTGCCAGAGAGCTTTGGAAGTTAGAGCGTGGCGGTAAACCTTAAACAGTGGCTCCTCCAGGCGGTTCTGAATATATCCCTTGTAGAGGAAATCAGAGTGGATCCACACTTCAACGCTAGCCACCAGATGTGGATCTGTGTTGTTAGCAGCCAGAAACGGTTTTTCCTCCGTGAGGTATTTCTGGAAGTTCAACGTGCACAGGAAAAAATGCTTTTTTTGCTGCCAGGAGTCAAAGTTTTTCCCGTCAAACTTCTCAGGCATCACCACCTGGGATGACACAGACTGGATCTGGACATCTGCGGGTTTTGGAGGAGCAAGTGGCTGACCATCTTGGTTTGTCGGTTCACCATTCCCGTTAATCACGGTTGTCTCAGCCAGGTTGAATTCACCACTGGTAGACATTTTTCTGTAAAGAAAAATAAATATGATTAATAATTAGAATAATTATTTAATTCGCTCAATTAATTTTATAAATTAATTTTCGAAATTAATATAAATAAATTCGAATAATTTGCACAATTAATATAAATTAATTTGCAAAATTTAAATAAATTCGATAAATTAATATAAATTAATTATCAGAATTTAAATAAATTTGTTTAATAAACGATTTTAATTTTAGCGATTAAATCACTAAATTAAAACTGTGGAAATCACCAAAAGAGATTCTAGAACCGCTTCTAACGTTTCGTGAAACTGCCAGAAAAGGCTTTCACGTAAACTGTTCGTTGATCCCGAAGATCAAAACAATCAGAAATGGAGTATTTCGAGAAACTGCCAAAGGCCTTCGCGTAAATCACTTCCAAATCTTATATGTTGCAAAAACCGTTTGGAAAACGATCTACAGAATCGCTAAAGAGCGTTTGCAGACTCGTTTTGTATAGGTTTTGAAAACTGTTTGAAATCAGTTTTTGAAAAAACTGTTCGCGTTTTGTAAATCTGTTTAGAGGTATAAGCAAAAAACGGATTTTTGTTTGAATTAAGATTGTTAGACCGCGAAATCTGAAAAAAAAAACACGAATATAAAACCGAATTAAGGAAAAAACCCGTAGAGGCAAGATTTTATCTTTTTCCTTACTTCAAACAATTTCCCGCTGTATGGCGGTTTATGAGATGATGAATCCTATGATACAACTACGGTGAGACTGTTTTCGCAACACTCGAAAAACAGAATCTACGAACTCGTTATCTACGATATACTCTTGAAACACTTACTTTTGCAGAAGAAAAAATGGGAGAGAGTTTTTATTGTTTTCGTTTTTTAAAACGATAGTAAGAAAAAAAAGAATGAGAGCGTCTTTTATTGTTTTTTAAAACGCAGGGAGAAGTTTGAAATGATCCGCAACGTGCGAAGATCGTGGAGCATTGAAGAGGTACACGACCCGGAGAGAATCTCGCGGACGCGTTTAAGGCTCGGTCAAAGCAATCAATAATCGCTTTTATTATGCAAAAACGTTTCTAAATTGGTCAAATTTTAAACAAAGTTGCATAAAAATTTTTCTAAAAATAAATCGGGCCCCGTGCCTCTTACTCTAGCACCATGGTCTCCCCTTCCCATCTAGTTGTTTAACATTCTCATAAGTGTAATAATATATATACTAGAGTGAATTTTTCCACTCAACCAATGTGGGACTTTGTAATATAAAGTCTTTATAAGCTTTCAAGCTAACTACTTTGGACTTCAATTTCTCATTCAATTTCACTTCAATTTTTACATGTAACTACACTATGTTATAGTGCTCATTACGAGGAATCCAAAAACTCCGAGATCCGGTCATTCCGGTGACGGACCTCACCGAAAAAGTCGGCGGAAAATTGGCCTGAGCCACTTGTCCAAAAATTGATGTTCCAACAAGTGTGTGGGTACACGACGTAGGATTAGAATGATGGGTTGACCTGGATAATGTCCAGATAGCTACGCTGCTAGCATGCTATGGAATATAGATCAATCCCACAAAATAAAAAATAACGCGCAATATAACAGTGTTATCAATATCAAATTTGTAAAATTTTAATAATAATATTTCTTATATTTCAGAAAGATTAATTTTTATTTTATTTTTTTCTTTGTTTTAAAAAAATTGATTTATAAACTCATTAATTGCAAAATTCATGAAATACAACAATTGGAAATATGATCCAAAATTAAAGGTGAAATACTCAGTAAATAGAAGTTGTTAATAAAATTCAAAAAAAGATAAAAATAATTTTTAATGTTTCGTAATTTGTGTGAAATACTCAGAAAATCAATCTTTCTGGAATAAAAGTAATATATTAAATCGTTGCGATGAGTAGTTCAAATCTACATTTAAAACTTTGAAAAACCTATGTATACGACTGCAAACAATTTCAGAGATGAGTATACAAGAGACTTATTAGTTTTTGTTTTGCAAGATTAGTAGAATTGCAAAAAAGGGAGTTAGGGAATTTTTTTTTTTCAAACAAAATTTTTTATTATTAAATATTTTTTATATAATTCTGAAGTTCCATCGGGGTATGGAGGCATAGTGTTTTTGTTCTCTTTCAAGGGAACTATTAGGCCAAAAATCACCTGGTAGTTTTTTTTTCAAAATAGAACATTAGAACGAAATAGAGTGACCATCATATCACATATCTTCACAAGTTTGATTCAAGAAGACAATTCATTCTTACCCAAAAGGTAATAGATTTGTTGTTACAAATTAAATATCTCCACTTTGGATGTAGGACATGTTGGAGATAGGGTTGACAACATATCAGCCCGACCCATTTAGGAAGTCGAAGCCCATAATCAAAGCCCATACGGCCAAGGCCTATAGAAGCCCGACCTCTTAATTCAGTGGGCCGTGGACCAGTCATGCCAGTCTAACATTGCTATTACTCGAGTGCGACTCTATAAATACCCCTTACCATTCATTAAGGAAGAGGTCCGCAAAATCTCTCTAGAACTAATACCGAACTCAAAACTAAGACTTGTAATACTTCCGACGAATCGTTTAGAACACCGAATTGAATCCCAGCTGACTCAGTTCGCCGTTCTACACGACCACCGTCTTATAGTGAAATACGAGGTTCCGACCTTTCATCCGAGCTGATTATACGTTACCCGAGCTGACTTTTGTTGTGACCATCTCAAATCTATTCTATTAAACGGAAGTGTCGCCCTCACATTTATCATCAATCAATCATAACTCCCATAACATCGAATCATAACCTGTTCGTTTACATTAGTCACTCTTGAGATTAACATTTGGCACTAGAGAGAGGGGCGTTTAGACATTTCCTACACGCAAAGAGCAGATTCAAAGATGGCCCGACCAAATTCGTCACTACTACCACTCACATCAGACGCCGGAGAGCTCGTCCTGTCCCAAAACCTAAGGGAGCCCGATCCTCCAGCAACAACACGAGCCCCGACGCCCGGGACCCTGACACAGAGCAACGAGATTCCCCCACCAGATGCCCCAACTGAAGAGCTCGAGCCCGGAATCTCCGGCAGAAGTCGATCTTTACCCGGAGTCAGAGTCAGAATTCCAGCCCACGCACATCTATCACGTCCCGACATCAACCTCACGCCAGGAAGCCAGCTCACCATGACGAACGCGCCGCTGCAAACCCTAACCGCGCAAATGACCGAGTCGGCCTGAAGCAACAACGAGCGTTTTGCCAAGCTTGCCGCCGGTCAAAACATTTGCCATAAACGCCTGGACAACAGAGTGCCTCGGTGCAATCCGACTGTCGACCGTGCAGCTGAAGAAGCTTGGAGATTCTCGAGTTCGTTCTTAAACACTTCCTCGGTGTCTGACGAGCAGGACACACTTCTTTGTGCACGCCTCAACCCGGAGGAGCCAACGCGTCACACACCGGAGTCCTCACAAAGGGCAGAGGAGCGTCCGACAGAAAGAGCTCTGACCAACGAGCTGGGAAGACCGGAGCACCAAAACCCTAGAACCCTTCAAAAAATTCTCGACGACCAGGAGCGAGATCGCGAGCTGGCAAGTATTAGAGCCGAGCTCCTCCGAATGACCTCCATCGTACATCAAGCCACCAGCTCGGCACCAGAGATAGATCGAATCCTTCAGGAGACGCAGAACACCCTATTTAGCCCCCGTCTGCAGAGCACACCGATTAGATATCCCAGGAAAGTCAAAATCCTCCCATACAACGGACTCACGGACCCCAGTGAGTTCATGACCGCGTTTATCGTCGCTACAGGGCGCCACCAGTTTGCCCCCAAAAAGCGGGAAGCCGGTATCTGCCAACTCTTCGTCGAAATCCTCGTTGGTCCCGCGCTAACTTGGTTCGCCAGATTGGAGACCCACTCGATCCACAACTTCTACCAGCTCTCCGCCACCTTCCTCAAACATTATTCGATGTTCATCCGACAAGGAACATCTAACGCCGACTTATGGACGTTAACTCAGGGAGCAAAGGAAACCTTGCGATCATACATCAACCGATTCAAAATGGTCGTATCCCGAGCTACCGTATCGGACGACACGACCCTTCTGGCCCTTCGCAACGGTCTATGGTTTGAATCGGCTTTCAAGGAAGATATGAAGCTGAACAAACGACGAACCCTAGAAGATGCCCTGCGCCGAGCTTCCCTCTTCGTCAAGATCGAGGAAAACGAGCCCTCATGACTAAGAAGTATGCCCCGGGCAAAGCAGCTGTCCCAAAGGACAAAGCCCGGGAGGAGCAGTACGAGCCTCGTCAACATTACGACGAGGAGTATTTGCAAGAAAAGATTAAACGGGCTGCGGCCTTTGCTATTATCGACAGCCTGGACCCATCGCCAGTCGACTCCTCTTTCCTGATCAGCGGCGGTACACAACCCCCGTCGAGCTCATAGCCGAATCCCCCGCTCTCCTGGAACAAATGGCAGAATGCCAACTACCAGCCCAGGGACAACGAGGCGTATTGCGAGTTTCACAAGATGAAAGGTCACCTGACCTCACAATGCCGATCACTCCACGAGGCTCTCCTAGCGCAATATGAAAAGGGCACCGTCAGGCTAGACGACCGCCCTGCTCCTCGGGGAAACACGAACCGATGAAACAATGACCAACAACAATTTGGAGGTCGGACTAACGACCAGAGTCCACGTAACGACTTCAGGGGCAAAAACGACAACAATCGACAACGCTCCCCTTCACGAGAGCGAGATTCAGATAGGCAACCCCGAGTCGAGGCCATCAAACCCCGCAGAGAGAGAAATCCAGAGGAGCAAGAGCCTCTGGAAATATTACCCCCGCCGAGGCAACTCATCGGGATGATAATGGGCGGTCCTCCTGAGTGCAACGACTCGGTTCGGTCAATAATAATGTCCGAACAACGAATAGAGGCGAGTCTAAAACAGATGGACAACGTTCCACCGAATTTGACCGAGAGCGCGGTCAACATTACATTCGCCGCATGCGATGGACGCGGAGTAGCCCACCCGCATCACGACCTGCTGGTCATCAAACTGCGAATCGCAGACTGCGTCGTCGGCAGAGTTCTGGTCGACACTGGGAGCTCGGTTGATCTAATCTTCAAGGACACCTGGGACAAAATGAATCTCACCGGCCTCACCCTAAAGAAATCTAAGCGATCCCTCACAGGGTTCAATGGGGAAACGACCGACACGATCGGCACCGTCAAACTCCCGATCTACATAGGAGGAACGACCAGGATCGTCAAGTTCGATGTGATCGACAAGCTGACGATTTACAACGTGATCCTTGGGACCCCTTGGATCCACATGATGAAGGCGGTCACTTTGACCTACACCAATGCCTCAAGTTCCCGGTTGGATCCACCAATGCGGAGATCAGCGGATGTCCCGGACTTGTTTCATAGTGGAGCACAAATCGGGGAACTTACTGCTACAAAATCATGCCCTTTGGGCTAAAAAACGCAGGGGCCACTTACCAGCGACTCGTCAACAAAATGTTCGCAGATGAGCTCAGGCGCACAATGGAGGTTTACATCGACGATATGCTTGTAAAATTCTTTTTAGCAAAGGATCACGTCGGCCATCTATAGACTTTCTTTCAAACCCTCAACAAGTACGGGGTGAAGTTAAACCCGACAAAATGTACCTTCGGAGTAACCTCCAGAGAATTCTTGGGGTACATCGTTACACAGCGCGGGATCGAGGCTAACCCGGCGCAGATCGGAGCGATCCTCGAGCTACCCTCGCCAAAAAACAAGCGTGAGATCCAAAGACTCACGGGAAGAATTGCCGCCCTCAACCGCTTCGTATCCCGATCAACGGACAAGTTCTTACCGTTCTGACAACTCCTCCGCGGTAATAAGGCGTTCGTTTGGGATGAGCGGTGTGAAAAAGCTTTTCAGCAACTAAAGGCATACCTTTCAACGCCCCCCGTCCTCTCTAAGCCCGAGGTGGGAGAAACTCTGTATCTCTACATTGCGGTCTCCAACTTGGCTGTCAGTGGCGTCCTTGTTCGAGAAGACAAGGGTGAGCAAAAACCCATTTTTTATGTCAGCAAGGCGCTAGACGGAGCTGAAAGCCGGTACCCCGCCCTCGAAAAGCTAGCCCTCGCTGTTGTCACTGCAGCTCGGAAATTGCGTCCTTACTTCCAATCTCACACGGTCGCCGTTCTAACCAACTAACCTATAAGAACGATTCTCCATAGCCTGAGTCAGTCGGGTCGGATTGCCAAGTGGGCTGTTGAATTAAGCGAGTACGACGTTGAATACAGGGGCCAAGCTGCCGCCAAATCCTAAGTACTAGCTGACTTCCTGATCGAGCTCGCCCCCGAACTGATAACTACCAAAGTTCCCATGCAGTGGACCCTACACGTCGATGGCTCATCTTCGCGTCATGGCTCTGGTATCGACATCAAACTCGAATCCCCGACTGGCGAGATACTAGAGGAATCATTCCGCTTGGCGTTCCCGGCCTCAAATAACGAAGCTGAGTACGAAGCCTTAATCGCCAGACTAAAATTAACAAAGGGTATCAGAGCAACGAACATCCGAGCATACTGCGACTCGCAGCTCGTCGCCAACCAATTCAACGGCGAATACGAGGCAAAGAATAAGCGGATGGATGCCTATCTGAAAATTGTAAAAGACTTGGCCTCCGAGTTTGGAGAGTTCAGTCTCACAAGGATACCCCGTGGTGAGAATACATTCGCTGACGCACTCGCCGCTTTAGCATCGACCTTCGATCCGATCCAACGCCACGTGATACTAGTGGAATGCATCAACCAGCCCAGCATTGCCCTTCCAAGGGGAGTCGCCCTCGTCGAAAGCACTCCCACAACCGAGCTCGACCATGAAGATAAACAAGAGACAACAGCCCAACTACCTCCACCACTTGAAGAGCCGACCTCACCGGATTGGCAAACCGAGATACTCGCGTACATAACGACCGGCACGACTCCATCTGATAAATGGGCAGCTCCGCGTCGCAAAAGAAAGTGCGCACGTTATGTTCGTCTAGACGACCGCTTGTACATATGGAGCTCCTACGGAGTCCTCCTAACTTGTCTACACGGCGACGAAACGATCGAGGTAATGAAGGAGCTACACAAAGGCGCTGGAGGAAACCCTTCCAATGACCGAGCTCTCGCAATAAAGATCAGAAACCAAGGCCATTTTTGGCCGACAATGGTCAAAGACTGTGAGAAATTCGCAGCGCGGTGCGAACAATGCCAGTGACACGCCCCCATGATACACCTACCCACCGAGCTCCTCACAACGACATCCGCACCTTACCCTTTCATACGATGGGCGATGGACATTGTGGGGCCCATGCCTCGGTCTCGAGGAAAGGCGTACATACTCATCATGATGAACTACTACACTAAGTGGGTTAAAGCCGAGTCCTACAACAATATCCTTGCCGACGATGTCCGGAGTTCGTTTGGAAGTTCATCATCTGTCGTCACGGGCTCCCATATGAGATTGTTACAGACAATGGCCCACAGTTCATCTCGGGCCTTGTTGAGGACTTCTATGCTAAATGGGGAATCAGGCTGAGCAAGTCAACACCAGGGTACCCTCAGGGCAACGGGCAGGCCGAGGCAACGAATAAAACAATACTCGACGGTCTGAAGAAGCGGCTCGGTGCTAAAAAAGGATTATGGGCCGACGATCTCGATGGTGTCCTCTGGAGTCACTGTACGACACCACGTACCGCAACCGGCCGAACACCATTGTCCTTATCGCATGGGATGGAGACAATGGCCCCATCCGAGGTCTGGATTCCAACTCTCTGCCGATCAATGCTTGTACAATACCCCGCACTCAATGACGAGTTGCACCAAACAGAAGAGGATTTCTTAGAGGAACAACGCGATGACGCCTTTGCAGATTTAGAATTACCAGCAGCTCGCCTTTAAATACTACAACAAAAAAGTAAAGGGCAGACACTTCGTAGAAGGAGATCTAGTGTTACGGAAAGTGTTCGAAAACACCAAAGAAGAAAATGCTGGGAAGCTCGGCGCACACTGGGAAGGCCCTTACCTTGTTTCCCGGATTGTTAAACCTGGCGTTTACGAGCTGGCCACAATGAATGTCGAAGCAATCTCGCGCTCTTGGAACACAATGAACCTCAAGCGATTCCACTATTAGTGTCCCGACCTAATGCTTTCTCTGTAACAATTCGGTTACCAAACCACGATTGACTTGATTCCCCTGATAAGGGGTACGTAGGCAGCTTCTCACCAAGGTGCAGCTATAATATAAACTTTTTGACTAATCCCGAGTCCTCCCAAAAAAAAAAAAAAAAAAAAAAACCGAGTTCTCACTCGCATCGATCTCACGTACAACCTATAAACATGTAGCCGAGCTCTCACTCGCATCGATCTCACGTATAACCTATAAACGTGTAGCCGAGTTCTCACTCGCATCGATCTCACGTACAACCTGTAAACGTGTAGCCGAGTTCTCACTCGCATCGATCTTACGTACAACCTATAAACGTGTAGCCGAGTTCTCACTCACACCTCTCACGTACAACCTATAAACGTGTAGCCGAGTTCTCACTCGCATCGATCTCACGTACAACCTATAAACAGGTAGCCAATCTCTAACACACTTACACCCGTAAGCTTGTATCCGAGTTCGTACAACCTCGCTCACGACTGAGCTCGTACTTAGACAAGATTAATTCACCAACTCCAACAGCGAGAATTCAATGAAAAACCATAATATATTCAAAGAAAAACCATCATTGTTCCAAAGTTTACAACCGAACTATAAAAAAAAAGACAGAGCATGAAAGTACAAAAAAAGAAAAAAAGAAAAAAGAAAAAGGAGCCTCCAATCATGGCTCCCTCGATTCGGGATCAGCATCTTCGTCTCCCGACCCTTGCTCAGACTCCCACGATCCCGACAACATATCTTCAGTACCCTCTAACACGGAAGAGGAACCAGAGGGGACTTCAAAATGCTCTGGCCGAAGTTTCGAGAGAGGACTGGCCTGCAGCTACGCCATATACATGTTCGCGTCCTCCTTTACTTGTGCAAGCCGAGCTGGCTGGACGGGGACGCCGTCTTCCTCTTGAATCAGCTCGAGGAAACGCCGCGCCCCTTGAGCTTAGGCGTACAGAAGCTTGATCGGCTCGGTCTTATCACGAGCCTCCCAATTCTCCTTGACAAGCCGCAACTTCGCATCATAGCTCCCCTTATAGGCACGCCACTTCTGGACAGCTTTCTCTCTCTCAATGCCGAGGTGGACCTTGGCCCTTGTGATGTTCCCCTTCAAACGAGAAACCTCTTTTTTAAGCAGATCACACTCCATGGCAACGGATCGAGCTTTCTCAAGTTCAGTTTGGAGACCGATCAGCCGGTCCCGATTAGCCACCAAATCTGACCGACTTTTCGTGAGCTCAGCTTCTAAAAGGTCGGCTCTATCCTTCAGCCCGTCGACCTCCGCGGCTAACTCCGAGGATCTATGACGCTCCTCACCGGCCTCTTTCTCAAGCTCCGCGATCCGCCTCTCCGACTCAATCATGTGACCCCGCGCTGCTTCCTTCTCGACATCAACAAAATCACAGGCTAGTCTAACCTACTGCTCGTAGTCTCGAGCCAGTCCGGCGAGCGCATACCCCATCTGCAAGAGAGATCGTCAGCGTTTATTTCAGAATCAATAAAAGGCAACGTTATAAGTAATTACCTTCACGAAGGACTGCGACGCGAGGAAAAAGGACTCCGGCGCTGCCATCTCCTCATTAGACGGAAGGGTCACGTCGGTTGCAGCCATGGCCCGAATCAGGTCGGCACAACCTTTTTGGTTGTCAACAATTGGCTGACCCCGCCTACAGTATTAGAACTTAAAGCGATGATCCACCTCAGGTTCAGAAATCCTTCCGCGGTTTCAGTTTTCGACCAGAAGCTCGGGACGTCCTTCCAGCGTCCCCACGAGCTGATCTAATTGGGGGCCCTATATGAAGGTTCCGACCTCTGCCACCGCCGACTTGATCTCTTGGGTTAAGAAGGCTGGTTTGAAGCATCGACATATAGCTACCGATCTTATCTTCGTGGCCCTCTCGACGCGAAAACTTGTTAGTGTTTCTGTCCCCTCGCCTCCTGAGGACACCGACTTGGGGACGAGCTGACGATGTCCCGACCTCGGCAGCTTGAGATTGCCTGCGAACCAGAGCGGCGGCACCACCATCATCTTCTTCATCAGAAAATCCTGCCCTGTTCACCCTGAGGGAGACGTTCCCAGAACTAGCCCGGTCGCCACTGTGATGAATGGAGCCAGAATCGGTACTAGATTCGGCGTGAATTCCGTCGAACAGGTCTGACATGACGACGAAGAGTAGGAGGAAGAGATCGAGAGAGAGACAAGAGGAGGAGATCCGGCGTAATCTTTCCCGAGAAAATCAGAAATGAGAGTAGAAGCGAGAGAGTTTACCTTCTGTTTCGCAGAAATGGAAGAAATGAAACGCGGATTCATCTTATAAAGCCGAGAAGCAACGATTCGAGTTCGACATGGGAAACCGAGGAGATGCCGCTCTACGATCCACTCTTGATCCGACACGTGGCGCAGTCGGGGAGACATCGAGAAGCATCTCATGATTACATCGCGTGGATCGACACGCAAAGGGGACCCACTATCAATCAGTACGGAGATATGACCGTTTTCTCCACGCGCGGACGCGAATCTCTCGCACGTTTTGATCCACAGTAACTGCCGAACATGATAAAATCTCGGGAGGCGGAAACCCTGGCAGATCAAGGTATCCGACCTAACCAAGCGAATGGGCCGTCCGAAATTCTCCGGATTGAACTTCGGGCTGATCGAACTCCTCCTCGCATCCCGGACTGGGGGACTATTGTTGGAGATAGGGTTGACAACCTATCAGCCCGGCCCATTTAGGAAGTCGAAGCCCATAATCAAAGCCCATACGACCAAGGCCCATAGAAGCCCGACCTCTTAATCCAGTGGGCCGGTGACCAGTCATGTCGGGCATGGAGCTCGAAGAAGCAAGTTGCTGGTCTGACACTGCTATTACTCGAGTGCGACTCGGGAAAGTGTCTACTTCACCGCTCACGCGCTGAGCGGGAGGAGAGGAGTAGTCGATTCTCTATAAATACTCCTTACCATTCATTAAGGAAGAGGTCTGCAAAATCTCTCTAGAACTAATACCGAACTCAAAACTAAGACTTGTAATACTTCCGACCAATCGTTTAGAACACCGAACTGAATCCCAACTGACTCATTTCGCCGTTCTACACGACCACCGTCTTTTAGTGAAATACGAGGTTCCGACCTTTCACCCGAGCTGATTATACGTTACCCGAGCTGACTTTTGTTGTGACCATCTCAAATCTATTCTATTAAACGGAAGTATCGCCCTCACATTTATCATCAATCAATCATAACTACCATAACATCGAATCATAACCTGTTTGTTTACATTAGTCACTCTTGAGATTAACAGGACAGAATGGAGTCGTGGTTATATTTCTAACAGTTGTATATAATGTTTCCGAGGAAGTAGGTACATAACTCGCATAATACAAGCGAAGTACAAGAATAATTCTACATACTCACGTGGTTCAGTAACGCGGTGAAAAGTCGGCGTCTCGAATCATTCCACAAACTATATAAAATGAGGAAGCAAACAAAGACATATTGGTGCTCTGAGAAAGTGACAGAGTACAGCGTTTTACAAATTCAATTGTCATTAAAAATATTACACTCAGTTTCCCATATATAATTTAGCCACTGAATTTTGGTTTTATTGCTTACTTCGTCGTTTCTTTGATATTGTTAGAAATGCATCACGTTTCTCTTGGTAATTTTTGATATTTTATAGCATCACGTTAGAATGGTAAGAAGTTAACTTTTCGCGTTTTATGATATAACAAAACTCAAAGTTTCAAGCTAAATGATCTTTCATGTCTTATTAAAATATTTGTGAAATTTTAAAATTCTAAAGCACCTGATTGCTCGAGTAATTAATCCGGAATATTTTAACCGCAAAGACACGGTGATATACGCAATAGTACGTTCAAGGTCGATCCACAAGGACCAATGATACTCTATAGATTTGCCAGATTCATAAATAGCGAAAGCGTAAAAAGTTGTTTTGATTTTCAGAATTGTGAATAAAAATGCAAAGACTAAATGATGTAAGTTATATAATAAAAAGCACTGGGTTGCAGAATAATTTAGAGAATCAATGATCAATGAGATAAAAGTAGCAGAAACTCAACAGTTGAACACTGTTTTCAAACATGAACACTAAAATAGACTAATTCTCTTTTAAGATATTAATTTCTAAACATGAACACTAATTCTCTTTTTTATCCACGTTAATAAGATATTATTGGATTTTAATTAATACCAAATTCTTCAAGTAAAAATAAATAAATACACAAAGATAGGGAAGATTTAATCGTTTTAGCTTAATTTCCTGTATTATTTATATGGACAAATCAGAGAAATTATTTTTTTGGTTACGGACAAACGATTTTATTAACGAGAAAGCGATACAAATGCCGACTTGGGAAAACTGTCTGTTTTCAAATTATTCAAACGAGAAATAAAAGAAAAAAAATAGACGAAAAAGAAGAAGAGAGAACTCCATAGATATCATTGTGATTAAATTACATGAATTCAATCAAAAGAAAGTTGCACACACAAAAAAAGAGAAATTTTGAAGAAGAAACATAAGTTACACATCTATATTTATAGACAAACTCACTTGAAGCTCGTACATCTTTAGTAAAATAACTTAGAGCTACAATTCAGAGTACATGCTACGCGGTTGTCTCTCTTAAAGATTAAACCTTGACAACGGCTCTTGCAATTATTGCAAAATGGTCTCGAGATATTTCTTTTGCCAAGAATTTGGATCTCCTTCCTAGTGTTTTTGTAAAGTTGACCAGGCTTCAGATATAGGTCTTCACCAAACAAGCATCTAATATGAAGAGTGGTGCAACACTCTGTACACCAATACAACGCTTTTGTGTCTGTATCTCCTATATTACATTCACAAATTTCGCACCAATCTTTTCCGGATACTTCTTCCCCCCACAAAAGTTTAAGAAAGTGTTCGTCATGCTTATACTTAGCTTCATATGGTAAGGAAGCACACCCGAAACATATAATAAAATCGCATTTGATGCAATTCAATTGTTTCCGACATTTGATATTGCATACATGACATATGGGTTTTTCTTTTGGGTCTAAAGCTAAGAACAAAGGATGTTCATGACCTAGGTAAGTAAACGGTTCAGAAATTGAAGCACACCGTACATCTAATATGAAGCCACATTCTGCTATGGGACAATGATAGACAAAACCAGAACCATCAAGACCACAAGATTTGCAAGTGAACCAACCACTTACATCTACACTACTTGTAATCGTTAAAGTAAGTGGATGAGGATGTAAGGCATGTTGTACTCTGCGGCAAGCATTTGCACATGTTTCATGGAGGATGAAACTACACTCCACACAAGAATAGAAGTTACCTTCAAATATAGGTAGAACACATGCTTGACAAATCTTGCTTTCGTCGTAGAGTATGCTGACCTCGAGTCGGAGAGGATGGTAATGAAGAAAATGAAGTATCACACCTTCAGATATCATCTCGAATGGTCCAGCATCTTCTGTTATATCATCAGAAACATCTTCGAGTTCAACTCCATCCCACACATCTTTCCGTAGAGCACACCTTGAGTGAACAGCATAATTCCCACACTTGTCACAAGTATATGCCCCGTAATCACCGTCAATATTTTTACGACAAACTCCACAAGACCATTCTGCGGATGGAAGAGAAGCACTGTAAGAAATACGATGCTGGTGACGTGATATCTTGATGATGTGTGGAGAGTTCATACAATCAGTATGAGATACAAAGTTGCACGTGGCACATATGTAGGTGGGATAAAGTGTTCTTAACAAGCCACAAACGTTGCAAGTTAAGGAAGTTTGTCTTGGAAAAAAAGTGAGGAGATGGTCATGTCTTTTTGGTGGGTCTATAACAAAAGGTATCGGTTTCATCGCACATATTGTATGGATGAAAATCTGACAGATGGTACATTGATATACCAGATTTATTGCACTTTTTCCACAACATAAACACTCAATATTGAGATGATCTTTATAATAATGGAAGGAAAGTTGAAGAGAATGTTGAGGGTGGTAAGGATGTTGGATTTGAAGTGGAGATTCAACACATTCTTTATGATATGTGTATCGATGGATTTCACAGAAATAATGGCATGGATCAAAATTTGAGCCATGGCAAAAGGGGCACCCACCAATGGCATCAATTTTTCTATACGAAAGAAAAGGGTGTACAGGATGATCATCGAACCTTACACCAAGCGAAGGCTTGTCTTCCTTATCAGTGCTTGTTGTAGAGAAGACATACTCCGGGGAAGAATCAAGCAGAAAAGTGTTTTGGTCAGAACTAATGACGTGATTTAGCCTTCGTGCCTGAGGGCATAAGAAAAGAAGCTTGTCATCGTTGGTTGCTTCACCGGAAGAGGTTGAGCTTTGAGTTTGTGGTATGGGTTGGTACTTCGGGTGGTGATACAACAAAAATAATTTTCCATCCTTTTCCACCTTATAAAACTCACCGATGGAAACCATGGCTGCTCCACAAGAGATTTGATAGTTTTTTTCTCTTTTGGTTGAAAGAGTTTTAGTTGTGATAATGTTCTTTTCGTTCTTCTCCCGCATATATATTCAAAGACAAATAATGTCAACTTGTTTTAGTTTCGTTATCAGTCATTGATCCACTTGATTAAGTTGTAAATAGAAAATGCTGTTTATTTGCTGTTTCCAACTCGATGCAGACGTTTTTTAATATTAGATTTCAGTTAATTAAGACCTTTGAAATTATTATTTTTTTGACAAAAATCGTCAAGTGGTAAATTAGAACTATACATATATATATTTTCTGTAGCGTCTACCAAAACAAAAAAAAAAAATACATATCATCTGTAACGTAAATAATTGACATTGGGAATTTTATGTATCGCTGGCATATGTTTTTAATATATACTATGTAACTATACATTTACATACCATGTGGGTGAAAAAAATAAATGTAAACAATTTAATTAGAGAATATGTTTAGTTAAAGATGAATAGCCAAAACAAACAAATGCATAAAAATATACGAACATAAAAATTAAAATAAAAACGAAGACAATCTAAATGTTTTGAAAGATTTTTTTTGTACACTATATTTATAGTTTTTCCTATATATTTCAGTGTATCTTCATTAAAAAAAAATTTAGCCATAAAACATAAAATTATTGGTTTATGAAGAATAATATTAGAGATTTTTTTTTAACATCATATTGGAAAGAAAATTAGGGTTTTATAAAATATATATATATATATATATATATATATATATATATATATACTAATATACATATATGTTATGACATATATTTCTAGACGTTAGATATTATAATTTTCTTTTTCACTTGAATTTATATATTTTGGATTATTTTAAAAAGTTAAATGGTAGACTTTTCAATTAAGTAAATGCACTAAAAATAAATGGATAATTAATCATTTTGAGTATGAATAAGAACATTTTTAACTTCTGTTTTAATATATAAGATAAATACCACTTTTCTAGTTTTCTCAATAGTATAAAATTAACATACCGATAGTTTATCCTTTGTATAGTCTAAAAATTTACCATCATTGCTTTTTCTTTTTGGATCCAATCGGTGATACTAAATGTTAGAATTTCATTTTTTTTCTTCTAAAAGCGATAAAATACTAAAATATTTAGAAGAGGTAAGAATAATCGAATCAGCACTTTAAAATTTTGAAAATACTAAAATAGTTTTGAAATTCGATTTGCCTGATTATCCCAAACCCAATGAATGTGAGTTTGTATATTTTGACTTGCTCACTCGCTGTGATAACTGCTAACCCACGATATATCCATTAGTCACCGTAAAGGTCGGATCAGATCACGTGTATCCTAATTCAAATATTGTTGAATGTTTTTTTTATATAAAAAGGTATCCGTAGATTTATTTCGCAGTAAAATAGTAAATCCGGAGATATAATTTAAAGATATGTTCATTCCTGCTTGTGTTTTCAAAATACTATATCAAGAAACTGAAGCAAATTTCCATTAGCAATTGAAGCCACAAAAAACAAAGAGACCAAATCAAAACAAAAGCTCATTCAGACAGTGATAGGTCCCAGTTATATGCTATTTGGCATTTACATAAAACACAAATAAATAACGCAAATATCTAAAATAAATAAATCAAATTTGTATTAGAATCAATTAGGTACGTAGACATATTTTGTAAAATAATAGGGATAGGTTAGAAAATTTTAAAATTTGCAAAAAATAAGAAAAAGAATTTTGAGAACTAATTTTTAACGATAATACCCTCCAAAGACTGGGCGCAAAAATACTCGACTTCCGTTTTGTAGGAGACAAAAGTGCATAAGAAAATTTAAATGTGGGACACTACCCATCGCCGTGTTTACAGTTCATTTAATGCATGTTATGATGTTTCCCTTGCTACGTCAACGAATGTCTAGATATATTTGATTCGAACCAATATTTTTTACTCCAGCTAAATCAAAATATAACCCACCAAATTCATCGAGAAACAAAATTATGCTGTACAATGTTCAACAGTATGCAAACACTCATAACAATTAATACATTGTAATGATGGGTCTATCAATTTGTGACAAGTCATAAAATACGTCATTATATTGATGTGTTAAGGTATAACACAATATATTGACATATAACGGTGTTAGCGTATAATATGATATATAGATATATAACATATATCATGAAATTTCTTTATTATTATTATTTTCATCTATAATGTCAAAAATAGCATGGTATATCAAAATATATCATTATGTATAAGCATATAACATGATATGTAAATTTATAACAAGATTTATTAATATATATATATAGATATATTGATACATAACGGTGACAACAGAAGCGTCATCAAATTTCCAACATTACATACATGAAAAATAAAAGACCAGTTTGAAGAATTCATTTTTTGAACTCACTTGCTAAACCTAGTGTAAAGACCTCTTTTTCACAACTCAAATTGGGGGTTCACTAAACTTATTCTTATGGGAAAAATTTGACTAGTTTGAAGAATTCAGAAAATTAATATTTGGGTTAAACCAATTTAAATTTTTTTGAAGTATCATAGTTAGAGATTTTTGTTGATGATTATAAATTAGGGTATGAAGAGAGACAAATGGAGGTATTGAAAGAGAGAGGCTACAGAGGTATTCTATAGATAAGGTAAGAGTATTTTTGTCATTTTACGAACTTTATTATTGCAATTTCTCCTTGTATTACATGTTTATAGTTTTTTTCCCCGTACCTGTTTAGAGTTTAATAAGAGCATGATTAACCCAAGAAACTCATTTGGGTTTCTTAACCATTTATTTATATTATAATGGGTTAAGAGCCCGTTTCTTAAGTCTCTTAAACAAGAGACGTATCTTAACTGTTTTAAACTGTTCTGATTAAATAAATCAATAAACAAATATAAGAAACTGTCTAAGAGACATCAATAATGGTGGTCTAACATGTTGGAGAGGTAAAAAATAAACTATCAAATCAAGATTTAAAGATATCAGTTTTTAAATGAAAATCACATGCATTACATTTTCTATATATTAAAAGAGTGCCATTGGTCCTGTTATAAACTCATAATTATTCTTAACATTTTTTTTAATCAATTTTGACTATTTTTTTGTACCAAACACTTTTCATTCCATATACTACTTATTTTTTATTCAAAAACTAATTACGAAATATATATATATATTTATACTAAACTAAACTTACCAAATTAAACATTTGAAATAAGAAAACTTTTATATAAGATTTAATTTATATTAAAATCATTGTGTTTTTCAATTTAAAAATTAAATAATAAATTCAAATATAAGTGCATTTCACCACCAAATAAATCTTTGATATATTATAGAACTTTAAACTGAAACGAAAAATATATATATCTAAAATTATGAATGACGTAAATGCTCCTTTATCTGTATAATATAAATCATTACTGTATTTGAAATTTTATTTGTAAGTTTATTATAGACTTAAGAGTTGTATATATTTTCCTGTAAATTATATAATTAATAAAATATTATATTGGTTGTGTTCAAAACATATTATAAAACCAAAATAATAAAAATATTTATTTATATATATTACTGTAAAATACGATTCTTAATAAAATTAAATAGCATAAAATTTATTTATGTATGGCAGGGGTTTTTTTTCTAATACTAGTAAACTTATAGTACGGATTCATCTATAGAAATGTCAACAATAACGATTAACACGTAATGTTTAACCTGAAAATGATTTGGCGTTGTGTGTATTTGTTTACGTCTATTGGCTGTCAGAGAAAAGCTAATATATGATTTGATCTAATTCAGATTCTTTGGGAAATAATCGGATCATCAACTAAATCCATGAAGCGTTGACTTTCTTCGGGAACGGATAATTTGTTATATATGACGAGAGACATGATGAGTTATTGAAATTGGATGATTCTTATATGGTGATTCAGGGTTTATATATAAAGAGAAAGAGATCTACTTACAACTGTAAACAATATAAAGGAGTAATTACATGTCAAGGTAGATCAATTTGATTGATATGTCAATATTCATGTTACCTAATTCTTGTTAGGAAATAATCGTTAAACTTCCGATAAATTAGAATTACGAGAAGATAAAAACAAAAGCACACCCGAATTTGTTAACGGAGTTCGGCCAAATTTTGCCTACGTCTCCAGACCTGCTACAGATCTTTTATTAATAAACTCGGGAAATTTTACAACACTCTCAAACCTCTCAACTTACACCCAAAACCCGATAACACCCGAGAAAATTAAACCCGATATTTTTTTTTGTTTTCTCTCTCACCCTCACGTTCTCTCCTCTTCTTCTTTTTGTTTTTGGTTTTGGGATGCTTCTCTTCTCCTTACATGAGCTTGGTATTTATAGGGGAAGTGAGGAGGTTGGTGAAGCCACAATTGTTGACAAGTGAAGCCACAATTTGTTGAAACTTCTCCACCGGCCATGCCATAATTGTTGAAACTTTCTCCACTGGCCATGCCGTAATTGTTGACTAACAATCTCCCACTTGAAGACTGATTTCAATCTGTCTTCACACCTTGATCAATGCAGCAGGTCTTCCAGACTTGTTACTCTAGCAAGCCAACTGAGGTTGCACACAACCTCATCTTATTATACGGCACGACCTTCGTTAGCATGTCTTCCTGATTCTTACTTCCTTGAATCTTTTCAAGCTCCAACACTCCATCTTCCAAAGCTGATCTGATGAAATGATACCGAAGTTGTATGTGCTTCGTCCGAGCATGGTATATCGGGTTTTTCGCCAAATCAATGACACTTTTACTATCACAGTAGAACACACTTTTCTCTTGATTGTAGCCTAACTCTTGTAGAAATGACTGTAACCACATCATTTCCTTTGTTGCCTCAGTCACAGCAACATACTCAGCTTCACAGCTTGATAGAGCTACGATCTTTTGCAATTTTGAAACCCAACAAATTGCAGTACTATCAACAAGAATTCAAAAGATATTGCGCTGAGAATGGGATCAAGATGGTATATACTATTCCTGGAACGCCAAACCAAAACGGAATAGCAGAAAGGATGAACCGGACACTAAATGAGCGTGCAAGAAGCATGAGATTGCATTGTGGACTGCCTAAGACTTTCTGGGCAAGGCAATCAATACCGCAGCTTTCTTGATAAACAGAGGACCTTCTGTTCCATTGGGATTCAAGATCCCTGAAGAAGTGTGGAGCGGTAAGAAAGTTAATCTTTCTTTTCTGAAGGTGTTTGGTTGCTTAGCTTATATCCACATTGATGATGCTGCAAGAAGTAAACTTGATGCAAAATCTAAGAAGTGTTACTTTATTTGTTATGGTGACACCGAGTTCGGTTATCTATTTTGGATGATCAAAATCGGAAGATCATCCGCAGCAAGAATGTTATGTTCAACGAAGGAGCGTTGTACAAGGATAAGCTAAAAGAAAGCTATGAAAGGAAGGAGTCTAGAGCTATTGATTTGGGAAGATCCAGGCACCTGAGTTAAACAAGATACCACATCAGCAGAAGAACACTTTTCTCAAGAAGAGAACAATGAGGCAGATGAGAGTGATGCTTCAGAGATGATTCCGCATACGCCAGTCACAGAGTTACGACGGTCAAGCAGAATCATCAAGCCTACAGTAAGATATTCTCCATCACTCAACTATATTCTGCTCACAGATAGTGGTGAGCCTGAATGTTATGAGGAAGCAATGCAAGTTGATGAATCCCTTAAGTGGAGCTTCAATGAATAATGAGAATGGACTCGTTGATATCCAATCATACATGGGAGTTAGTTGAACTGCCTAAGGAGAAAAAGGCATTGCATAACAAGTGGGTCTACCAGATTAAAGAAGAACATGACGGAAGCAAGCGTTATTAAGCGAGGCTTGTTGTGAAGGGATTCCAAACAAAAAGAGGCATCGACTAAACGGAAATCTTCTCTCCTGTAGTCAAGCTGGTGACTATCCGAAACTGTTCTTGGGCTGGTAGCAAAGGAAGATTTGCATCTTCAACAAATGGATGTGAAAACAGCATTTCTTCACGGTGATTTGGATGAAGAAATCTACATGAAGCAACCTGAAGGCTTTGAGGTCAAAGGGAAGGAAAAGCTAGTTTGTAAGCTTCAAAGGAGTTTGTATGGCTTGAAACAAGCTCCAAGACAGTGTATAAGAAGTTTGACAGCTTTATTAAAAATGTTGTTTTCTTGAGGTGTGACGTGACCACTGTTGTTACTTAAGAGGCTTGAAGAATCCTACTTGATATTGCTCTTGTATGTTGATGACATGCTGATAGTAGGAGCAGACTTGCAAGAGATCAATAACTTAAGACGAAACTTTCAGAAGAATTTTTGATGAAAGACTTGGGAGAAGCAAAAACAATTCTTGGGATGAGAATTAGTAGAAGCAAGGAAGGTCTCAAGTTATCACAAGAGGAGTATGTGAAGAAAGTCCTCAAGAGGTTTAACATGGATGACGCGAAGCCAGTCAGTACTCCCCTGGCAAGTCATTTTCGGTTATCTAGAGATCAGTCTCCAGTGAATGAAGACGAGATGGCATATATGGATAAAGTTCCATATGCTTCCGTTATTGGGAGCCTGATGTACACGATGGTATGTACAAGGCCAGATATTGACATGCAGTGGGAGTCGTTAGCAGTTTATGAGCAATCCAGGAAAGGAACATTGGGAGGCTGTTAAGTGGATTCTCAGGTATCTGAAAGGGAATCCAAGTTCATCGCTATACTTTAAGAAGTCTGTATATTGATTGCAGGGATATGTTGATGCTGACAATGGAGGTGACATTGACAGTAGAAAGAGCACAACCGGGTATGTTTACACTTTTGGATG
>SMJT01000094.1:579761-652649 GCA_004349715.1 Crucihimalaya himalaica
AAGTTGTTCAAAAGCATCATCTTCCCGAGATTTGGAGTTCCACGGATTGTAATAAGTGATGGGGGAAGTCACTTCATCAACAAGGTTTTTGAAGGACTCATGAGGAAGTACGGAGTTAAGCATAAGGTAGCGACACCTTATCATCCTCAGACAAGCGGTCAAGTAGAGGTCTCTAACCGACAAATCAAGGAGATTCTCGAGAAAATAGTGGGAACAACAAGGAAGGATTGGTCTAAGAAGTTAGACGATGCTTTGTGGGCATACCGCACCGCATACAAAACACCCATTGGGACTACTCCATTCAACTTACTTTATGGGAAATCGTGCCATCTTCCTTTAGAACTGGAATACAAAGCAGCATGGGCAACCAAACTTCTTAACTTCGATCTAAAAACGGCTGGGGAGAAGCGTTTGATCGAATTAGAAAAGTTAGAAGAAATCCGACAAGGAGCATATGACAACGCAAGGATCTATAAAGAGCGGAACAAGGCCTTTCACGACAAAAAGATCATACACCGAGACTTCAAGGTTGGAGACCAAGTCTTACTGTTCAATTCCCGGTTGAAACTCTTTCCTGGGAAGCTTAAATCGAGATGGTCAGGACCATTCACCATTAAGGAAGTAAGACCATATGGTGCTATAGTATTGTGGAACAAGTCCGGGGGAGACTTTATCGTGAATGGGCAACGTGTCAAACCCTACCTTGCAAATGAATACGTCGGAGAAGGAACTACGGTTTCTCTCTCGAACCCAACCAACACATGAAACATCGTAACGTCAAGCTTAGTGACGTAAAACAAGCGCAATAGGGAGGCATTCCCTAGGTTTCATTGTATAAATGTTTATATGTTCTACTTTGATATTTTGAATCTTATTTGGATATGTTTTGCATTTCAGGAACAAAAAAATGATTGAAACGAAGAAGGAGAGTACACGATCGGTTTTGTAAATCGGTTTCAAACTGATTTTAAGGAGAAATCGACCTTGTCAATCGGTTTCATAACCGCTCCCAAACCAGGTATGTTTTTAATGCATTTCAGCGAGCTAGTTTGCAAATCGGTTTCAAACCGATTTTAAGGAGAAATCGACTTTGCAAGCGGTTTCATAACCGCTCCCAGATCAGGTACGTTTTTAAGGTTTCCAGCGAGCTGTTTTGCAAATCGGTTTCAAACCGATTTTAATCTGAAATCGATTTTGTCGAGCGGTTCAAAACCGCTCGCGAACCCAGAAAACTTGAAAATTTTTTACAAAATCGAAACCGCCGTCGCTCCCTCATCTTCAAAACCGATTCCAACACTTTTCAAAACCGAAAAACATCCATAACTCTCTCGATTTTCACTCAATTCTCGAGATCTTTGGCTCTAATCAATTCAAAATTTCAAGCTCTTTCTGATTCTAGCATCCATTCTCACGATCTACAAAGGTAAGTCTCCAAATTCTTTGATTTTTGGGGCGATTTTGATGGGTGAAAAAGAGATTGGAGTTTCAATGGAATTTAAAAGCTTAAGTTTCATGTCAATCTCTTATCTAGAATGGATTAGAGAACGATTTACAAGTAGTTAATTGCTGGATTACACTAGTTAAACCGTTGATTGATTCTCAATTCTTGATTTGGTTTGAAATTCGACCATATTTGTGTTCTTGAGAAAACCATGTGATTAATTCGATTTTTGTGCTTAAGATGAAGTTCATGAATGTTACAATCGATCCTTTAAAGCAATTGTTTGAGAAATTAGGAGAAAATCGGTCTTGGACAAATCGAAAAACTATTTTGTTCTCAAGAGCGGTTTCAAAACCGATTTCCATAACCGCTCGCGATGAATATGCTACGAATTTCATATTTCGATTGCATTATAAGCTTGTAGTTGGTCATTGCAACATAAATGTATTAGGCAAACAAGTTTAAAGATTGAATGGATTGATTCTAAATGAATTTTGGAGTTGAAAATTGTTTATTCGGTTTGTTTTTACATTGATACTCATTTTGTTCTTGTGAATTTTTAGTATGTCTATGTTTTTGTCAATACAATGGGATTGTTAGATATCTTATGCATTCATCCTCTCCTATGTAGGGATTTTGATGGCATTTAAGCGATGAAGAACGGGGAAAGAGCCTGTCACGAATGAGTTACGAGCACCTAAAAAGACAATTTGGGGAAGGCTGGAGAAGTACGACCTCGAGCAATTTGACAAAGTCAACGTCCATCCAACACGTTTCATTGAGAGAAATATACTAGAGAGGATGGGTCTTTTGACTGACGTTGATGTTCTACTAGAGAATATGGGATTGAGTTGCCTGTCGCACTTGGATTGCCCGACATTCTGAGGACCGAAACAAACAATTCCTTCGTCGACATCGAAATCGAATATGCAAACCCGAAGGACAAGAAATGCGAAGGTGAAGGCGTTTCATCAAATTTTAAGTGCACGATATGAGCAGTTACAAAGATGAAGCATCTTCGAGATGATGCGACGCGTCTTCATTCCCAAAGAGCCGAGTTATGTGATCGCTTTTCCTTGCATTCAAGGCTGAATGATACGTGGGACACAATCGCTCATGGAGACTACATGAGCCAACTCGCCAAGATGAACCTCAATCAGAAATCCCGTCATCCGCATATTGATGTGTAATTCTTGCAAACACATTGTTCTGCAAGGAAAAAGAAACCAGGAGCAATCAGCGATGATAAAGAGCTGAGTCTCATCTAACTTGGGAAGCAAGCACATGTTGTGTGGCAGACATTTGGTTCTGAATTGGACGATGAGATGAATCTAGGTGTGTTCTAGCACAGAGCTTAATACTTTATCAAGAAATTGGCAAAAGAAACCTCAGCCACGAGACCTATGGAAGGAGGTTATGCTCAACACCATTGATGGAAGATGAGCTGGTGTTAATATCTGAAGAACTGGCAACCAGTCATCGCGGAGAACCATTGGATAGAGAGTACTATTGACACAGGCGTCCTGGTTTTGAAGGCAGAACCGATCACAACACCGCTTGCCACTTTAGAATCAAGACTCGACACAACTTGAACAGGACATTTGAACTCCCGAACAATAGGAAAGACGAGCATCATAACCATGGATAATGTCATATTTGATGTCTTGGGGGGATGAGTTCGTGGAACAGGTACTTCGACATCCAATAAACCCACTGATGCTTGAAAGAAGGCTCAAAAAAGATGATTCTCCACCGAACCTCAAACAGCATGGAAGCTACAAGATGACTTTTCCAGTCAGGACAACGGAGAGAGAATTACCTCCACCAGCATACAAAGCACAAAAAGAAGATAACAACCTCCAAAGGAAGGCTGTATTAACAAAACCTCTTCAACGAAATATCAAGAAGATTCAGCTCGCCTAGAATATGTCGTCGAGTGATAAGAAGAAGTTCCGAGAGACGATGAGCCCCAGAGAGATGAAGTGAACACCATTCGGTGAACCAAGGTGAAAATTGTTCCTATCGTATCCCGATTCTATGACATAGTTATTCCTTTGTTCGCACTTTTGTTTTATAACATCCGAGAACGGTGTCACAACAAGTCGGGGAGAATGTTGTTGTGATATTGGTCTTGTATTTGGATGTGAATTTTACATTGGATTTTTAGCTTAGTTTGCGCATTATTTATATTCCCTTATAAAAAAAAAAAAAAAAATACTCATGTTTCATATGATTTTTAGGCATGGTATAAATCTGAATATCAATCTTAGTGTGCATTTGAATATGCATAGGATCAATGATAAAAATTCCTTGTAAAGAGTTTAAGGCTTAGACTTAAAATCAAACCCTTTCTAGGAGTGTTATGATGCTTGAACCATCTTGAATTCACTCTTGTTTAAGCTTAAGCTTTGTATTCACTTCTTGTTTCGATTAGCTTGAACCTCTTTGCGATTTTGAAATGTGCATGAATAGATCTTAACTCCAATGAACTTAAACTTAACTTGATCTTCAATTATCTTCTTTGTACATTGATGAGTTAAACCCACGGATAGAACAATACATATTTGGTTATATTTTTCCTTTTTAACCACTCTCTTGTTGACTCCAAATAGCCGTTATGCGGTTCACCACACCCTAGCTAGGCCTTTCCTTAAAGCTATTATCCTTGTGTGCGTTTGGAGTTTTATTTCCGGAATGATCTTAGCAAAAACATGTTGAGTTTTGAAAACGACAAGAACGAACTTTCTTGTAGAACTACTCTTACCTCGTTGAGCTAGAATTTGGTTAAGGATAGTTAGATGGGCTCTAAAGTGTTGTTCTAAATTAGAGAGAAAAGGGAATTTTCAAAAATTTTGTTTGTTTGGTTCATGAATGATAGCTCTAAATGCAATGAGTATAGTCTCTACAGTGGTAAGAAAGACTAAAGGTCTAATGTCTAAATGATGAGTAAGAGGCTAAAGATGACTGAATGAAAAGAGCTAGTGAATAAAAAGTGATTGGAAATCAAACATCAATGTGATCAAAGAAGAGAAAGAATTCCTAGAGAAAGAGAAGAAAATAATAAAAGGGACGGGTAGATAGGCTAAAAGAGCTTTTGCATTTGGGTAAAATAGGGTGAAAACGTACAATGAGGAATAGTCAAAAGAAACAAGGGGATATGGGTAGATGAAAGCTTCAATGGCTTGTAGTTGCCCCAATTGTTTTGACTCTTAGTATTTACATAAAGTTTCATTCCTTCTCTGAGAGAACCTTTGTCTTAACGAGCCTTCTCTTGTAAATGATTTTAAAACCTTTCTCTCCCTAGCCAAGTGGGATTACTTGATATGTTACAGTGCAAGATTCATCTTTGTGTTGAATGAATGTTAAGGAGTTAAGACTAGGATTGCACATGGATTTTGATACATTGACTGAATAGTGAATGAGCTTAAGTGTGAATAAGCTCTAAGGAGTAGAGTGACTAGAGCATCATAATAATCTTTGGTTAAAGGACCTTGAGGTTAAGGCTTTGATTTTTCTCTTTTGGATATTGATGGATCTAATCTTTCAACCTCTTTTTTTGGATTCTTTCCCTTATGTTGCTTGAGGACAAGCAAAAGGCAAGTCTCGGGGTGTGATAAACTATGCATTTATCACTTTATCGTAGTTGTAAATATCTATTTTATTGTGGTTTATTGATTTTTCTTTGTTTTGATGCATTTAGTGTATAACTAAGTATTTTTACATTTTAGAACTTCTTTTGTTGTATTTGTGTTGTATTCGGTGTGTGTTTTATGTGTTTGGATAATTTCAGGTTGTAATGATGGGAAATGCACATTTGGATGCAAAGAAGAAAATGATCATGCAGAACGGGTTCAAAAGTTTCAAAGATCAAGTCATACGAAAGCCTTCCTTGGATTTAGCTTTGGAGCTCTTAATAAAAGTCAGAGTAAATTGAGTTAGCTTTCCAACGGAGGTAGTTTCAGAACATTTGGATACGTGTGTTCAAGAGTTATGGCCAAATTAGTGAAGGCTTGTCAAGCCGAGCGGTTCAAAACGATTTCCATAAACCGATCGCTTATTAGGCTGAGGAACGCATCTTTGACTCACGAGCGGTTTTGAAAACCGGCTCGACAAGACCGATCATCGAGCTAAAACGACTCCTGAGCGCGTTTGAACCGCTCGCCAAAAACCGCTCGCGGACCTCTCCCCTGTTTTCTCCACTTGGCGATTTTCACCACTTTAAAAAGCCAATTTTTGTTGCAAACAAAGAGAGAACGCCATTATCATCATTGACCTGAGTTTTCTCTTCACTTTCCTCTCTAGTTCTTTATGTTTTATGCTTTTAAAACCCTTGATCTACTCTTATGTATTGAAGATTCTCATTTCTATTTATAAAATCTGAATTATGTCTTCTATTTCTTGCATTCCTACGGTTTATTTTCTTGATTTGAGCATGTGTGAGTAGATCTCTTTTGGATGGTTGGTTTGGTAGATTTTAGGATGTTTGATGCTTGATTGTGTGATGTTTAGTGTTTGATATTGTTTAACTTCATATATAGCATTGCTCTTAAAGCTAGAAATGAGCTTCGAAAGAGAGTTTTCTAGATGTGATGATCGATTCTCACCCGGAAGTGTTGAGAATCGATCCGACCTATCTATGTGTGCGTTTCTATTCCTTAACCAACGGGAGTTATGAGTTTAAGGAAGATTTGATGACAATTATGAATTAGTGTTCATTGTTTGCTAATCATTTGGTTGCATTCAGAAGTCTAGCTAATCAAATCGGTTTGCAAAAGGATTAGTACCACGGGAGTGGACTTAATCTAGTTAATGATTCATGTCATAAGTTGAAGCATAATCATTTGTTGAATTTGTCATTCATTGAAGCATCATTCATTCTTTATCGTTTGCCATTCCAACCGTCCATTCTTTTAGCATTTGAAATCAACCGCTTAAGTTGTTAGTTTGCCTTGCATTGTTAGCTTCACTTCAGTTTGTACTTGCGTTTTATGTTTCTTGCATTTCGTTTATGTTTTCTAATTTTCTCAAGTCTGATTTACTTGTTTAAGTTTTAAGCATTTAGTTCTTATTTAGTTTTATTTTACATTTACAACATAAAAACCAAAAAACATCTACCGATTTAGCTTGATTAGTTTCTTGCATTCCTAGTGTTGTTATTCTTTTCTTCCCTGTGGATTCGATACCTTAAGTGCTACATACGACATACCTTTAGGATTGAGGCTATAGAGCACAATAGGTTTAATTGTGCACAAGAGCCTGAAAAACTCTTGCAATCAATTTGGCGCCGTTGCCGGGGAAGGCATAGTATAGCCATTTAGATTTGATTCTACCGAGTCTAAAATTTTTATTTTTCGCACTATCTAACCGTGTTCTATTCTTTCTCTTTCTTGAAGTGCATGAAACTTGAGAAGCCAAGGACAACAAAACTTGGTCGAGTTGTTTCCTGACATACGAAGACTAGAACGAGCCAACACTCGAGCTAGAAGAGAGAGAGAGAGACTTGCGAAGAACACTTGGGTTGAAATATGGGAGATAATTTCCCAAACGATGGGAAGAAATTCAGGGAGCGGGATTCATTTGAACCTGCCAGTCCACGCAGCCAGACCACCGAGGGTGATAGGAGCGTTTGATGCACCTCAAGCACACGGCAACCGTAGTGGTATTCATGTACCACGGTTGAGAACAGCAACTTCGAGATAAAAGCTAGCCTGATCAACATGGTTCAGGGGAACAAATTTCATGGGCTAGTAGTTGAAGATCCTCTAGATCATCTAGACAACTTCAATGACGTGTGCGGGCTGACAAAGATAAACGACATCTCTGAAGATGCGTTCAAGCTAAGTTATGCCCTTTCTCTTTGGGGATAAAGCTAAACAATGGAGAAGAGCTTACCTCCAGGATCCTAACTACATGGGAGGACTGTAAAAGAAAATTCTTAGAGAAGTTCTTCTCAACTTCACGGACAGCCAAGCTAGAAACGATATTTCTAGCTTTGCTCAAAAGAAACAACGAGAGCTTCAGCGAAACTTGGGAACGCTTTAAGGGTACGCGAACAAGTGCCCTCATCATGGGTTCTCAAATGAATCTCTACTAAGCACATTTTATCGAGGAGTTGTCCCTAGGATCAGAATGTTGCTTGACACCGCAAGCAACGGAATTTCCTAGGGAAAAACGTAGACGAAGGAATGCAACTCATTGAGAATTTAGCTCAGAGCGATGGGAATTACGGTGAAGATTACGATAGAGCTCCCAAGGGGAGTGGGAGAAGAAACGAAGTAGAGAGATCAAAGCTCTTCATGAAAAGATGGATAAGGTGCTGCAAGCCACAGAGCGATCCGTCAACTTCGTAGGAGAATTCGATGGAAGACAAACTTGTCAAGAAGAGTTATGTGTTGAAGCTCAAGAAGAGATCAAACTTTGTGGGTAACCAAGGAGGTTATTAAGAGGATACAACAGGAATTACAACACGAACTACCAACCACGACCTTTTGCACCATCGAACAACCAAGGGCAAAGCTTCACACAACCAAGATTCATACCGAACCCACAAATTCCAAAGCCAACAAAGCGGATTCCAGAACAACCAAGGAGGTTTTCAGAATAAGGCACCCTTCATTCCTAACAACAATCAACAAGGTACAGACCTCAAGGGCAAACAAGTACACCCCAACCACAAGATCAAGATATGAAGAGTATGCTACAACAACTATTAGTCGGACAAACTAATAGTGCGATTGAACTCACCAAGAAGATAGGTGAGATTCACCACAAGGTGGATGGAGCATACAATGAATTAAACTCCAAATTTGAACAGCTGAGTACACATGTAAAGGGGCTAGAGAATCAAGTTGCCCAAGTAGCTTCAACTTCACAAGGTCCGAAGGGAGTTTTACCGGGTAAAGCGATAGATAACCCAAAAGAATATTGCTTGGCGATAACTCTAAGGAGTGGGAAAGCATTACCCAATAGAGAAGAAGTTGTTGTAGAGGTTAGTGATGAAAGAAAAGAGACTGAAGAAATACTTGAAGGAAAAGAAGAAGAAGAACCTATTGACAACTCGATTAAGTTGTTAGTTTGTACTTGCGTTTTATGTTTCTTGCATTTCGTTTATGTTTTCTAATTTTCTCAAGTCTGATTTACTTGTTTAAGTTTTAAGCATTTAGTTTCTTATTTAGTTTTATTTTACATTTACAACATAAAAACCAAAAACATCTACCGTTTTAGCTTGATTAGTTTCTTGCATTCCTAGTGTTGTTATCTTTCCTTCCATGTGGATTCGAAACCTTAAGTGCTACATACGACATACCTTTAGGATTGAGGTATATAGCACAATAGGTTTAATTGTGCACAAGAGCCCGAAAACTCTTGCAATCATAACACCCAAAACCTGTCTGTCAAGAAGATCCCACTTTTCTTGCTCCATCTTCTCAGGTTTCTTGCTTAGAGGTTGATGAAGCTTCTTTCCGTACAGATAATCTTCAATTTGCATTCTCCAAAATGCATAATCTGTACCGTCAAATTTCCCGATACCGTGTGCCGAACCATCTTCTCCCGCCATCGTTTCTGATTATTCTTGCAAACCGCCGTGTATTAGAACACCTCCAACGATAAATCAATATCGCTGAAATTTTTTACTATTCACGTGAACAGTATCTCGCCGGAATAGTGCTCGCCAGAATAGTGCTCGCCGGAATAGTACCTCGCCATAAATTTTAACGGAATCACCACAACCTCGCTCTGATACCAGTTGTTAAGAAATAATCGTTAAACTTCCGGTAAATCAGAATTACGAGAAGATAAAAACAAAAGCACACCCGAATTTGTTAACGGAGTTCGGCCAAATTTTGCCTACATCTCCAGACCTGCTACAGATCTTTTATTAATAAACTCGGGAAATTTTACAACACTCCCAAACTTCTCAACTTACACCCAAACCCCGATAACACCCGAGAAAATTAAACCCGATATTTTTTTTTGTTTTCTCTCTCACCCTCACGTTCTCTCCTCTTCTTCTTTGTGTTTTTGGTTTTGGGATGCATCTCTTCTCCTTACATGAGTTTGGTATTTATAGGGGAAGTGAGGAGGTTGGTGAAGCCACAATTATTGACAAGTGAAGCCACAATTTGTTGAAACTTCTCCACCGGCCATGCCATAATTGTTGAAACTTTCTCCACCGGCCATGCCGTAATTGTTGACTAACAATTCTATCACACCCCTTAAAGGTGGGCAGCATGAGGAGAGTCTGATCTTGACATCAAGTGTTTGAAATCGAGCTCGGGAGAGTGGTTTGGTGAGAGCATCGGCTAGTTGATCTGCTAACGTAACATGTTTGACTCGTAGCTGATCGTGTTGGACAAAATCCAAAGCTATATGCTTCATCCTTGAATGAAAAACAGGATTTCCAGCTAGATAAGTGGCGCCAATGTTGTCACAGTATATGACCGGCTTGTTGATGACATTAATCCCAAGTTCTGTAAGCAGAGATGATATCCAAGAAAGTTCAGCAGTTGTAGAGGCTAAGGCACAATATTCTGCTTCCGTAGACGAGCGCGCAACACCAGCTTGCTTCTTAGAAGACCAAGCTATTGGATGACTCCCAAAATACACCACATAAACACCTGTTGAATTGTAGTCATCTTTGTTTCCTCCCCAATCAGCATCGGTGAAGGCTTGAAGATCAGATTTGTTTGTGGCTCGTAAGTAGATGCCGTGAGACATAGTTCCTAAGAGGTAGCGAAGTATACGTTTGACTGCAGTCCAATGGTGCGTTGTAGGGCGATGCATAAACTGGGAGAGTTTGTTTACGGCTAAAGAAATGTCTGGTCTCGTAAGAGAGAGGTACTGGAGACTGCCGACTATAGTACGATATTCCATGGCGTCATCTAAGAGGGTACCCAAAAATAATGTTAGTGATGAATTGGATTCCATAGGCATGGAGACTGGTTTCACCGTTGTCTTATGGGCTTTGTGTAACAAATCTGCAATGTAACGATATTGTGTGAGATGTAAGCCTTCTTTGGTACGAGTTACCTCAATACCTAAAAAATAAGACAAGTCACCCAAATCTTTAAGTGAAAAACGAGTAGAAAGGTAGAAAGGGAATCGATAAACTGAGAAATGTGTGTGAGATTGTTGCCGGTGATGACGATTTCATCAACACAGACAAGCATGTACAGAAGGACATTGCTCTGATTGTAGATGACAAGGAAGCATCCGCAACGGATTTTTTGAATCCCAATTGAAGGAGAAATGTATGTAGCTTGGTGTACCTAGCCCTTAGAGCTTGTTTGTGTCCATAAATTGCTTTTTGAAGTTTGCAAACAGCCTGTGGATTATCTTTGTCTTGAAAACCCGGTGAATACATCATATAAACCTCGTCATGAAGATGCCCTTGTAGAAAGGCATTGTTGACATCAAGTTGTCTCATAGGCCAATTCCTCGTGACATCCATACTAAGTACAATATGAATTGTTTCAGGCTTAACAACAGGGCTAAATGTTTCTTGATAGTCAATTTCCGACCGTTGATTGTAGCCTTTAGCCACCAAACATGCCTTATACCGATCAATAGATCCGTCCAGTTTCTGTTTAATTGTAAATACCCAACTGCAACCCACAATATTAGATGCATTAGAAGCGTGAACAAGATTCCAAGTGTTATTACGAATTTGTGAGTTGATTTCTTCACTCATGGCTTTACGCCAATGAGGACTTCTCAACGCATCGGACACTGTTTCGGGGATAGCTTCAGATATTGGTGACACTGTGGTGTGTAGATTAAGTAGTTGAACATGTTTCTTTGTGCGTTGACTTGTGCGCTTAAGGAGAGGCGCAAGAAGAGGAGCTGTAGTAGCTGGTACGGTGTTGTCTAGAATAGGAGGAGGGGCTGCTACGACGGCGTCTGGAGGAGTAGGAGGAGAAGCTGTTACAGCGACCTCCGGCGTAGGAGAGGAAGTAGGCACCGTTGCCACTGCAAGTGTTGTCGTAGCAGATTCTGAGACTTCATGACCCAATGAAGATGGCGATGGCGTCGGAGTTTGTAAGGCAGTGGTACTCTGTTCTAGGGGCTGTGTTGTCACGATCGGTGGAGAACATGAACATGGCTAAGAGAAAACAGTAATTAAAGGAAAAACATGAGGTGTTTCATCAAATGTATCGTTAGTTTCAACAATTCAAATATTGTTTTGAACAGAGAAAGGAAAAACACTTTCATGAGGTTGTATGGTCTAGACAAAGATAGGCAGTATGTGAAATGGAATACCCCAGAAAAACACATGGTGTTGATCGTGCATCAAGCTTGTGTGATGCATATGGGCGTAACCATGGGAAACAATGACACCCGAAAACTCTTAATTTATGATAATTTGAAGGATGACCAAATAGTTTTTGAAAAGGATTTTGAAAATCAATTTTTGGTGTTGGCATACGATTAATAAGATAAACAACCGTACCAAACACATACGTCCAATGGATCTTGGCATCCACGCATGAGATAGTAAAGACAAACCTGTCTCGACTATATGGCGATCACGTCGTTCAACAATACCATTATGCTCAGGCGTGTGAGGAGGACTGGTCATGTGCGAAATACCATGACTAGAGAGAATAGTCCGAAGACCAATGTATTCACCCCCATTGTCGGTATATAGAGTCCTTAATTTGAGTGAAGAACTAAAAATTGATTTTCCACCAAATTTTTGAACATGGTAAACACCTGAAAAACTTAAAGATTTTGTTTTAAAGGATATAACCAAGTTATCTTGTAAAGTGATCAACAAAAATAAATTTAATATATGAAACCATAAAAAAACAAGAGGAGATGTCCAATGATATGCTCAAATATAATACCCTAAAGTATCTAAGCAGTAGCTGTACTATTTTAGGGGTCGAACCACAAAGACTCAAGTTTTGCACTCAATAGATTTCCGGATGTGAATCAAGCTAAGTCAAATAAATGTAATTAAAATAGCAAAACAACTAAAATCAAGTAATAAGAGCAGTGAGGAAAAAGCTAGACTTAGGGCAATTCGCAGGTAAATCAGGATTATCAATCAAATAAAATGTCAGGAATAGAAATAAGAACCCTTCTTGAACTTGAAACACAAATGTAAAGTAAACCAACTGTCGTTGCGAAGACTATCTATGTCTAAACCTAGAATTCCAAATTTCTTTGCAAATTCTATAAATTCAAACAAGCATTAACGATCAAGTTCAATTGTTCACAAAATCCTAAACCAAATTTCTTTGCGAATAGGTATTTTGCTCACCAAACACTAGTTCAGGAAATTAATCACACTTTTGTGCCAATTAAACAACCTAATTATCAGATTCTAGTTCGCGACGCTAGAATAGGCATTAATCTCAAGTCTAGGTGAAGAACTCTACAGATTTTCCTAACAATTTATCTAATTTAACAATCCATCAAATACCTTTGAAACAATCCCTAAACGTAACAAAGAATCTATTCAGACATGCTGAATAAAACAAACATCATGAATAGAATAGATATCATAAAGTAAAATTAATAGAGTAAGAATACAAAGAGGGTTCAAGATCTTTCTCCCAAAACTCAATAGCAAGAATACTCTATCTCTCTAGAAACCAATCCTCTCTCTGGAGGCTGAAAAACCTAGTTTTATAACTAAAAACACGCTTTGGAGTTCATTGAAAAAATAAGGAAAACTTCTGTTTTTCTTCGGGTCTTCTGAAGAATGCGCATTCTGACTATTGGTATCGACCGATACTGTGGATGGTATCGATCGATACTGATATCTTCAATCGTATTTCTTCCAGATGATGGTGTCGATCGACGCTGCATATGTGTCGATCGATGCTGAGCTTTGGTTCTCCGAACTGCTTCAGCTCCAATATGCTTCAGAAGCTTCATAAATGCAATTTAGCTCCAGTTGCGCCTGCATCTTGAAAAGACTCTAAAAGACTCTAAAACTACTAAAAAGACTCAATAAAAGGACTTATATCATGGTTGAAAGTGGGTAAAAACCATGATATATCAACTCTCCCAGACTTAGTCTTTGCTTGCCCTCAAGCAAACAAAAAACCAAAACAGAGAAAGAGATTTGAAAACATGGAGACTCACCTGTTCTTGAAACATTATATTGACCTTTTTCCAAGCTTCCATACATCACCTAATCAGTTTCAGATCTAACCACCATGTACTTCTCCGTAGACATTTGCATCTTCCCAGACCACACACATTATCTCATAGCATTAATCATACTAAATCCTTCATTGTAGTTTCATTACTGTTGTTGATCTTCAGGAACCTTCTAGATTCTTCCTCATGCGATATCGTGACTAAGGAACCACCCAAGTTTCACACTTTGATATGATTTTCCTCTCCCCCAGACTTATCTCTTTTTGTGCTTCTGATTTTGGATTAAGCTTCGCATATACAAATTAAGGTTTGAGATGCGAGTATTGATGGTGATTGCCACCAATTCCCCGGTTCTCCCCTCTCAAAGTATCAAAGGTCTTAGGCGAATATCGGGGTCTCGGGAAATGTTCCTACCTATCGTTTTAGACCTTTGTGTGATCATTCCTTATCCAAGTAGAAAAATGGGATCACAGGAAGTGTTCCTAGCCCTCTACTCGGCGGAAATCATTTCATCTTTCATGCATTTTTTTTGTTTGTATCAACGTGTGTCAAGGGAGAGGTATACCATAATTTTCAAACACATGGGTTCCTTTGTCAGATATGAATGATGAATCAAGTTCAGTGAGTACCAACCTCAGAAATGAAACGCAAAATTGGGCTGAGGATCTAGAAGAAAGCTGCTGGAGACATGGGTGTTTTCTAGTCAACTGGTTAGTCTTTGGATTTTTCATTAGTCGATCTTAGAGCTGATTCTGTGACATTGGTTACTTAAAAACAAAATCAGAGCAATGAAATCAAGCAAAAGGTCATAATCTCCAACAAGTTTTGACTCAAGAAAACAAAATTTGACTCAAAGATGCCTGACTCTAAGAAAAACAAACACAATGTCAGTAACCACCTCCCCCAGTTCAATGAGTTAGAAGCAACAAAAGCATAAGATATCCATAAGTTCAATGAGTACTGACAATGAGATAGAAAAGTTCAAAAATGAATGAAAAACCAAATAAAAGAAACAGGGAGAAGGAAATCGTGAAACCTAGGAAAACAGAGTCTAATCATCAGAGTCATCAGTGTCGGAAACATCATAGCGGGATGAAGGGCCAGGTGTAGAGTAGTGGGCATCCGTAGATGACATGCAGCGGCAGCTAGAGACAGTGGCCCATATGCTCTGTATGCTCTCCACGACGTACCTCTAAAAGGAGGCGGTCTCCATCGGTAGATCCGGTGGTGGAGGAAATGAAGGGGCAGGAGCAGATGTCTGGTGGCGCTGTGAACGGCGGGGCTGACTTCCAGCAAAGTGAGCTGCGGGTGATGCATCAGCAACGACCGGAGTGGATGGAAGGCGTGGCGGAGCGCGTACACGTGTGGCCGGAGCAACTGAAAGCAGGCTGGGATCTAGATCGAAATGCAGCTTGGAAACATCGTCTACGATGGTGGTCAGAGCACGGTTGGGCAGGTACATAAAGAGCTCACCGTCGGTTGTGGGGAGACACCAACGGCGGGTTGGCTTCAGCCAACGCATGTGCTGCATATGCTGCTCATCCATGAGAGAGCGAGCTGTGACGATCGAGCACTCTGAAGTAAAGATGAAAAAATGCTCAAAGATGGGAGTGAGGAGGCTGCCAACTGACTCGGTCTTCCGCGCAGAAGAGTAGTTGCGTCCAGAGAATGGCCTTGGTCTTCAGAGAGACCAGGTGATGCGCAAAGATTGCACCCATGTTAACCGCGAGGTTCAACTCAGGCCACTCATATCTGTCCTCTGGGATGAGGTCGCCGATAGCCTTGTACAATAGGATCAGCTCCAAAATCCTCAACTTGTTCGGCTCCATCTTGCTAAGAAGGGTGTTGCTTAGAATACGGACGATGCAACGAAGAGTGGGATGGCGAACATCTATCTGTGTCGTAATCTTGGATCGGTATGCTCCCAAACCAATGTGTCTCCAGAAGACCTACACATCATGAAACTGGGGAGGTAGATCTACCTGCTAGAGATCGCGGTCGAAACCTTAGATGTCGTAGAGATCGGGGATCGACAGCCTGTAGCGGATCCCTCGAATCAGGAAGGTCAAAAAGCCTTCCAAAGCGTTGCGGTGGACCTCGTCTCTGTAGTAGACTCGAGCTGTGGCGAGGAACTAGTGAACAAGGTCGGGGTAGAGATCATATTGTCGCGAGTATAAAGTCTTCAGACCGATCTTATCGAGCATGGCAGAGAGATCGACGTCGATACCCAGACGGCGCAAGATGTGAGGATCGATGAAGCGCGTAGGGACTATGGTAACGCGCAACCATTCGTTGTAGAACAACGTGCCGTAGTCGTCCCACTCCTCGGCGATAGGTTGATAGATACAGGCATCGCTCTCAGTCTCCTCCTTGGGCAGACCTGCCCAATCACGCCTCGGGATAATCTTCTTTCCTTCTAACTTAGGCCAAGGAGGCCTGGCAGCAACAACAGGGGCAGAGGGAGACGGTGAACGGCGTGGCGCAGCTCTCAGGTCGCTGATGTGGACCTCAAGGAAACTCGGGGGAACTGTGGCATCTGTGAAGCCACCCTTCAGAACCCTGTAGCGATCCCTGGTCAGAACAGCTGTGACGATGCCGACATGCCAGAATGATCCACAGGAATGCTTCCACCTCGTCCTGGAGGCTGAACTCACGGCGTGGGGAGTTAGAGCTGGAGGCTTCGTCATGACGTGCTTGCGGGGAGCCATCTGTGAATCAAAACAAGGCCAATACCAAAGTATATAACAACGTCATACAGGTATTGTATAAAAACAGAGGAATATTCCAACATATATCCACAGAGGGAGTGTATTCCAACTCAATCAACATATCAACGATTTTCGCAAGTTACTCCATCCCTATCATTTTCTATCCCATTCCTTTAAAGCGAAACATGACAGAAATCAGAGCAGTAAATCGAAAACAGAGGAAACCGAAATTCTGAAACTGCCAATGAAATTAAGAGTAATGGTTTCAAGTGTATTACCTTGTAGATCGAAGGAGTGAGTAGTAGAATGATAATGAGGGCAAAAATCCGAGTGGAATAAGGTTTAAAATCGAGTAAAATGATGAAGAAATGAAGAAATAGTGAGAGAGAGTTCGGGAGAGACGGCGGCGTCGATCGATGGAGCAATGCGAGAATGAAGAAGAAAACCCAAGGGTTTTATAGAAAAACTTACCTGGGTGTTAGGTATCGATCGATACCGTAAGTGGTATCGATCGATACCGTAAGTGGTATCGATCGATACCGTAAGTGGTATCGATCGCTGCTCGCGGTATGATCGCACAATATTTATATGTTCTCGGTATCGATCGATGCTTGTCATCTGAACCTGGTACACGTGAAGACACAAGTAAAAAAACAAAAACGAAAATCAAAGGAAAAACTTATAAACAGACTCACTAGTGGATTGCCTCCCACCAAACGCTTGTTTAATATCCTTAGCTTGACATTGACATTGTTCAGGCAGTTGGTGGTTCAGCCAGATGCAGCATGTGGCCATCTGGAATGGTGGCTCGTGCCCAATAATGTTTCACCCGCTGTCCATTGACAGTGAACTCTTTGCCCTCAGCACTAACCAAGACTACTGCACCGTGTGAGAGGACTTCTTTGATTGTGAAGAGATCTGACCAACGAGAACGCAATTTCCCAGGAAATAACTGTAAACGAGAGTTGTACAGAAGTACTTGGTCATTCGGTTCAAAGTGGCGAGAAAGGATCTTCTTGTCGTGATAAGCTTTAGTCCTTTCCTTGTACAGTTTGGAGTTCTCATAGGCGAGGTGTCTGATCTCATCCAATTCATTCAGTTGAACCAATTGCCTTTGAGCAGCAGACTTGATGTCTAAATTCATCAATTTGGTAGCCCATTCTGCTTTGTGCTTGATCTCAACTGGAAGATGACATGCCTTCCCGTACAGCAAATGGAATGGTGTGGTACTGAGTGGTGTCTTGAACGCGGTCCGGTAAGCCCAAAGAGCGTCGTCGAGTTTCAGTGTCCAGTCTTTCCGTGTTGTGCCAACTATCACTCCAAAATCTCCTTGATCTGTCTGTTGGAGACCTCGACTTGCCTGCTGGTCTGAGGGTGATAAGGTGTGGCGACGCGGTGATGCACGCCGTACTTTCTCAGCAGTTTTTCGAAGATCTTGTTGATAAAGTGAGTGCCACCATCACTTATCACAACTCGAGGTACCCCAAACAGAGGGAAGATAATGGTCTTGAACAGCTTCAGAACGACAGAAGAGTCGTTGGTAGGACTAGCAATTGCTTCCACCCACTTGGAGACGTAATCGACAGTGACCAATATGTATCTGTTCTATCGCGATGGAGGGAAATGTCCCATAAAATCAATGCCCAAGCAATCGAAAACTTCTACTTCAAGTATGAAGTTTTGTGGCATCTCATGTTGTTTGCTTATCTTCCCTCTTCTCTGACACACATCACAACGTGAGATAAAAGCGTGAGCATCCTTGAACAATGTAGGCCACCAGAAACCAGCTTGCAAAACCTTAGAAACCGTTTTGAATGTGGCGAAGTGTCCAGCGTACTCAGATCCATGGCAATGATATAGAATTTCTGGCACTTCAGTCTTAGCAATACATCTTCTGTGAATCCCATCTGAGCAGTGCTTGTACAGGTATGGTTCATCCCAAAAGTAACGTCTGACATCTCGCTTAAACTTCTTCTTGGCATACTTCTTGAGATGCTTTGGTTCGTAGTCAGCAGCAAGGTAGTTAGCTATGTCAGCATACCAAGGCTCAGTAGGAGTAGCAACAACCAAAGATTCTTCAGCAGTGGAATGATCTGCAGACGAATCGGTACTAGAAGATAGCTGGTATCGACCGATACCGATAGAGTGTCGATCGATGCTGACATTTTGAACAGATTGCAACAACTCGTGAGGGAATCGATCGATACCATTGGGGTGTCGATCGATGCTTGCGTTCGGTAGTGGCAGAGCTGAATCTGAGTTATGTCGAATTCCGGTTTCTATGAAGTAAATTTTGTCCTCAGGTAAGGAATCATCAATAGGATCAACATCATTGATCTTCATGCGTGAGAGATGGTCTGCAACTCCATTCTCCACTCCTTTCTTATCTTTGATTTCGATGTCGAAACCTTGGAGCAGTAGAACCCATCGGCATAAACGAGGTTTCAGATCCTTATTCTGTATTAGGTATTTAAGAGCAGCATGGTCTGTATGAACAATCACCTTACTCCCAATCATATAAGAACGAAATTTCTCAAAAGAGAACACAACGGCAAGTAACTCTTTCTCTGTAGTACTGTAGTTTTTTTGAGCTTCATCCATTGTTCTGCTGGCGTAGTATATGACATGGAGTTTCTTGTTTTTCCTCTGTCCCAAAACTGATCCAACTGCGAAATCGCTCGCATCACACATGATCTCAAAAGGGAGGTTCCAATCTGGTGGCTGAACAACAGGAGCAGTAACCAACGCCTTCTTGATCATTTCGAATGCGACGAGACACTCTGGTGTAAAATCGAAGGTGACATCCTTACATAGAAGAGCAGTAAGTGGGCGAGCTAACTTGGAGAAATCCTGAATGAATCTGTGATAGAACCCGGCGTTACCATGGAAACTCCGAATGTCCTTCACATATGTTGGTGGCAGGAGGCTTGTCATAACCTGAATCTTAGCCTTATCAACTTCGATTCCAGCCTTTAAAACCTTGTGTCCCAGAACAATGCGTTCTTGAACCATAAAGTGACACTTCTCCCAATTCAGAACTAGATGTTTCTCTTCGCAGCACTGAAGTACCTTGCATAAATTGTCCAGGCATCCTTTAAATAAAGACCCATAAACAGAAAAATCATCCATAAACACCTCCATGAACTCCTCGATCATATCTGAGAAAATTGACATCATACATCTCTGGAAGGTGGCTGGAGCATTACACAACCCAAACGGTATTCTACTGTAAGCAAACGTGCCGTAGGGATAAGTGAACGTCGTCTTCTCCTGATCATCTGGATGTATAGGGATCTGGAAAAAGCCTGAGTATCCATCCAAGAAACAATAGTATGGGTTACTTGCCAACCTCTCCAGCATTTGATCAATGAACGGTAATGGGAAGTGATCTTTCCTTGTCGCCGTATTCAACTTCCTGTAATCGATACACATGCGGTGCCCGTTGATCGTTCTCGTCGAAATCAGCTCATCTTTCTCATTCTTTACTACTGTGAATCCTCCTTTCTTAGGGACGACATGAACTGGACTGACCCAACTGCTGTTAGAGATGACATAGATGATTCCTGCTTCCAGAAGTTTCATGATCTCTTTCTTCACAACTTCCTTTAGATTCGGATTAAGCCTCCTCTGATGCTCGATCGAAGCTTTTGACTCATCCTCCAAATGGATCCAATGCATACACAAATCCGGTGATATACCTGAAATATCATCAAGAGAATAAACGAGAGCTTTGCGATACTTGCGCAGCTTACTCAGCAGTAAAGCGACCTCTGCGTTGTTCAAAGAGGAATTAACAATCACAGGGTATGTAGAGTTAGGGCCAAGAAAGACATACCTCAGGTTGGCGGGGAGTGGTTTAAGATCGATTTTAGGAGCTCTCTCTTCACTCCAATCGCCCAACGATTTAGATATGCCACGAAAGACTACCGATTCCGCAGGAAGAAATAGTTGGTGTCAATCGATGCTCTCTGTGGTATCGATCGATGCCTCAGTGCTACTGTCAATGATTGTGGCGTATCCAGCAACAACCTCACTGGAATCTATCTCTGTGTCAGCCGAACAAACCAGTGCTCTCTCCAACGGATTCTCAGGGTGTTGTCGCATAAAGTACTCGTTTGATATATCACTGAAGGTATCGTTGAAGAATGTCTGCCCATCTATGGTCGGCTTTTTCATCATTTTTTCCATGTTGAAGGTCATGATCAGATCACCAATGTTGAGGGATATTCTCCCATTCTTGTAGTCGATCAGGGCGCCTGCTGTGGCTAGGAAAGGTCTGTCCAAGATTAGTGGATCTCGTGGTTCAACATTGTACTTTAGGACTATGAAATCAGTCGGAACTAAGCAGTCTCCAATCATAATTAGAATGTCCTCGAGTAAGCCTTCGGGAAATCGCACTGAGCGCTCAGCAAGAATCAGAGAGATCCTAGTAGGTGTGAAGTCTGTCATCCCCATTCTCTTAGCTACTGAGTATGGCATGAGGTTTACACTAGAACCAAGATTGTGCAATCCAATACAAAACTTTCAGGGTCTGGTAGTTTTTCTGGAATCTTGTTGAGAAGAATTGCACTGCACTCGTGAGTGATTCTCAGTACCCGTTCCTCAAGATTCACATTGCTTGACACCATCCTCTTAATGTACCTTCTGAAAACTGGTGAAGTCATGATAACATCAACGAACGGAAGTTCAACGACCAACTTTTCTAGCATTGCCTTGCATCTGGCCTCTTCCATTTCTTTCTTAGTCTTGGTAGGAGGTTGAGGGAAAGGTATTGTAGGCACGTAGACTCTCCCAACGTGTCATGTGGACTGCTTCCTTTCGACTTCTGGGCTGGTATCGATCGACACTGGGGGAGTGTCGATCGATGCTCGTGGTTTTTCAATTGGTTCTGTAGAACATTGAACAGACAACGATCGATGTTGAGTGGTATCGATCGATACCGTGTGAGTGTCGATCGATACTAAAGGAATTCCAGGAACCTCATTGTCGTCGTCTCCAGCAAGATCGACGAGCTGATTTGGAGAGTAAGTTTTCTTCACCCCTGGACTGACTTCTCTTCCACTTCTCAAGGTGATAGCGTGAACGTGTTCCCTTGGATTCACCATTTTCCCTGGAAGGAAACCATCCTAACTCTTAACAGTTTCTGCAGTCTGGGCAACCTGAGTTTCCAGCTTCTTCTGATGAATGTTAAGAGCTTCGATTTTTCCATTCAAGTCAGTGTACAAGGCATCCATCTTTCCATTGAAATCGATAGTCATCTTTTCCTGCCCCTCAAGAATCTGCTCAAGTATAGTTTCAACTTTGCTTTCCTGAGTCTTGGGAGGTGGTGTCTGGTAAGATGAATTCCCATAGGTGCGAGTGTACCCACTGTTCTGAAATGGTTTCTGAGCAAAGAAGTTTGCTCCGAAATTCGTGGACTTAAAGTCAGATTTGAATCCTCCTCTCTGAGAGTTGTTGGTGAAACCGCGGTTGTATGACAAATTCTGAAATCCATTACCACCAATGTAGTTGACATCCTCTGCTTCACCTTCATCGATGTTCTCGACTTCCTCAGCAAAATGTACTGCCTTCTCCTGCTTGCCCATCAACTGCTTCAACCAGTAAGCTGCATCTCACCAAGAGAGTATGGGAAGAGCTTAGAGAAGAGGAACTCATTGGGCACTCCATTGACTTGATACTGGTGACCAAATCTTCGAACCTCTCGATATGATCCATGGGATGCTCGTGAGAAAGACCATGAAAAGGGTGCTGGCCTACAAGAGTGTAGTATGCAGGCTTCAGCTCAAAGTCTTTTCTCTTAAATGTGTGTATACGAATCTCATACCGATTGGCATAGAACTGGTCCGGTCTATTGTACTCCCCAAGCGTTCTGGCGCGATTAGCTAGAGTATTCCCGTCATTCCCACGCACAGCCGATGGGATAATCTCATTAGCTACCAATGCAGGGGCAACAACGTTTCCTTCTGCATCAAGCCTCTGTCCTTGCTCGTCACACATGTGACCCTCCTGATCTCTCAAAACTCCTGCTTCATCACGAGCGAGCACAATCGGATTGTTCATCTTTGCTTGCTTCTTTTGCTTTCTGATCGTGCGCTCTAAATCAGCTAGCTCTTTGTTAGATAGATCGGTCAACTGCTTGTTTTTGCTTCTTCTGGTCTCACGATGTTGCATACACCTAAAACACATAAATCAAGTCGCGTAAGTAACAAGAATTAAAACGAGTATCAGGTGTCGATCGATGCTCGACAACTTAGTCAAAATTCTAAACCGAAATCTAATGGTGATATTAGAGTCCCGACAACGGCGCCAAAATTTGATATGCTCAAATATAATACCCTAAAGTATCTAAGCAGTAGCTGTAGTATTCTAGGGGTCGAACCACAAAGACTCAAGATTTGCACTCAATAGATTTCCGGATGTGAATCAAGCTAAGTCAAATAAATGTAATTAAAATAGCAAAACAACTAAAATCAAGTAATAAGATCAGTGAGGAAAAAGCTAGGCTTAGGGAAATTCGCAGGTAAATCAGGATTATCAATCAAATAAAATGTCAGGAATAGAAATAAGAACCGTTCTTGAACTTGAAACACATATGTAAAGTAAACCAATTGTCGTTGCGAAGACTATCTATGTCTAAACCTAGAATTCCAAATTTCTTTGCAAATTCTATAAATTCAAACAAGCATTAACGATCAAGTTCAATTGTTCACAAAATCCTAAACCAAATTTCTTTGCGAATAGGTCTTTTGCTCACCAAACACTAGTTCAGGAAATTAATCACACTTTCGTGCCAATTAAACAACCTAATTATCAGATTCTAGTTCGCGACGCTAGAATAGGCATTAATCTCAAGTCTAGAAGAAGAACTCTATAGATTTTCCTAACAATTTATCCAATTTAACAATCCATCAAATACCTTTGAAATAATCCCTAAACGTAACAAAGAATCTACTCAGACATGCTGAATAAAACAAACATCATGAATAGAATAGATATCATAAAGTAAAATTAATAGAGTAAGAATACAAAGAGGGTTCAAGATCCTTCTCCCAAAACTCAATAGCAAGAATACTCTATCTCTCTAGAAACCAATCCTCTCTCTGGAGGCTGAAAAACCTAGTTTTATAACTAAAAACACGCTTTGGAGTTCATTGAAAAAATAAGGAAAACTTCTGTTTTTCTTCGGGTCTTCTGAAGAATGCGCATTCTGACTATTGGTATCAACCGATACCGTGGATGGTATCGATCGATACTGATATCTTCAATCGTATTTCTTCCAGATGATGGTGTCGATCGACGCTGCATATGTGTCGATCGATGCTGAGCTTCGGTTCTCCAAACTGCTTCAGCTCCAATATGCTTCAGAAGCTTCATAAATCCAATTTAGCTCCAGTTGTGCCTGCATCTTGAAAAGACTCTAAAGGACTCTAAAACTACTAAAAAGACTCAATAAAAGGACTTATATCATGGTTGAAAGTGGGTAAAAACCATGATATATCATCCAAACATTAGAAAATACAATTTCGAGAGGACATGATGATTGTAAAGTAGACATATGAAAACGTAACTTATGCATTTTATTAATAGAACAAGCATTGCATGGATGAGCGAACAAAACATTTGAAGTAGTTGGTAGATAAAATTGAGAAACTAATTTTGAAGAATAGAGGAAGCCAGATGTTTGAGGCGTGAATGCCAATTGGTTCAAGTAGTTTTAACGGTAAAAGCAAAAGCAAGAGATGGACGTGTAGAAGAAGAAAGTTTTGGCCACTCATAGGTGTCATTTTTAGGCTTGCCTTCCTGACGAAGAGCCCCTGTTTGTAAATCCCTAACCTGAAAATACGTCGGTGTAAATGTAACAAACACACCATTAGTATTACATAACTGAAAAACATAAATCAAATTCTTACCGATTGATGGAACACATAAAACATCATTTAGAAAGAAAGGTTGTGTGTAAGAGAGAGTAGAAAAAGAGCCATAGTGCGTAAGTGGTATAGTCGAAGTATCACCAAGAAGCACATGGTCACCTTCTCCATATGGGTTGTGAGCCAAGAGGTTGCCAAGATCAGCCGTCATGTGGTGAGAAGAACCGGAGTCGACAAGCCAGGTTGAGGAATCTGACATCATAGCAACATTAGCCCGAGGTTGCCATGGCTAAGTGTTGGAAGTTTGTTGTCATGGCTGGAAGATTGGAGATTGTTGTTGATAGGACTGTGGCCACGGCTGCGCAGATGATGTACCACGAACCATTCGAAATTCTGGGAAAATTTTTGTACTATGTCCTTGGACACCACAAGCTTGACATTTACCAAGGTTTTGTTTTGCAACAATAGGAGTGACGGAGGAAGATTCAACACAGAGAATCATTGCTTCACGGTTTAACAATCTCTCATGGAGTTCAGTGAAAGAGATCGGTTTGTCACGTCCATTTACAACATCTATCTCAGTCTTGTAAGCTTCACTTAGGCCAGCAAGGATCTGTTCAATGACTTCCTTCTGATCCATAGGTTTTCCGAGTAGATCAAGTTCATCATTTTTGGCCTTGATGATGCGCAGGTACTCACTGATCGTCTTGGCACCCTTGACACAAGTGTGGATCTGGAATTGAAATTGTCGAATATGGTCGCATGTTAAATTGCCAAACGTCTCGGCAAGGATAATCCAGACTTCCTTGGTGGTGGTGGCACAAGAGACGACATATTGAACTGGGAGGGAGATTGCACCAATGATGGCTTTGTATAGGAGCCTATCTTATCTTGACGTCGCCACGGAGCATACGCCGGATTCGGAACTGCAATGCCATCAACTTGATGAGTTGGAGATGGGACTGTGTTGGAGTCATCGATGAGGTGTTGAAGTCATGACCTTCAAGCAAGGCACGAACTTGTCTGCCCCACATGAGATAGTTGAGAGTGGTTAGTTTGGTGACACTCGACATGTTGACGGAGAGAAGTGTGCTATGTGGGTCTTGAGTATTGAACACAAAGGTGCGTTCAGCCGTGGTTTCAGAGGCCATTAATGAGAACCAAAAAAGAACAGAGAAGAAGAAGATGCGGCGAAGAGGGAGAGAGAGAGAGAGAGAGAGAGAGAGAGAGAGAGAGAGAGAGAGAGAGAGAGAGAGAGAGAGNGAAGAGGGAGAGAGAGAGAGAGAGAGAGAGAGAGAGAGAGAGAGAGAGAGAGAGAGAGAGAGAGAGAGAGTTGAGAAGAGTAGGTAAAACCTAAAGTGGGTCTGATACCATGATGGGTTATTGAAATTGGATGATTCTTATTGATGGTGATTCTATGTTTATATATACAGAGAAAGAGATCTACTTACAACGGTAAACAATATGAAGGAGAAATTATAGGTCAAGGTAAATCAATTTGATTGATTTGTCAATATTCATGTTTCCTAATTCTATAAAGACATGATATTTGAAGCAATGCTATTTCAAAATCCAGTACACGAGCGTTCCTAATCCACATACAAATAATGTTGGTTGTGTATTGTTTACGAAAAAAAGAATACAATTTTGGTATATTGTTCCGATTTGATTGGAACTCTAATTAATTAGGGTTTCTATACCGTTCAAGTAGAAATAAATAAGAAAAGAGTTTACTTACATGTTGTGATCCAACATGAGGCCAATCTTGTTGCACACATCCTTCAAAGCTACTTGCCATTTCTTCATATCTTCACGACTTGATTCTTCATCGCGATTCTAAAACTTATCTCCGAAAACTCCTTTTTGTTTCTTCACGTCTTCTGTAAACTTATTTCCAAAAACTCTGAGGAAACTGCATGTAGAAATCTTCATCTAGGTCTCCATGCAAAAATGCATTATGAACATCCATTTGATGAACCTCCCAATCACAAGAAACAACATGCTGTAAGAAAGCGCGAACGGTTACCATCTTAGCAACAGGCGCAAAAGTCTCATTAAAATCAACCCTTTCAGTTTGATTGTTCCTGAGCACCACCAGACGAGCTTTATGACGTTCCAAGGAGCCATCAGAGTTGTATTTAAGTTTAAAAACCCATTTACAACCTATTGCCTTTTTCCCCAGAGGAAGCGACTCAACTGTCCATGTGCCATTACCTTCTAAAGCAACAATTTCATCTTGTACAACATCTCGCCACTCTTCATCTTCAATAGCATCCTTGTAAAATTGTGGTTCAACACCCGTAGTGATGGCAAGCAGAAACGCTTGATATCCTGAAGAAAATTGCTCACTAGACAAAAAATTATCAATGGGATATGGTGTAGTAGAAGGAAAAGGTTCATGAAGCAGAGTTGTCACGTAGTCGTTAAGTTTTTTAGGACGACTTTTCTTTCGCAAACCACGACCCATCTCTTCTATTTCTTTGATAACAAGTGGCTCTAAAAAAGAAGAAACAGTAGAAGGACACGACAAAGCAAGATCAGGTGGTGAAGAAATAGGGTCTGGTGAGTCATCAGAATTAGAGTGAGGCGGAATTGAAGATGACACAATGACAAGTGAATCCGGTGGAGGCTGAATGCTCGGGTCGTTAGAGGTAGAAGTTTCCGGAGTTAAATCCGGTGTCACGATTGGAGGAATAATATCAATTGGAGGTGACTCTGTAAGATTATCACCAACAGTCGCTTGGGTATGAGCTTCAAAAGGCGAGGACATGTGAAACGGCAGTCATCATCATCATCGTGAAACTCCAAACATGGCAAAACTGAAGAACCAACAGCAGCTGAAGAATCCGTAGTGAGTGTAGCAAATGGAAATTCGTTTTCCAAAAAAATGTCATCACGAGACACAGAGACAACCCCGGTATCAAAATTATACACCGCCATTCCTTCTTAGCGAACGGATAACCTAAAAACACAGATTTGTTGCTGCGAGATGGAAATTTGTCGCCGCCATGTTTTTGATTATGTACATAACATAAACAACCAAAAACACGTAAATGTTAGAGTGGTGGAGAGCGATTGTAAATTAATTCAAACGGTGTCTTTCCGTTTAAAATCTTTGTCGGTGTACGGTTAATAGATAAACTGCCGTAAGTGCACAATAACCCAAAAATTTGATGGGAAGATGTGCTTAAAAATGAAGTGCACGAGCAACATTAAGAATGTGACGATGTTTTAATTCTACTCGACCATTTTGTTGCGGAGTACCAACACAAGAGGTTTAGTGAATAATTCCTTTCTCAGCGAAAAAATCACTAGGACACACAAATTCTGATCTATTGTCACTCCGTATAACTCAGAATTTTGCTGAAAATTGACGTGTAATGAGTGCCAAAAAATCTTCAAATGTGTAGGTGCTTCTTGTTTGGAAGTAAGAAGGTATACCCAAACAGCTCTAGAGAAATCATCTACGATAGTAAGGAAATATCGAGAACTACACAAAGCAGAGAATCTATAGGGACCCTAAAGATCGGAATGTTTTTTTTCGAAAACCATAGAAGATTTATTATTACTCAGAGGAAAAGAGTCACGAACATGTTTTGCTCTAATACAAATTTCACAAGTCTTTGAATCAAAACTACCACTAGAAAGTTTCAACAAATCCAATGCTTGAGAGGAGGGATGACCTAAGCGACTATGCCAAATATCCAAAGATGAAGTACTTGATCCTCGAACAGCAGCAACTACATCCATCCCGTGAAAAAAATAAAGACCGTTACGTTATTCACCCGCTCCAATCACCATCCTGGTGATGCGAGCCTGAACCACGCACAAGCGATCAATTATCTGAAAAACACAACCACTATCACGAGTCAACTGCAAAACTGAAATAAGATGACACTGAAGCTCATCCACAATATACACAGCAGACAATCGTAGAGATGATCCCAAACTAACTGTTCCTCGATGAGTCAAAACGGTAAATCGACCATCAGGGAGTTTAATAAAAACAGGAGGCATGTCACACACATTTGACAAAAAATTCAAGGAGCCTGTCATGTGATTCGAAGCACCTGTATCGATAACCCAAGATTCAAAAAATAACGTACCGGTGGAATGATCGGAAGAGTCTAGACTTCTATCTTTGAGCAATTGAACCAAAGTCTTCCATTGATGATCATTCAACCCGCTTATTCCCACACGATCTGCATCTGTAATTTGGCCAATGTGCATTGCAGCTGCATTTGAACCTGAAGCAGTGATTGCACGAACATGATTTGCTTGAGGCTTAGCTGAATTTCCACGGTTTGACGACGGTTGAGCAAAGACAGAAGTGCGGCTATTTGTCTTCGCAGCTTGTGTTTTATTTCGCGGCTTTTCTACCCACCAATCTGGATAGCCAATTTTCCGAAAACAAATTTCATCAAAATGCCCAATTTTGCCACACACTGTGCACGTATGTGAACGATAGTTACCCGAAGGTGCATAAGATCGAGGTGCCGCCTGGACTGCAAAGCTCATGCCATCCGATTTTTCATGATGGTACTGGCTTGCCAGTTTCGACTCATCTTCTTGTTGGAGCACGTTAAAAGCCTCTTCCAGAGTCAGTAAAGGAACGAGTGAATGGAGAGAGGACTTGACTATTGCATAGATGGATTCATCAAGTCCCATCAAAAGTTGGTGAAGTTTATCTTCTTCGCTTTCCTTTCCAACATCTTCCATTGTTTTAGCTTGTTAGTAGTCAGCTAAACTTTTCCAAAGACTTGATAGCTTGCCGTAGTAAGCGTCAAGAGTAAGCCTTTGTTGATGACACATCGCTAGTTTTGTCTTCAAACATTGCGCGTTGATCGTTCTTCACCCGATAACGCTTTTGTATATTCGTCCATAACTCATGGAGGTCGTCAAGATGAAAGATATAATCAGAGATATTCTCATCAATCGTCAGCTTCATCCAAGACACCACCAATGCAGAATTTGCGACCCAGTTTTCATAATCCGAAGAATCTTCATTTGGATGTGGTATAGATCCATCGGCAAATCCAAATTTCTTTCGAGCTTTTAATGACAAACGCAAATTTGTTGCCCAAGCATCATAATTTGGTCCACGCAACAAAGGTTTTGAGATAACTGATCCCGGATGATCACCCGAAGTAAGATCGTAGGGTGAGATCCGTTTACGAAACATCTCGCTAGATTGGTTGATTGCGGACGAATGTAACGATGAATTGGTTGCGGAAGGAGGTGTACCATACATCGTTACTTAGAATTTTAAAGAAAAGAAAAAAAATTGTTTAAGAAAAAGAGTTTAATCAAAGATACAAGAACTTAGGATCCAAAACAAAGATCTTTTTAGAAGTGAGAACAAAGCTCTGATACCATGTAAAAACTTTGAGAAGTATGTAAATGTTTTCCTTGAATATTATTAAGAGAGGCAATGTCCTTTTATACAAGTTACACCACTCAAAACTAGGTTAGCTGAATTACATGTATCATATTAAACGTTAGTCATATCGAAATGGGCCTAATATGGCCCAATATTCTCACCTTAAAGAAGATTGGGATAACAATCATGATCCCTTTTTCTAGGCCCGGCCCAGGACACAGTCCACAGAAGCCAAGGCTTAGGGCATCAAAAATAATAGGACATATTTTTAAGTATTTTTTTTAAGGCTTTTTTTATGTTAAACTAAAATATTATAGATTATGTTATAGAATTATTTTTAATTGGATTTTCATTTGTATCATATTTTGTGGGCTTTAAGTATTTATATTAGTAAAATGTTAATTAAATGTTATTAATATAATTAAGCAAAACAGTAAAATCCTAAAAGTTAGAATATTGATCGATTCATGTTTATCTTTCTATATTTTTTGTTTGCTGCTGACGCCTAGCTTGAACAAACGAACAGTTGAACTCCTCCTAGACTCCTAGTGGCTAGTGCTAAGGTACGTGGAATGAAATCAAAACATGTGATTTTGATTTAGTGGAAATCGGTGGCAACATGAGTACATGACCATGATTTGATAATTAAATATTTAAATTAATAAGTTTGACTTTGGTCTTTCATCTTTAGTAAATCGACATTGAGATTGTAATTGTTGTTATTAGTTAATTGTGATTCTGGTTAGTAACTGGTAAGCTTTATTCACCATCACCATGTGAAAGAACTTTGAATGTATATTTATTTATATATATTATGTTTAATTTGAATTTGTGTATAGTTCATCTTTTTATTTTTCTATTTATAACAAAAAAATGCCATCATCTCAAGTTAAAAACAACAACTAATCATCTGAAGTTCTGGAAAATCAAACTATCAGGAATAAAGAAAAGTCAATCATCGGATCAGAAAATAGAAAGAAAAAGGAGAAACGAGAAGCATTGATAAAGTCTGAAGCCAATTCTCTTTAAAGGTATGTAAAGAGAGTTGAAAAACCTAAAAATTCTAACATCGGTGAAGTAATCGGTACTCAAAGAAACGAAGATGAAGATGAAGATGTCAATGATATTGGTCAAAATAGTGTTGAGCATGAGAAACCAAATGAGAGTAATTAGACTCATCAAGATGAGATTGAATAAAAAATTGAGGAAAGTGAACATCAAAAAGAATATATGTCTGATCATTCTGATCCTGGAAATTGGGGAAACATTGATATGAGATAGAGAGATTTATTGGTAAAAAATGGTCCTACAACAAGGCTATCAAGTGATTATCAGTTTCCTAAGGATACTATTGGTAGGCATTTCTCACAATCATTCTACACAAGGTATATGGTAAATGGAGAAAAACAAGATAGAAGATGGTTGGTATACTCAAAAGCTTTGGATAAAGCTTTTTGTTTTTTACTACAAGTTGTTCAAGCATGAAAAGATTGGTGGTTACTTGGCAACTACCGGGTATGATGATTGGAGAAACTTTTCAAGAAGGCTGAAAGAACATGAGAGTTCTCATGATCATATCATTTGCATGACACGTTGGACAAAGTTGGAAGTGAGACTACAAAAAAATCAGACAATTGATAAGCATGCTCAAGAAGAACTAAAAAGAGAGACAAACCATTGGAGATAAGTATTATTGAGAATATTTGCAGTGGTAAAAACTCTAACTCAAAGAAATTTGGCATTCCGCGGAGATAGTGATAAGATTGGTGAAGTGAATAATGAAATTTTTTTGGGTCTTATTGAGATGATTGCAGAATTTGATGCAATGATAAAGGAACATGTTAGGCGAATTGAAAAAAAAGAAATTTATTCGCATTACCTTATTCACAGAATTCAGAATGAGTTGATTGAGATGCTTGCGAAGGAGATCAAAATTGATTGAGATGCTTGCGAAAAAGGCTTTTTCTACTTGGTCCATGATTGTTGTCAGCTCTTCCAAACACCATTTTGATTCTGAACTAAAAACATTTCTAATATAATTCTTTTTTTCATTGAGTATAATTGGAGCATTACTTTGGGGATAAGATAACCAACGCGATCATGGTCTCTTTGATCCGTTTAAAGAAATGTTTCAGGTCTCTGCCCTTTTGTTCATGCGTATCGATGAAGAATGCTATATTGTGTCTTTTCAATGCCTCGTCAAGGTGACTGACAAAGCCATGGCAAAGATCCTTTCCCCGAAAGTTGAAGAACACTTGATGGATAGCGCGAGATAGAGTGGCCACCACAGATGTTCACCAGTTTGATTCAAGAATCGTTAAATAAGGCAATTGTTGGTTCCTGGAGGTGTTGGATCCAATACATAGAAGAAGACAAGCGATTGAACAAGGAACTGTTGAAAACTTCAGCTTCTCGCTGATCCTAGATATGTTTTTTTTGTGCACCACACAGAATCTACTAGAAGAGTATAGAACTATTCCACAAATTAATTACTCCCTTTGTTTCATTTTAAATATACAGTTTAAGGACTTGCCAACTTATTAAAAAAATAATTAAATTTTATATTTTACTCTTAATTAATATGTTTAATAATGTTTTCATTGGTTAAAACATTAAAACATGGTTAAAAGTGGAAATTTTATAAAACATTTGCATTGAAAATCTAAAACAACACTTAAATTAAAACAAAAATTAAAACCTAAAACTTTTATATATATAATAGCACAATTCTCTCTCCATTTAGGCTATCTACGTCAGCCAAGTTTTTATTTTATGTGGGACCCGCATCAGTTGCGTCTCCGTTGCGTCTTCTTCTCCGTTGCGTCTTCTTCTCCGTTGCGTCTTCTTATCCGTTGCGTCTGCCTTATCTAAAGTGCTGACTGGTTCTCCCGCTACCACCCGCAAACGCTGCGTTTACGGGTAGTAGCCGTTGTTAGCAATTGAAAACAATCAAGGAACCCGCTCTGAACCGCTCCGAACCGTTCTCAACCGCTCTAAATCGCCAGATTTCAAAAACTGCTTCCCGCAAGCGTTTGCGGTTGCGGGCGGTTGCGGTTGGATAATAAAAAGAACTAAAAAATTTTAAAAAAAAAAAATCATAGCTGGAATTAAAAAAAAAATTATATATTTACATATATATATATATATATATATTATATCAGATTCTCTGTTCTTAAACCCTAATTATTATTTTCTAACCATATCCTCTCTATTTTGTTTTCCTCTATTATAATTATGGCTTCTAAGTGAATTATTTATAAAGTCGAGTCAAAAATCGTTTGTATTTATTGAAGAAACTTTATAATATTTATAAAGGCAACTAGGAAAATCTACGAATTCAACCACATTTCTTACAATTTGTCACATTATTTGATACAATTTTTAGTGATGAACCAAATGCATAATTAATAAGAATTTCACTATAAATATTATAAATGAATAATTATTAAGTACTTTAATTATGGGCTTTAATTATTAATTGTGTTTAATATTTTTATATTTTATCATAACAATATATTTTTTTGTGTTTTTAAATTTTTTTTTAATAATATATTATATTTATCTAAGTTATTTTTTATTTAACCGGTGATGCACCCGCTGGTTAACCAGTCGTAAACCTCCCGCAAACACAGTCATTTCCAAACGCTAAACCAGTCATTTAAAACGCTTAGTAATGCTTGAAATCGCAACCGCCCGCTCCCGCAAACTTCTGCAAACGCAACCGCACCCGCTGCGGTTAAACCACTCAGTCCCTAAATGGATTAACTCACTCTGCAAACTAATGAATCGCTTCAAATTTTTTTGTGCTAGCAATTAAGTCACAGTTATAGAACCAAACTGTCCCACTTCGTCATCTTCAATACTTCAATCGTCTTCAATTTAATGGCCACTATCACACGAAGCCATAACGTCTTCTATGATTTTATTCTATATTAACACATACCACCGGCCGACTACAATAACCCATGACGCTACGCTCTGGACCCCAACTTCTATCTCTCTTATCGAATCGGCTGCTGAATCGCTTCTCTGGCAATCGTTTCTCCTCCTCCCTTCGCGGCTTCACGTGGTGCTTTCGAATTCTTAGTCAATAGTATCGCTGGATCTACCGAGGAGATTCTCGGTTGAGGTCTGTGAAGAAGGAGAAACAGAGAAAAACCTGAGCTCGCTCTGTACGAATCGAGGAGCCTCCTCCGACTCAGGAGGAAGAAGAAGAACAAGGAATTTCTGATCGGATAATTCTCAGATTTTAGTATCTCGCTCAACAAAACAAAATCAGCGGTAACATTTCATACGCTTTACTCACTCTTTATCCTTTCATTCTCTATGTTCATTGATTCGTTTCCCCAATTTCGTTTTAATTTAGGGTTTTTTTTATTACATTCTATTGTTTTTGGTGATTTCTCTGACGTTTCTTTGTTTTGCAGATTCAAAAGATGATTTGATGAGGGAAGACAAAAAAAATAATGATTTGATGAGGATTGATTCAGACAAATTCACTAGAATTTTTAATGAAGTTGAAAAATTTCACCAGCACGGTAAATCACATGCTTTAACATTGTTGAAATTGATGTGTTTTAGTCTCATTTCATGAATGATGAAATACTGACTAGGAGTTTGTAATTTTTTAAAGTTGATTGTATATAATGAAAAGTCCAATTTTATCTTTTGCTAAAAAGACTTCTTTTTAAAAAATTTGGTTACAATTTTTTCATGTAGTTCATAAGCCAAGGGAGCAAATAGCTGATGGCAGAGGAACTTATGGATATATCAAACACTTTAATGTCATCTGTGAAGTCCCAGTCTGCTCATGGGGTTTCACCAGATAACAAAGAAAACCTTCTCAAGAGCCAATTCAGCAGCAGATTGTTCGGAATCATTCTTCTTCTTGAAGACATTTGATACAACAAATAAGTCAGGTAGCTGCGTGAAACCATAAAAGGCTAATAGTTGCTAGGATTTTTACAATCGAACGATGAAATTGGCTCTTGAAAGGTAATGTAAATAATACTGATAGTTTATCATTCCCCATGTTACCGGTGTACTGCTTAATCACTCTTCCCAACACAATGCATCATCATCAAGTCTCCCATGAGTAAGATTTGTTTCCATTTTCACTTGATATTCTCGTTATATTGTAGAAATTGTAAGAATTGTAAGATTTATGTGAGTGATTTTAACTTTTTTAAATCCCTAAACCCTAAATCGTCACATTTTTCAGTGCTATTGATTCTAATGTAGTTAAGAGATTCGAATTCTCATAAGAAAATTCTTTCAAAATCATGTCCCGTGAGATATGGAGTAACCAAGATCCAAGAAGATGCCTTTCATCTATTCCAAGCTGCCTTATGTGAGTACATGAGACCTTTCGGGAGCAAATCTCAAGGAAATAAGTAAGAGACATGGAGAATAAACTGGCATTTCTGTATCTTCAAGTAAAATTGTTGATATACCATATGTAAGTTCTTATAGCTTCTAAATCTCTGCGAATTACTAGTCACTTTCAAATATTACTTGGTTTCACTGATTTGTTAGGAGTGATATCTTATGACGGTAGGAAACAAGCTTGATATTGCGATGTATTAATGTCAATCTACTACTCCTTCTCATTCAGGAGATGGTTGTGTTCAAGATCATGTAACAATGAATCCTTTGACTTAGTTTTTCTGTATATTTTCAGGTTAGCATTGAAATTTTAGTAACATGATAATGACTGTCACTGATGTACCAGCAAGGAGACTTGGTAGAATTAATTTTGATACAATTGGCGAGGATTAAATTTAGACCATCTCCCAAGCATGGAGCTGATTGGTTTTAAGTGTGTGGTTAACTATGATTTCCCAAATAAGCATGGAGCTGATTGGTTTTAAGTGTGTGGTTAACTATGATTTCCCAAATACCTTAGAGGATTACATCCATAGCGTGCATGAGCTAAAGGAATGATCGTTGCATTCTTTACACATGACAATGCTAAGTTTTCAAGAGAGCTTATCAAGATCTTTCAAGAAGTTGGTCAAGTGTTACCTCCTACTCTCTCCGCACTAGTCCGATCATATGAGTTAACCAATCATTTCTTATTTGGTTTGAAGATCTGATTCAATTTTTGTTGACTTGTTTAGGTTCTGGGTGTGGTGGGTTTAGAGATAAACGATCAAGATCACGTTAAATTTTGTACCTCATGGTGGAAAGAGAACTTGGTTGAGAACCAACATTCTCTGGTTTGTTCTTAGCTGAGCTTTAATTATGCTGATACTTGATGATGAGTGCTTGTTTTGGAGTTGAAGTTCTCTGTTTTGGAGTTGAAGTTCTCTGCTTTGAATTTAGGAAGCATTGTTGAAGATCTAGGAAATGATCTAGGAAATGATCCGTAATGTTTTGGAAGACTTTCCTAAAACGGATTTTATGAAATATTTTTGATGTGTGCTCCATAGTCTCCTTTGACATTATATGTTTTTAAGAAATGATTTGTTTTTTGAGACGAAGTTGATTATCTTGTAAATTGTTTGACATCATATAGTTACTCATTACCTTCTGTTCAAGTGAGATACCCAGTATAATAATAATTAGGAAGGAGTCACTGAAGTTTAGGAAGACTTACTGAAATTTCAAGAAAGTCTTCCTAAATCATCTAAGAATACATTTATAGACCAACACATGATTGTGTTGGTGAAAAGGATCTTTGTTTGATGGAGATTGGTGTACTCACATATGTTAGACATGAATTATAACATAAAGAGATTTAAAATCACAATTCTTTGAATTTAGGAAGAGTTTCATAATGTGTAGGAAGATATTTTTGAGTTTAAGGAAGGTCTTCCTATATATGTCAAGGGCTTATTGAAATTTCAAGAAAGTCATCCTAAATCATCTTAAACACGTTTATAGACCAACATAGGGTTGTGTTGCTGAAAAGGATCTTTGTTCGATGGAGATTGGTGTGCCCACATATGTTAGATATGTCCCTCACGTCACCTTTGGTTAGAGACAAAAACCAAATCAAGAGCATCTGGGTTTGATACTGAATGATGAACGATTATCAAGAGAAGTAAAACTAAGGAACACAAAATTTGATTCTGAATGAAGAATGATTAGTAAGAGAAGTAAAAATAAGTAAAACATAAAAATTAGGATACACTTCTTAAATGTTAAGTATCCTTTCCTTAATTTTTTTTAAAGTTTCCTAAATCAAAATAACTCGAAAGTTAACCAAACTGCGAGATCACAGCTAAAATCGATCAAGCAGCACCCAACAGCTCGTGATTGAAATGCCATGTTCCTGTACACTCAAAATAAAATTATAAATTGAAATTTAGTTATCAAATTTCTTATAAATTTAGATGAAAACAATGACATATACATATATAGATAATATAATTGCTAACCAGAATTAAAATAAAAAACACATAAAATGTACAAGTATTGAAAATTAAAACACCCTTAACTAGAGATTAAATAAAAGTGTACTATGTTTGTTATTTTTATTTTTATATGTTGTAATCTAATTTTATTTATATAATAGATATTTATTTAAATAATTTTGTAATTTATTATAGATTTTTTGCTAAAAATCAAATTAGTGAGCTTTTGTAACACTCATGAATTAAGGACATTGTTATAAGTTAATGATAAATTAAAATATTATATATTTTTAATATTTTTAATTATATATAGAGTAATACATGGGAGAGAAATTTAACTAAATTATGGACTTACTCAGTTTTAATATTAAAAGTAACGATATGTATTGATGATGCCCGTGACAAAAAAAAAAACAGAACCGAACCCAAATATTCGTCAGTATATATTTGAAATAAAAAAATTTATAGCCCTAGTCGTATTAAAACTGTTATCCCAAATTATCCGAGATGAAAGCAAATCTTTTTTTTTTTTTTTTTTTGCAACTCAAACCAAAAACAAAATGGCCAACCACGCGGATCAATCGGGCTTCGCAAATTTTCTTAATGGCTATTGAATATCTTCAAGCCCGTTTAGTTTCTGGTTCTTTTGCACTTTCAGTTGGAAAATAATCGGAGAAGCGTTGACTTACTTCGGGAAAGGACCATTCGAACCAAAAAAAAAGAAGAGAAAAGACATAAAATCTGAAGAATATTGAGTGTTTCTAGTGTTCTCAAGTAGCATATGATCTTAAACGCGGCGGTGATCACTTTGAGGGTTTCCATTGTTCTCAAGTGGAAATGAATACGAAAATAGTATGTCCCTATTGTGGTCCAACTTGAAGCCAATCTTGTTGGAGACAGCCTTCAAAGCTACTTGCCATTTCTCCATTTCTTCACAAGTGGATTCTCCTGTCCGTCTCCAAAACTTAGAGCCAAACTCTCCCTTTTGTCTCCTCACGTCTTCTGGTTTCACCTTAAAGAAGATTGGGATCACAATAATATCTCCTTTTTCCGCTTGTTCCATGATTGTCGCCAGCTCTTCCAAACACCATTTAGATTCTGCATACTTATTGACAATGATGGATGTATCTAAGATAATTATTTAATAGGGAAACAAATTAAACATATATAATTATATTAAATTAACACAGTGTATTAAATAAATATAATGTTCACAATGATATATTCTGAAGCTCATTAAAATTTGCAATCATTTGTATGACAATGCTATTTATTCAAAAAACGTTTTTGTATGGAAATTTATACAATGGTTGATATTTTAGTCCAAAACTTGAGAATTAATTATGGGTATGTACGTGCCCCCATGAGTAATACTTAAAGATTAGGGCTGTCAAATGGGCTGTCCACGTTCATTTTGAACCGGTTCAATACTGACCATTTTTATTATGGACAAATAGCGACCATGTCCATTAAAGACCACGTCCATTAAGGATCATGCTCATTAACGATCATGTCCAAATGGAGCTGTCCAATGGACCCCATTTCAAAACTAAGTCATTAAACTTAAAACAAAATCCAAACTAAAGTATTACAAAAGTCATTACACTACAAGAAAATGAAAGGAAACCGACGGCCAACAGTAAGTCGTCGATAATAGCCTAAACCAACGGTTTTCTGACGGATTTATCCATCGGTTTTAGCTCGTCGAAAATTAAAAATACGTCGGTAATCCGTGAGAAAATACTGACAGTTTACTAACGACGGATTAAATACCGATGGCTTATTGACGATGTAAGTGGTCGGTAAATTCGTCGGAACACTATCGGTTAAAAAACCGACAAAAACTGACCATTATTAACCGATGGCTTTTACCGATATAGTACCGATGGTTTACTAATGATAAATCGCTGATATTTCCAACGAAAAACCGACGACTTTAATATAATAAAAAATTCTATAAATTTTAACTAAACTATAAATATTTTTATAAAAAATCTCCATTTAAAAATTCATAATTGAACTATAAATGTATTATTAGCTGCACGAGAGAAAGATTTGGATGAATAATAATTTCTCCCCAAATCAATTTGACCTAGATTTTTAAGAGTTATGGGCCGCCCATTGTCCATTTTGTCCAAACCTAACCTATTTTGTCCATGTCCATTGAAGACCATGTCTATTTAAACCCGCTCGAAGACGGGCTTGTCCATGACCGGTCCATAACGTCATGGACGTGGGCAGACCATGGATAACCCGCCCATTTTGACAGCTCTACTTAAGACCCACCCATAGCCTATTGGAACCTTACCTTGGGGATAATATGACTACTGCAACTGTGGCCTCTTTGATCCTTTTAAAGAGATATTTTAGGTCTCTGCCCTTTAGTTCATGTGTATCTATGAAAAACTTGATGTTGTCTCTTTCCAAGGCATTAGTAAGGTGACTGGCGAAGCCAAAGCGAAGATCCTTCCCCCTGAAGTTGATGAACACTTGATGGGCAGGGCGAGATAGAACGGTCATCACGATCAGTTTGGTTTAAGAAGGCTTCTTCTCCTTTCCTGTTCAAAAGGTGATCGAGTTGATGATTTATTTATGTTAAAAAAATCGAGTTGATCATAACAATTGTGCTGTTGTGGTTGGGAACTTGGGAAGGAGAAGAGAGTGAGGTGAAAAGTCGGCTTCTGGCTGATACATTTATAGAATAACACTCTTCTCTATACTTAACAAAAATCTAAAAAGATACTATGCTTTTTACTGACCGTATTGCTCGTACGTACACCTTGGAGTAAGGGATTAGGAGTTAACAGTTAGGAGTTAGAGATTCCAAAAATTAAATTAATATAAAATAGAGAGTTACCCCGCACTATATGCGAAAGAAAAATAGTAAGAGATGATGAAAATTTTGTTTTTGATAGTAGTAAACGTGATATCTCAGGTTTTAGATTTGTTTTATTGCTGACTATTCATCTCTAATTGATAAAATATATATTAAAAATCTAAACAATTGTTTTATTGATTCAAATTCTTGTGTGTTATATTGAGTTTTAATATAACAAATGATGTTCAAGATCCTTTATAAATGGTATAATTTTTATGAATATTTTTCTGACATTTTTAAATCTATTATAAATGGAAGATAACGACAACTATATATTACAATTATCTCCGCACAATAGTTAATATTTCATCAATTTTCAATATATCTTAATTTGTTCATTATATCAAATATATATATATATATATTTTTTTTTATACATATATAAATCTTGGTATGACATCAAACAATTTTTTAAAAACACTATATGACAATATTATATATTTCATATTTTGTTTTTGATATAGAAATATAAATTTTCAGGTTTTTAAAATTTCCTAATCCTTATATAATTATCTTACAATAAAGTCAAAATATTTTAAAAAGCAATATCTCGAAGACATAATAAACTTTATCTGAACCAAGGAAAATAAAATTTCAGGATATTAACAAAATTTTGTGATTTTTTTTTATAGTAATTTAACTGTTATACGAATATTTTTTTAGTTTATTTTTGAAACCAAAATGGCAATGTTTTTAACTAAATAAAATTATTAAGAATATATTAGTAATGAACCACAATAAAGTTCGGTAAGTTCATCCAAGTGCCTTCAATAACTCTTTCAGAGTAACGACCAATGAATGTCTCATCTATCAGAGCATCAATCTTTTGATATTGAAATAGAAGAAAAAACAAAAACAAATCAATAATTTTATAATTCTAAGAATTAAAATCTAAATCTTAAATATTATCTACAGAAAGAAATATAAGTAAGAATAGACATTCTTATTTACAAACGATGAGGTGAAGAAACTTTTCAAACATATTTGATATTTGATTTTCCTGAGACTTTTGACTCGTATGGTCAACTAATGAACAAAAAAATTTAGTCATGATACACCAACAACGTGATGAATCATTTCTGATAACATTAAAATGTAGTTTAGGTAAAATATCTTAAGAATTTAGTAAAAAAAAGAAGAAGATATTCTTAACACTTGTATTGTTTAATAAAATTTATATACAGTTGAATAATAACTTAATTCAAAATTATCATAGTATCTTTCAGATATATTGTATCATTTTTTTGTATAGAAAATACACATTTAAAAAAACATAATTATGTGTTAGTTATTTAACCTTTTAAAAAAATTATATATATATTATATTGAGTTTCGTTATATTTATATATTCAAAAATTTCAAAAAAATATTCTTTTAAACATTTTAAACTTTAAACTTTAATATTTAAAAAACAATCTTTCAAAAATTAATTTAAACATTACTCGATCTTTTAAAACTTTTTTAAAAAGTAATTCAACTTTTTCACATTCTCTAAAAAGAAAATTGTAAATTTTTAAAGAGTAATTTAATTTTTTCAAATTTTTAAATAATTTAAAAATTGTAAATAGTAATTATTTCTCTTAATATATCTGAATTTTTTAATTTTTTTTTTCATAATAATTTAAATTTTATTCTTTTTTAATATTTATTGTAAAGCAAAATAGCAAAATATTTAAATAGCTGGATTCATCAAGACAGAGAGAAGAAAACAATTAGCGGAGTATAACATTTTTGTTTTTGAAAAGTTCTATTTCTTAAATAAAGTTTATATAGAGATGAATATAACTTAATTTGGATTTGCATTAATTCGAAATTGTCAAAGAATCTTTCATATATATCGTAACATTTTTTATATAGAAAATAGACATTTAAGAAAACATTTTTAAAAGTTTAAAATACAACTCCGTATCATATAAGTTTTTTAATAAAATTCAAAGTATTAAAAATAAACAAACTTTATCTCCTTAAAATATAAGAGAACTATATAAATATGTTTTTTGTTCTTTTCTAATTTTTATTAGTTTAAAATATTTAGTGTAATTTCATTTTTCGATTTTTATATATTTTAAATAGTATTTCTTCTTTTAGTTTATTCAAATATTTTAAAATTATATATTTATAGTAATTTAATTTTGACTCGAATAATTTCTATTTTTTAAAATATTTAATAGTAATATTTCTCTCTTAATATATTTAAATTTTAAAAAGTTTATAGTAATTTAACTTTGTTTTTGAATATTTAAGTTTTAGTTTTTTACTTAAAATTAAATAGCAAAAGCTTTAATTAAAAATATCTAAATATAGTTTTTTATTTTTTATTATCGATTTTACTTTTTCAAATTTTGTTTTTTAATTTCTAGATTAATCAAATTTTCTCAAATATTTTTTTTCAAATATGTTTTTATTTTATTTTCTCTTCGTAGATTCAAAATTTTAAAATATATTTCATTATAGTATATTAAATTTTTATTTGGATAAATATATATTTTAAATCTAAATGAAAATTATTTAAACATGTAGATTCATTTAGGATAGAGTGATAATCAACCATTCTGAGGATGAATGTGAACGTTTTGTACTTTTCTTTTAATATATAAGATTATAAGAGAGCTATGTTTATATTTTGACAACTTTAAATTACCAATAATATCATCACTTTTTCCTTCACAATGTATAACATGCTGATGACCCTGTTTGCTCTCATGCCAACCCTGGTACTAGGTCTGGACATTCGGGTTTCAGAAAAGATTCGGTTTGAATTTTTTCAGATTCGGATAATTCAGTGTAAGAGTTTAGTATCCATTCAGATTATATGACTATTTGGTTCAACTTTGGTATGTATAGGTGTCGGATTAAGATCGGTTATAAGGTAAAGAAAAACTAAAATTTTGTTCAATTTTAATAAAAATTGGTTCAATATAAATAAAATAGTTAAAATTTTGCAAAATATTTTACAATTTTGACAAATATAAGTAGGATATTTAGGTTATTTTATATTTTTTGGATATAAATTATAACTAATATTTTTTAAATATAGTATTATATTTTGGTTTTTTGGATAACCGTTCTGTTTTCCAGATCGGTTCTGGTTCTGTTCGGATAATTCGGGTGGAAGCATTTAGAATTCGTTCGAATTTTATGACTATTAGGTTCGGTTTCGGAACCAGATTTATTGGATCGGATTTTTTGGATTTGGATTTTATGCCCGGGCCTACCTGGTACTCCTTGCAGATTTTTAGATTCCTCTTCAATCATGAAGTGCCATTTGATGTAGCACATGTCATAGGTCAAGCACAATAATGGCATATACATTTGTTCATATTGTCGTATGATTATTGTTGTATGATTTTTGATGTATCTGTGTTAGCTTTACATGTACGTTTTTTTCCTGTAGCTATCTTTTTTTTTGAAGAAAATTACTTCATACATCATAATAATCATTATTAATACAGCTTAATTGTAAGACTTTGATTGCTCAAAGTCGATTTGAATCGGATCGGACAACACAAAACAGAGTGCTCTGTTTTGTTGTTTTGTTAATCGATCTTCTTCTCTCTTTGTTTGTTTCGTAACTGTTATTTGTTTATGAGAAAATCTTACACTTGATGAGAAAACTACATGTTTTATTCAATCAGAGACAATCGTTTAAATACAAACAAAAGAGATGTCATGAACCAGCACAACTCTTACAAGATTACGACACAACTCTTGATATCAAACTGTTTCTCATGTATTTCGTAAATGTGTTATTAATTATATTAAAGAAACTTAATTATAACTAACACCCCTTCTTTATTAAAATTCTTCTTTACTCCCAGCTTCGTCCGCAAGTCTTCAAATCTTGTCGTGTTTAACAGCTTCGTTAGTATGTCAACAATCTGTAACTCTCCAGGGCAATATTCAAGCTTAATCTGACCTTGTTTCTTTGCTTCACGCACAAAATGATACTTAATATCAATGTGTTTGGTTCGCCTATGTTGAACTGGGTTTTTGCCAATTGCTATGGCTGACTTATTATCGCAATATATCTTCACTCCCTCCTCAGTCTTAAACCCTACTTCATTCACCAATCTTTGTAGCCAAATGGCTTGGTTTGCAGCTGAACAAACGGCGATATATTCTGCCTCAGCGGTGGATTGTGCAATGGTCTTTTGTTTACTTGAGTTCCAACAAAAAATTGTCGATCCTAGAGTTAATACATACCCCGATGTACTCTTCTTGTCTTCAGCCGAACCACCCCAATCTCTATCAGAATATCCTATTAGCTCTGGATCTTCTACGCTATTGAATTGAACTCCATACTTGGTTGTTCCCTTTATATATCTTAGAACCCGCTTTGCCTCTCCATAATGTTTCTTGAGTGGTGACGTCATGTATCTAGACAAGTATGAACTTGCATACATGAGGTCTGGTCTTGAAACACACAAATATAGAAGGCCTCCAACTATGCTTCTATACTTTGTCTCATCTTCGAACTTCTCATCGTCTTCGTTAACACCTTTACCGTGAGGTGTTAGAGGTGTTGACAAGCTTTTACTTTCATTCATCCCAAACTTCTTTAAGAGCTTGTTTGCATATTTCTCTTGAGAGAAAAATACTCCATCTTCATCTTGAATTATCTCCATTCCAAGAAAGTAACTAAGCTTCCCGAGATCCGTCATTTCAAACTCTCTCTTCATCTCATCTTTGAACTTGTTAATTAATTTCAGATTGCTACCGGTGATGATAAGATCATCTACGTATAGACTTACCACCAAGACATCTTCTAACGTCTTCATCACATATAATGCAGCGTCATTCATACTTCTTTTAAACCCATTCTTCAAAAATTACTCATTAATTCGACTATACCATGCTTTTGGCGCTTGTTTCAAGCCGTAAAGTGCCTTGTGTAGTTTTAGAACCTTTTCTTCTTCTCCTTTTCGTATGAAACCCGGTGGTTGCTCAACATAAATCTCTTCTTGCAATTCTCCATTTATAAATGCCGACTTCACATCCATTTGGAAGAGCTTCCATTTCTTTTGAGCCGCAACCGCTAGTAAGGTTCTAATCGTGTCATGTCTTGAAATGGGAGAAAAAGTTTCAAGATAATCCACTCCATACTCTTGTGAGAATCCTCTAGCCACGAGTCTAGCCTTGTGCTTGATAGGTTCTCCATTCATGTTTGTTTTCAAACGGTAGATCCACTTGACGCTTATTATATTTTTGTCTTTTGGCTTTTGGCTTTTTTACGATTTGCCAAGTTTGATTCTTTTCTATCATACGAATCTCTTCCTCCATAGCTTCTCTCCATATTTCTTCTTTTATGGCTTCTTCAAATACTCGTGGTTCTTCAGCCATCATCAAGCATGTCTCATGTATTTGTGCTATTTCCTCGGCTTCATTGGACTGTTGCATCAGTTCGTTGATAGACTTGAATCCTCTCGATCCTATTGGAGATTCTTCTTCATTTTGATCTCCTCCTTCTCCACCTTCAACTTGAGTATCTATATTAATACTCACTCCTTGATCACGTTGATCACTTGAGGACTCTGTTTCTATTGGTGATAGAAAAATCTTCTTTACTTCTTTTTTTTTCCAATCCCAACTTTTCTCCTCATCAAATATCACATCACGTGATACTTCCACCTTTTCTTCGTCTAATAAGAGTATTCCACCTTTTTCCAATCGCAAACTCAGTGGACGTTTCCAAGTTAAAAGTGAAGGTACAAAGTTTTGAATATCACAGACATCCTGTGATACAAGAAACTGGCCAGCAATTGTGTTAAACCATTCATTAACATCTGCTTTGGCTCGTAAGACAGTGTCAGATGGGCTTGTTCGAATGTTATTAAAAATTAAATCATTCCTTGCTTTCCAAATTCGCCACAAAATCCACCACGATAAATATTATTGTTCATTAGTAATCTGATTACTATGATGTAAATCACGTAATACCAAGAGATGCAGTTCTAAAAGATCACCCGCTCCACTTGTAAATCGTGGGAGTACAATATTAGATAATCGCCAAACATGATTGGCGAAAGGCCAAGTAAAAAAGCAATGACAATTATTTCCTTGGACAAAACACATCGTTGACATAGTGAATCTAAATTCATACCACGAGTGCTTAAACATGAGGTGGTACCCAATGCTCTCGATAATAGTCTCCACAGAAAATGATTTAGCTTCGGCATTATTGGTAATTGCCAAATTTTTGTTTTTAACTCAATCGAACCATGAGGAAGTGGATGAGAACTTGGTTGGGAACAATCGTGAATAGAGAACCAATAGCCTGAGCGAACTGTATAGTCTCCGGATTTATTGTAAGGCCAAATTAATTTATCTGGTAAACAATGCCTTGGTAATTATACTCGTTGTAGAAATTGCCGATCAACATCATCAAGATCGTGTAACATCAACTCATTCCAATGTCGAGTTTGTCCCGAGGTAATCATTAACTCGTGTAAGGTTCGGGCAATGGTTCTGTAGCTATCTTATTATAAAATGTATGGCTTTTATAACTTAGTAACTCACAAGATCGCGACACGTGTCATATTTACTGATTCTAGATTTTGACACGTGTCAAAAATGGAAGAAAAATATCAAAGATTATTATATGGAAATGATATAAAAAGATAATTGACTACCATTATTCAGAATATTTATAATCCTAAAGGAAAAATAATTCAGAATATTGAAATCTATATAAACAAATAAGTAGTCACATATTTTCACAACAAACAAAAAACATTTTTCAAAAACATCATCCTACCTTCAATTTCATGGTATAACATCTATTTCTATCAATTTTTTAAAAAAGCTATTTTAATTTATTATTAGGTGGTTATCATAAATTTTTTAGTTACATATTATTATGATTTTTTTTTCTAATTTCCGTTGGTTTTTCTTTTAATTTTCAAAAAATAACTATCATCCAAAGACAATGAGCAAAGAAATTTGAAATAACAACATTAATTTATTTTATGTCGATTTGAAAAAGAAAAAGAAAGGTCAAACATGATTAAAATAAATAAATCTTATTCAAATAAAAACAAACCAAAATATATATAATCAAAAGAAATAAATAATTGTAACGTTGTTAGGTTTTTTTATTGATGATTGATTTTGTTTAGGCGTTCTCAATATTTTATTATAAATTTATTTTTAGAGGTGATTTAATTGTATTTTTCAAATTTTTAGTTTTTTTCTCATAAATTTTAATAGATTATAATTCTGCGTATATGCAGGACCTAATCTAGTTTTAATATTAAAGCCCGATGGAACAAGTTAATTCAATATTATAGGTTTAAATTTAAGTATATAAATTTTAGAAATTTGTAATATATTAGATACGATGACCAATGAAATATAATAAATAGTAATTATGTATATCTATCTATAATATATAATATATAATAATAAAATTATATATATATATATTATATAATTTTTGTCACTTTCTTATATATATAACTTACATTAGAAAATAATGAGAAAAGATTATTTTATTTATATTTATTTAAAGTTTAAAGTATCATATAGTGATATGTAATAAAGTAATTAAATAATTATATACGTCATTAAAATTTATTTTTTTAACAGCTTCATTAAAAATTATTATATACTTTTTGTGTCTTGAAGAAATATATAATAAAAATGAAGAAAGAAAAATATTACTATAGCTTTTACAACCCAAAATAATGTGTTGTAGAAATATTAAGTGCTACATCCAAAAAAATAAAAAAGAAATTGTTTTGGGCTGTGAGATTTTTTAGGAAAGCTAAATGTCACGGGCATTACCCGGAAGACCGTGCGGTGGTCGATAATGTCCACAATTGTCGACCCAGCATCCGTATCACGGACCATCTTCGACTAGTGTCGCCCTGCCTGGAGCTCATCAGGTAATCGGCTCCAGATCATGACCAGTTTGTGCAAGAATGACTGAAACCCTTCTTCCAAGTCAGATCCTCGATCAACGACAGACTTCACGAACTCATCCGCGTAGGCCTGCCTAGCTCTCGAGGGACTCCCCAACCTGAATCCTGCACGCCCCTCACTGAAGCACGATACCTGCTCCAGTCAAAATGGTCCCACAGAAGCAACGTGACTGTCACAAACAGTCCCAAGAAAACGGTTTATGACATTCTCCCCCACCCATCAATGTTCACGCCCTCGTGCACGAGGAAAATCCTCAAGATCGTTTGTTGTGTTATTGTGGGGTAAATCTTACCCCCACTCGATTCGATGACTCACCCACTTGCCTTAGTCTTCGGGCAAAGTTGGCTCATCCCAAAGCGCTTACTCTTCATCCCCTTGACGATTGGCTTGGTTTCAACACTTACCACTTTGCCCTTAACTTATGTCGCCACTGAATAAGGCCTCTCGCCTACCCGACTCGTCTTGGGCTCTAAGCGCAGATAATACACATCGTTCTTGGCTATGATACTACTTGTCACAGGATTTTCCCAGAAGACCGTGCGGCGGTTGACAATGTCCACAATTGCCGACCAGCCTCCATATCATGGACCATCTTTGACTAGTTTCGCCCTGCCTTGGGCTCATGAGGTGATCGGCTCTAGATCACGTCCAGTTTGTGCGGAGATAGCCGAATCCCTTCTTCCAAACTAGATCCTCGATCAGCGACATACTTCATGAACTCATCCGACTAGGTCTGCCTAACTCTCGAGGGACTCCCTAATCTGAATCCTTCACGCTCCTCACTGAAACACGATACTTGCCCCACTCGGAATACTCCCGCAGAAGCAACACGACTATCACAAACCGTCCCAACAAAACGGTCCATGATATTCTCCCTCATCCATCTATGTGCACGCCCTCGTGCACAGGTAGAATCTTCAAGATCATACGTTCTGTCATTATGGGATAAATCTCACCCCACTCGATTCGATGACTCGGCCACTTGCCTTAGTCTTCGGGCAAATCTGGCTCATCCCAAAGTGCTTACTCTTCATCCCCTTGACGACTGGCTTGAGTTCAGCACTTACAACTTTGCCCTCGACTTTTGTCGCCACCAAACAAGGCTCCTTGCCTACCCGACTCATCTCGGGCACTAAGCGCATATAATACACAACGTTCTTGGCTCTGATACCACAATGTCTACAATTGCCGACCCAGCCTCCGTATCATGGACCATCTTCGACTGATTTTGCCCTGCAGTGGGCTCAACAAGTGATCAGATCCTCGATCAGCGACATGCTCCGTGAACCCATCCGAATAGGTCTGCCTAACTCTCGAGGGACTCCCTAACCTGAATCATGCACGCCCCTCACTGAAGCACAATACATGCTCTACTCGGAATGCTCCCCGTAGAGGAAACACAACTATCACGAACCGTCCCAAGAAAACGGTCTGTGACATAAAGCTTGATTAGTTCAATATTGAGATTGTACTTTTTTTTTGAGGTTGTACCATAAAGATATAGTCCAATCAATCACACCCTAAATCTCTTGTAAAATATTTTAATACCCAAGACCTTGTACTTGGGTTCTCTTCTCAAAAACCGATTAACTATGTAGGAGAATTTGTTGGTAACCAAGTAAATCAAAAGATTGGTATTGAAGCTTGTCAAGAGGTTCAATGTGAGGTGAACTTTGTTGGTGGTTATCAAGGAGGTTACAACCCAAATTATCGTAATCATCCTAATCTTCCTTATCAAAGCACGAATACGGGAAACCAACAAGATCTCTCTTATCTTCCTATCAAGCCTCAAGGACAAGGCTTTCCACAAGGAAACTTCCAAACTAAGCCTCAATTCACCAACCAAGGAAGTTCTTCTATTCAACATTCTCCTCAAGACTCTGATATAAAGGGAATGCTTCAACAATTGTTAGTAGGATAAGCTAGTAGGACCGTTGAAATGAGGAAGAATATGGCCGAGATACACAATATGGTGGATTGCTCATACAATGAAATTAATGCAAAGTTTGAGGCCCTAACTCCAAAACAAAGCATATGGATCATCATATAGCTCAAGAGTATCTTCTTCTAGTAAAAAATCAGGAACATTGGCGGGTAAATCCAAAGCTAACTCCAAGGAGTATTGTAACATGATCCTTTCAAGTGAGGTACCATTGGTTGATGAGAATGAAATGGCAATCGAGGAGATCTCTAGACTTCTTTATGGTCCTAAGGTTGAAGAGTTGGTGGTTGCTAGAAAAATGAAAGTTGAGAAGGGTAGTAAGGAAAAGGTTAGGGAAGCGAATGTGGTGACAAAGAAGGTTAAAAAGAAGGAAACCCCTAGCCTTGAGCCTCCTCCTTATGAGCCTGCACTTCCATTTCCTGGTAGAGTTCTTACCAAAGCTCAAAAGAATATACTCTCAACCTTCAATGCCAATATGAATATAGTTGGAGCTCCATTGCCTTATCTTAATGATTTGTCTCAAGTACCAACATACAAAGAGTTCATCAAAGCTATACTTGCAAACTGAGAAAAAGTTGAAGAGATTATGAAAGTGTTTGAAGCGCCAAGCACAAAACCACTTGAGCCCAATACTATTTCCAAGCTTGGAAATCCGAGTAAATTCTCCACAACTTTGTCTCTTGGTGATTTGGAGATTGATGATACTTTATGCGAATCGGGTCAAGCGTGAATGTGATATCAATTTCGATGGTAAAGAGCTTAGGGATCAATGATATGAAGCAACACTCTTCTTCCATCATGTTTGGAGATGCTTATTCGAAATTTCCACTTGGTATAATTTAAGACTATCCACTCAAGGTTGGCAATTGCATAGTCCCAACAGATTTTATGGTAATGGATATGAAAGAAACCCACAAGCTTCCTCTCATCTTAGGAAATCCCTATCTCGACACCGTCAGAGCAAACATCGACTTTCTCAACAAAAGAGTGACTCTTCTCCACGTGAAGGCCAAGATATCTTCTCCAATCAAACGTTCCTCTACAAAGTTCTGTGGAACAATCACTAATGAAGAAGTGGAAACGAAGAAAGAGCCTATAAATTTGAAGGATCAACAAGAAGAGGTCAAAGTTTTAAGTACGAGGAATAGAGAGGCTCTAAATCTTGATGAAGAAATCTTGAATGGTGAATTTCTACACTCCTTGTTTGATGAGCATGAAAGAGGTGCTAAAGATATAAATATGGGAAATGTTAAGGAGGTTCTTGAAAAGAACAAGAAAATGCTGAAAGAAACCCACTTTTCCGCCCTTGTTTTATCGTCGAACACTATGAGCTTACACCCTTTAAAATTGATAGATAGAGAAATTGAATACAAGATGAAGTGTAAGGGAACTTCAAAACCCTTGGCAATCGTTAAAGCCAAACTTCACCCCGGGTTTTAAGGTAACCAAGGAAAGGTTAAAGGTTCAAAAACTCCTCTCAAGGGTCATCACCATCAACCTCCAAGGTGGAACACGCTCTTTCTATGCTTTTTCAACCGCTCATTTCGCTTCCTCCTCCACTTCATCAAGGAGTTGCAAAACTCCTCATCTCTAACTCCCTAAGGATCAAGGTTAGGGCCATGGTATGGTCCCTTCTTCCATTGTATATACCATTTAACTTCTTTTTCTTGTTTGTTATCCCCTTCTCTTTGGCTTCTATTACATCGAGATGGTGTAATTCGAGTTTGGGGGAACGATTTGTGTCTTTTTACTTGGTGTTTTGTGTTCTTATTTTCATTTCCGCATATTTGAGTCTTATTTATTCATTCATTTGCATTAAAAAAAAATCATGTAGTTTTGCATTGCATTCTTGATTTTAGGATTGAGTCTAGTAGCATCTAGGTTGCATTTGCATATGCATAGGGGATAATGATGATAATAATTTGTAGAAATTCGAACTTAGGATTGAGATCAATGCCCTTGATCATGGTTATTTGTTGCTTGTAACTTCTTTAAAAAAATGGAAAAGCCATGTTTAATTCGTTTACACTTCAAAAGCACCTACCTTAGTGAAAATTGCATGATCCTCAAAGCATCTCTATGAACTTGGACTTAATTTGAATCTAATCTTCTCGCTTAGGGAGTTGAATATGTTCTCATGGTGCATCATTCGGGTTTTCTTATTCATTTCACCACGCTTATGCTAACTCGAATGGCTATTCTATCATTTTGAATGGTTCTCTTACCGCTAACCTTTGCCATTTCTTGCATACCTTGCATTCATTGTTGAGTGAGGCATTTTGTTGTTTTGTGCTATACTTTTCAAAATCTTGAGAGTATTGAGAACGACAAAGGAATGCCTCTCGTTTTAGCTAGCTCATGGAACATTAGGTGACAAGCGATTAGTTTGGAAATGAAAGATATAGGTGGTTAGATTGAATATTGGGAAAAATGAAGTGAATGGTGAAAACAAAGATTGTTCATTAGCCTAAAAGGAAAGACAAAGTCCCTATGGAAAGAAAAGTAATAAGAAAAATGCTCTAAGTTTCTAAATGCAAAATATTTTGTTAGTTTCCCATAAAAATAAGAAACCAAACAAAAAAAAGGAAAAGAAAAGAAAAGATTTGGGAACAAATAAAAACTAGAAAAAGAGGTAAGAGTTAAGAATGAAAACGTTCTTTCCTAGGAGATTACGAAAAGAGAAAAAGGCTTTGTTCATTGGAGTTGAGATTTGGGGTTGAAATGAGGCTTGAAAAGATTGTGCCAAGGGGATAGAAGATGCGTTTTGTATCATAATACGGGTAGAACAATGAGAGGTACGACTTTGTATGCATAAATTGTTCTCGATCTTACATAGATTTTGCATTTGTCTAGCATCTCTTTTTTTGAGAAAAAAAAACCACCGAAAAAACTCCTTAGAAACCACCTAAAATGGCCTTCACACAAAACCGATTGAGAATGATATAAATTCTCTTTGCGAGACCACACTTGATACTTTAATGAATGTGAAAGAGTTGCTTTGGTTTGATTGCTTAGTAACTTTTTGGTTTCGGAGTTTAGAATAGAAGTTTGAATTGAACTAATCATGAAAAAGTACGAATGAGTAGATGTTTGTTTCTCGCACTGTTTAACCATATTAAAGGGCATTGTTTTGAATTCTTTGTTTGGGTTTCATGGTTTTGAATCCCAACCTTCAAACCTCTTCTTCGTATCATTTATTTGTTGTTTGCTTGCGGACAAGCAAACAATAAGTTTGGGGGAGTTAATATTAATGAGATTTGCATAGTTTTTAGGTCATTTTTCTTATGTTTAAGTTCATTTCTTCTTTAGTTTTAACACTTTTGCATTAGTTTTGGTCTCTTGCGTTCATGGTCTTGCATTTTAGGAATTTAGATATATAATATGCATCTTGCATTGGTTTTGGTGTCTTTTACTAGGTGAAATAGAGATTGGAGGTTTTGATGGAGACTTTGATGCAAAGAAGAAAAATGTTGATGCAGAATCAGTCCAAAGTGCCTAAAAAATTGACTCATATATGAAGGTCTTTTGCTGGGACTTAACTTCAGACCTCTTCATGAAATTTACAGGAAATTGAATTATCTTTCTAATGGTGGTGATTTCATGACAATAGAAGCCATAGAGAAAAACTTATGGCCGATGTAGTGGATAAATATCAATTTGCCGCATAGAAGAAGATAGCCCATCGACCACTCCCAGCAACCTCATGAGTTTGATTGGCCGATAACGACCACTCCCATCGACCTCACAAACCTGCTGGAGATGTGCCCTGGGAGCAGCAGAAGATCATAAGGTTTCAGCCTCAACAATGTCTATTCTAGCGGCCACATGAAGCAGCTGCCACCATATCGGTTAACCATATCGACCTCACATAACCGTTGGACATGTGCAAAAGACCCTACTTGACTGGGTCAATACCTGGTTTGTTCCGGGTTGACCCGGTTTGCATCTACTCATTATAAATACTTTTTAACCTAATTTGTTTAGGATTTATGTTTTTGTTTTGAGCTCTCTTTGCCACTTTGAAACTTGTATGAATCTTTTAAGTTTTGAATGCAAAATTTCTTCCTTTATTTTCTTAAGTTTCCTTAATCTTTCACATCTAATCATGATTAAGCACATTATCTTAGTGAATCTTTGTGTTTGCTCCATGATTAGTGAGTAGTTTCTTTAGGATCTTTGGGTATGGTAGATTAGGGTAGATTTAGGTTGATTCATGATTCTTAAGGTTACGAATGTTTAATATCCTTGTTCATTAGGAGTTCTTAATGCTTGATTAATGTTTGATTAGCCTTGATCAAGTTAGTCTCGATCATAGGTAATTTCATGCCCAGAAAGTGTTTGTGAAAATGCTTGAATGAATTTAATGAATGCTTTATGCCTAGCCTATGGGAATAGATGATTATGTTGCTAAGTGGTTAGTTAAATTTGTTATTAATGCATATTAGTCTTGTGATTACGGATAGGAATCCTTGTTAATTACTTGATTAATATAGGGATTAGTGCCATCAAAATAGATTAGTCTAGCTTAATGTTCTAAGACCTAGGGATTAGCATTTGTAGTTTGAATAAGCATCACAAATTAGCTTAGATTTTTCTTAATCAATTACCTTACCCAAGGATTCGCTTGTTTAATTATTGCTTAAGAATCGTTTAGCTTTGATTAGTTGTTTCCCGCGTTGTTTGCTTTTGAATTTGGTTAGTCTTTAAGGTTTGCGTGTTTTTAGCCTTTTGATTGCTTTGTTTAGTTTCTTTTCTTAGTTTTAGCTTTTTTACTTTGCTTCTTGCCTTCTAAGTTTAATTTGAGTAAGTTGTTAGCTATAAAACCTACAAAAATATCTTGCTTAACTTAGATAGTTTTTTGAATTCTCAGTGTCGTTATTATAAACTCTTCGTGGATTCGACCCTAAGTACTTTGACGACAAGGCATATTCGACACATATGCTTGTGGTTGATTACAAAGGGTTTTTAAACTTAATCCTATCAGTTTAATTTATTCGGTTATCCAAATATATTTCGATTCGGGTAAGAACCGAACCGAATCCAAAAATTAAATTAGATACAAACCGATCGGGCTTTAGGGCATAACTGAATCTGATCCCAATTGGTTTTTCCGGATTGGATTTGGGATTTTATGCCCAGACACCATACAATGGGACATCAAGCAAGAACAAATTGGCAATATACTTTATGAAGAATTGTGCAGTTATGAAAGAGTTGACATTAAGTGACAGTTTCGGTGATATCATCGAATTTGTCAAAAGGATTCCAAGAAGGGTGTAAGATTTTCATGGACTGGGCTGCTTATATCCAGTGATCTACAAAGACCTGATTGATGGCCCAATGAACTTTTTTTTTTTTTTGAAATTTTTAACATTAATTCTTCTCCGTAATTTTTTTTTTTTTTCTATATATTTAACCATCTACAAGACTTGTCTTTGAATAGGGTGACTAGGAGCAATGAGCCTTAATGCCACTTTCAGAGAAAATTTAATCTCGGGTGCCACTTATTTGTCTACATGCCACTAAATTCAACTTATTATGTGTTATTTCCATTATACCCTTACTAAATTATTTTTGAATTAAACTAAATCATTAAAAATTACTCTCTCGATGGTACAATATCTTCTCCGACGATCCTATCTCGCCGGCGCCGGTGACGACGACGCCTCTTCACACACACACACACGCAGTAGGTGAATTTATTTAGTTGGATTTGTGATCCACATTTGGGGATTTGGAGATTTTTTTTAATTTAGGGATTTGATTCATGAATTTGCTTATTTGGGTATGAAAATTTGGTTGGTAATCATGTTCAATGGGTCGATAAGGTATTTGTATTGGTCATCTGTTGAATGTTGTTGTTGAATCTTTGACAATTAGAATCCCCGATTGGAATTTGTAATAACAAATCTGCGATATAGGAAAACTGGTACACGTAGTATAACTTTGAGATACTAAGACATTTGGTACATGCAGTATAACTATCAGATAATATGACAAGTGATAATTGGGTATTTCATAATTGTGTTTTTTTTTCAGGAGGCTGCCGATGATGAAAAATATCTAAACAAACGTACATTTTGACCATGGAGGGTACTATTCAGAAAAACATCAATAATTTTCAAAAAATTCTAACTATGTACAACTAAGAACATCTCTGTATTTTATTTACTTTGAACAATTTTTAAATGTCTACTTTTTATTCATTATGATTCAAAAAATGTCTTAAAAGTATTAGAAATTATGTATTATTTTATTGTAAAACATATTTATTTAATTAAATTCAGAGTTATTTTATTATAACAATTAATATGCTGTATATAGTTTATTAAAATTAGTATTTAATTTTTTTGAGCTATTAAAAAACCCTAATGAAGGCTTATAAGTATTCAACATTCATTTTGAACCTAAAAAAAGTTTCATATAATACTAAATATATATTATACATATTATTGTTTTCATCTAAACCAACCCTTATAGTATAATGAACACTTACTATGTCATCACCCTCTTTTGATACAAAAGATGTGAAACCTATGATTTCTTGAATACTCTATTATGAAACCCTCCTAAATGCTTACAAATAGTGAAAACTCATGTGTTCAACTCAAAAAATAATAATGTATATTCAGGTCCAACTACAAATACACAAAAATCTACAAAATAAAACTATGAAGACGAACGTCTAACTGTACAATTAGGGACAACTATGTGTATGTCTCGCTGCCAAAGATTCACTTTATGACACGTGTAGTGCTTTTAACTAATATCTCGCCGCAAAAGTACACTTTATCACACGTGTACTGATTTTATTTAATATCTCGCCTGACCAAAAAATACATGTAGAATGTTTTAATATTTTTTTTAATTAAGATCATTTAGTTTTGGGATTCTTCAGTTTCAGTTCAATTTTTTACATTATAATATTTGACACAGTTATACCTAATAAACCTAGTTGTACCAAATACTGAAATTAGTAATGGCGACGTTTCGGTTTCGGTATGTGATATTTCAATTTCACTTGGTCACGTTTCGGTTTCCACCATATATAGATGTGTCTTTTGGTATGGTAATGGCGAGGTTATAAATTTAAAGAGGAAGAATCATCCAAATCAAAGAAGAAAAGTCATTCATAACCAAGAAGAAGAGACAATGAAACGCTTTGAAGTTGGCAAGTCATCCAAATCTAAGAGGCATAGACACTCTTCTTCCATGAATATCTTAGATCTTCCTCAAGATCTTCTCACCAACATTCTATTGATCGTGTCTCAAAACGAACTCGGTGATCATTCAAATGTACTGGTTTTGTAGAGAGTTCCGTGACAAAGTTGACTGGTTTTGATACATCTCAAATGTTTTTTTATTTGAATGTTTTGTAGTTGAGGAATGTAATTTATTGTTTACCATATCTTTACTTCCTTGTAAAAGTACAACTATGTACAACTATGTTCAACAAAGTACAACTATACGAATGTTGTCGTTAAATTATATTTACTTCCGCATAAAGTACAAATATGTACAATTATGTTCAACAAAGTATAACTATGCGAATGTTGTTGTTAAATGTCATATCCTTACTTCGGCGTCAAGTACAACTATGTTCAACATAATACAACTATGTGAAATGTTGTCGTTAAATGTCATTAGAAGCAGTCCCATCATTCTCTTCGACTCCTACTTCCTTACTCACTGATTTTGTTGATTCGTAGACTACACCATCTTCTTTTACACGAGCCATTTACTAAAAACAACAAACTCGGACCTCAACAAACTCCCTTCCCAAAATTCGACAGTTATGAATCCCACTCCGTTACTCGACGGAGAACGGAGAGAACAGAGCTCGACAAAAACTAACCTTGAAGGAAACAATCTCGACGGAGTTTGGAAAGAATATGGAGGGCTCGGTTTCGCTGGAGAAGAATCGTGCTCGTCGGAATCGGGGAATGACGGTTTACTTTCAATTTCAATTCAAAACCTTGAACTTATTTTTATTTTTACATTAACATAAATGAAGAAAAATAATCGGATCTGGATCATGGGTCAAATAATTGGATATGGGTGTGAATAGTGTGGTTGGGTCTGTAAATACTCAGAATTTTTAAAGGCTATTTGGTCTTTTCTACGAATTTTGATTTAAAAATAATTGATAAAAACAAATCAAAAGCTAAAGATGGCATTAAGGACTACCGTTTCTTTAAAAATGGCAGTAGAGCCATTTATCCGTTGACTAGTGATAGTGTATATTTTGATTATATCTACGCTTTCACATATTCGGCCTGAGCTAAGTTATTGTGTGAACTCAACAGTCGTAGGTGGTTGTTGTAATTAATTGCTAGTAATTTGTTTTCTACTTGCCTTGTAAGATAAGACATTTTGAAAACCGTTGGTTCAGGTAATCGAAATCTATGGTGCGATCGACGACTTGGACACCGATGGTGGTTGTTTGTTTGTCACGAGAATATGGTGTAAGGTAGTAAGGGTTAAAGTGACGGACAGTGAGGAGTTTTTTAATTATAATCTGGGATATTCCGTACTCGATCAGTGGATGCAGGAATCTCAAAACTTGCATACTTATCACATTTGTTTATTTTTTTTTTTGAATTGTACATTTGTTTATTTTACGTACCATATTCCAGATTATTAATTAATTGAACCCCTGACATGCAATGCATCATTATTTTTCTAACCAAAATTGGAAAGAAAAAAAAGTTTGTCAGTGACTTGCATTTCACCTAATTTAAATCATAAATAACAATTTAATTAGAATAAAAAAAAAATCAAAAATGTCCTAAATTACCAAGTGGATGGTGGTCTAGTGGATTTGAGAGTAAGTGCTCAAGGTCACTAATTCAGAAAGACTGATTTATGCCTTAAACGTGGTATTATCAACAGATGATTCCGGATACCGGAAGAGATTGTGAGTCAATAGCTTGGAACCACCACAAAAAAAAAATTTAATTTGCATCACTTAAATAGTATCACTAAACTAAATGATATTATTTTGAATTACTTATTAATAAATGATACAAATATATATTGTTTAACTTAATCATATTACCTAATGTTATAATTATAGTAAAACCTCCATAAAATAATACTTTATAAATTAATAATTTTTTTCGGTCTCGAGTCAGACCATTGTAAAATTTAACACATTTCTATAAAATAATAAGATAATAATTTTTTTGAAATCCCTATGTAAATATATGGTCTCAACAATAAAATAAGTTAACAATTATAAATCTTATGCGTAGATAGGTAAGACAATTTTTTTAAATATGAATTTATTGTTGTTGGTTTATTTGTAAATTTAGAATCTCGTTGAAGCCAATAAATCTTATGCGTGCATACCTAAGAAAATTTTGTAAAATCTAAAATTTATTGTTTTTATTTATTTTTAAAGTTAGCATCTCGTTGGAGTTATAAACCTTATGCGTACATACCTAAGACAATTTTGTAAAATATGAATTTATTGTTTTTTATTTATTTTAAATTTAGAATCTCGTTGAAACTCATCTCTAATCTTTCTTATTACATCACAACTTCTGGTGTTGTCCTCTCGACATGCATCCATTATTGTAAAAATGATATTCATAGGATTTGCATGGTTTTTAGGATGTTTTCTCTAGTTTTAGTTTCATTTCTTAGTTGGTTTTGACACTTTTGCATTAGCTTTACTCCTTTTTGTTCATGATCATGCATTTTAGGACTTTAGATTTATTTCCATGCATTTGCATTGCATTTGGATTCTTTTGTTAGGTTTCTTGGAGTTGGGAGCTTCATGGATGGACTCGAGAATAAACAGATCAAGAGCTATGAGTTTGAAGAGGTTCAGAGTTGTGGGAAAGCCCAAGCGTGAGAGAAGAACAAGCCAAAGTTTCGTCCGAAACCACAGCAAGTAGCTACAGCGGTATACTACAGCCCGATAAGACACATCGGCCAGCTCCCAGCGGTATGGTGATGCCACCTGCAAATGTTCAAGAAATCGACGTCTTCACCCGGATTCATAGCGACATCTTGCAGCGGCCAACTGCTGACTGTTGCTTTGTTGCGGGTTCCTGCCAGTGGCCAACTGCTACCCGTTGCGGATTTATGAATCACCATTTAAACCGGATCAAAATCCAACTTGTTCCGGGTTGACCCGGTACACCCCTTTTCTATGAAAAGAACCTAAACCTAATTTGTGATGGATTATGCTTTGTTTTAGAACTCTCTTAGCCACTCTAAGATATTATAATGATCTTTGAAGTTTTAATGCAATTTCTCTTCTTTACATCTTGAAATTTCTTAAAGTATTCTATTTCTCATCATGATTAAGCACTTGATCTTTGTAGAGTCTTGTGTTTGTGCCATGATTAGTGAGTAGTTTCATTAGGATCTTTGGGTATGGTAGATTAGGGTGGGTTTAGGTTGATTCATGATGTTTAAGGTTTAGATTGTTAGATATCCTTGTTCATTAGGTGTTCTTAAAGCTAGATTTGCCTTGATCAAGTTAATCTAGATCATAGGTACTTTTATGCCCAGAAGGTGTTTGTGAAAAATGCTTGAATGAACCTAATGAATGCTTAGTGTACCTAGCCTATGGAAATATATGATTAGGGTGCTAGATGGTTAGTTAGAATTGATATTAATGCATATTAGTCTTGTGATAACGGATGAGAATCTTTGTTAATTTCTTGATTAGTATAGGGATTAGTGCCATGGAAATGGTAACCAAGACCACAATCAACACGATCAAGGATATAACGGTGAGCAAGTTCCTCACCATGGACCTAGACCCGCTCGGGTGATCGACGCTTATGATGCACCAAATGTGCATGGGAATCGCAAGGGTATTAAGCCTCCGCCGGTTGAAATCAACAACTTTAAGATCAAGGCATGCCAATCAACATGGTGCAAGGCTCAAAGTTTCACATTCTACCAATGGAGGATCCATTGGACCATCTAGACCAATTTGACATGCTATGCAGCATGGTCAAGATCAATGGCGTTTCGGAATATGCCTTTAAGCTCCACCTATTCCCATTCTCTCTTGGGGATAAGGCACACCAATGAGAGAAGAATCTTCCAAGTGATACAATCAATTCTTGGGATTAATACAAGAAAGCTTTCTTGGCGAATTTCTTCTCCACATCAAGGACCGCCAAGTTAAGGAACGAGATCTCAAGCATCACACAAAAGAACGGGGAAAGCTTTTGCGAAGTTTAGGAGTGATTTAAGAGCTACACTACTAAGTGCCCTCATCACGAATTCTCCAATGCATCCCTATTGAGCACTCTATATAGAGGAGTCCTTCCCAAGTTCCGTATGCTTCTTGACATGGCAAGCAACATAAACTTATTGGGGAAAGATGTAGGTGAGGGGATGTCCTTGGTTGAGAATATCGCGTAAAGCGATGACAACTACGGTGAAAATTATGACCGAACTCCACGGAGAAGTGGAGAGAGTGATGAGCAACGTGGTAGGGAGATGAAATCCTTACACGAGAAGATGGATAAAGTCCTCCAAGCTACACAAAGGTTAATCAACTTCGTCGGGGATTGTGAGGGCAACCAAGGATTCCAAGAGATTTGTTTCGAAGAGAGTGTTGAAGGGCAAGAGGAGATGAATTTTTTGGGTGGACAAGGTAACTAACAAGGGGGTTATAACAAAGGCTTCAATCTGAACTACCGTACTCATCCCAATTTCTCTTGGAGGAGTAACAATTTGGAGAACCCACAAGATGAAGTCTACAAGCCTCAAGTGCCTCAAGAAAATCAACAAAGACCTTTTGTGCCATCTAATCACGCTCAAGGTTCTAATCCTCAACAACAAGAAGCTGCTAGAGGTAAATTTCAAGGTAACCAAGGAGGATACAACCAGCCTAACTTTGCTCCTAATGCTCAACAACAATATCAACCTTCACCACAAGGAAATGTTCCTCAAGACTTCGATATCAAGGGTATGTTGTAACAATTGTTAGCGGAGCAAGCCAATGTTGCTAGTGAGATGAAGAAGAACATGTCGGAGATTCATACTAAGGTGGATTGTTCCTACAATGAGTTGAATGCAAAGTTTGATGCTCTCAACTCAAGGATAAAGCATATGGATCACCAAATGGCTCAAGGAGCATCTTCTTCAAGTAGACAACCGAGGACTTTACCGAGGAAATCCGAGCCTAACCCAAAACAGTACATCAATGCTATTGACAAGGGAAGTTCCTTGTAAGGGTCTCAACAAGGACATTGAGAAACAAAAAGGGGAGGTGGTTATTGAGATTGAAGATGATGAACCGTTTATTGAAGAAGAGAAACTTGATGAGGTAGTGAATGTGAATGACAAGGATAAAAGAAAGATGATTCTAGAGAAGGAACCAGCTTTGGCTCCGAAAGAGACACTACTTGTGCCACCACCTTATGAGCCTATGCTACCATTTCCGGGCCTTTTCAAGAAGAAACTCATGGAGAAGTATAGAGCCATCTTTGACAAACAAATGAAAGAAGTGCAAGTGAGCATTCCCATAATCGATGCATTCTAGTTGGTTCCTCAATACAACAAATTTCTCAAGGATGCTATCAAGGAGAAAACAAAAACTCTAGAAGGCATGGTGGTCTTAACTCATGAGTGTAGTGCTATCATTCAACGTAAGATAATACTTAAGAAGCTTGGATATCCGGGTAGTTTCACTCTACCATGTGCTTTAGGACCGCTTTCTCTTGCGTGTTGCTTATGTGATTTGGGAGCTAGTGTGAGTTTGATGCCTCTCTCGGTAGCTAAACACCTTGGATTCACGAGATATAAGTAATGTAGAATCTCCTTGGTATTGGTAGATAGATCAGTTAGGATCCCAGTTGGAATGCTTGAGAACTGACTGGTTATGATTGGGAATTTTGAGGTGCCCACCGACTTCATTGTGTTGGAAATGGATGAAGAGCCAAGGGATCCACTCATCTTTGGGGATCTTTTCTAGCAACCGCGGGAGCTATCATCGATGTGAGAAGGGAGAGAATAGATCTTCATTTGGGAGATATGGTCCTCTAATACGACATCAACAAGGTCATGATGAAGCTAACAATAGAGGGTCAAAATTTTGGATTGAGACTATGGACGAGTTAGCGGATAAGTTGTTGGAAGAGCTTGCATTGGAAGATTCTCTACAAGTAGCACTTACTTGTACGAACGGGGAGAATGAGTTCATTGATGTGGAGAGTGCTGGGTATGAGAAGCTCCTAAACTCTCACAAGCCAATCGAAGGAAGCACATCATTCTTAGAGCTCACCTAATTCGCACACCATGTGAGTGTGGTTGAAGTAGAAGATGAGATTAAACTCAAAGGAGCTAGCAATGGTAAGTCTAGCATTGGAGATGATTGGAGTGAACTCAAAGCTCCAAAAGTAGACCTCAAACCACTACCAAAAGGACTAAGGTACGCATTTCTTGAAACAAACTCTACTTACCCGGTAATAGTGAATGAGGATCTAAATGATGAGGAAGTAGCCACCCTTCTAGGTGAATTAAGAAAATTTAGGAAGGCTGTAGGTTATTCTTTGGATGATATTAAAAGAATTGCTCAATCTTTATGCATGCATATGATACATCTAGAAGATGAACCAATGACTTCTATTGAGCATCAAAGAAGGTTAAATCCTAATTTGAAAGAGGTTGTTAAGAAAGAGATTCTCAAGCTTCTAGATGCGGGGATAATCTATCCTATCTCAGATAGTACTAGAATTTCTCAGATAGTAGCTTCTAGTACTTGATCGTTCTTGGGCATAAGATTTCGGGAAAGAGTATTGAGGTTGATAGAGCAAAGGTTGAGGTGATGGCTAGTTTGGAGCCTCCAAATTTGGTGAAGGGTATAAGAAGCTTTTGGGCCATGCAAGGTTCTACCGGAGGTTTATAAAAGACTTCTCAAAGATAGCTAGACCTCTAACTAGGCTACTTTGCAAGGAGGTTGAGTTCAACTTCAATCAAGAGTGTCTACAAGCATTTCTAGAGATCAAGAACGTTTTGGTAACCGCACCCATTGTACAAGCACCAGATTGGGATCTACCATTTGAGATCATGCGCGATGCAAGCAATTTCGCGGTAGGAGGAGTTTTGGGTCAACGAAAAGAGAAGAAGCTCCATGTGATCTACTATGCGAGTAGAACTCTAGAATGATGCTCAAGTAAAGTATGCAACCATGGAGAAGGAGCTCTTAGCCATTATGTTTGCGTTTGGAAATTTTTGGTCCTACTTAGTGGGTTCATAAGTTATTGTTCACACCGATCACGCAACCTTGAGACACTTGTTGGCAAAGAAGGATGCTAAACCAAGGTTGTTTCGGTGGATTTTGCTTCTCCAAGAGTTTGATCTTGAGATCAAAGACAAGAAGGGTATTGAGAACGGTGTAGCGGATCACTTGTCACGTTTGAGAGTCGAGGATGGTGTTCTCATTGATGATTCACTCTCCGAAGAACATCTTATGGTGGTTCGTCTTGTAAACGAAACCATAAAAACTGGGAAGCGACTAGAAGAGATCATGGGAATGGATGAGAGGTTGCCTTGGTATGCGGACTATGTGAACTTCTTGGCATGTGGGAAAGAGCCTCCAAATCTTGTTGGATATGCAAGGAAAAAGTTCTTCAAGGATTTGAATAGGTTTTATTGGGATGAGCCATACTTATACACACTTTGCAAGGACAAGCTTTATAGGAGGTGTGTGCCGGAAGTCGTGGGTATATTGATGCATTGCCACGGCTCGGCTTATGGTGGTCAGTGTGCTTCATTCAAAACGGTCACAAAGGCTCTTCAAGCGAGGTTTTGGTAGCCTACAATGTTCAAAGACGCTCAATAATTTGTCTCGAAGTGCGATGCATGCCAAAGGAAGGGCAACATAAGTAGAAGAAACGGGATGCCACAAAATCTTATTCTAGAGGGTTGAGATCTTTGACGTGTGGGGAATTGACTTCATGGGGTCATTCCCGTCTTCTTATGGCAATAACTACATCCTTGTAGTGGTTGATTATGTGTTGAAATGGGTTGAGGCTATAGCTAGTCCGATGAATGATGCTAAGGTTGTGTTGAAAATGTACAAGATTATCATCTTTCCGCAGTTAGGTATTCCTAGAGTTGTGATTAGTGATGGTGGTACTCATTTCATCAACATGGTCTTTGAGAGCTTGTTGAAGAAGCAAGGGGTTAAACACAAGGTTGCAACGCCGTATCATCCTCCAATGAGTGGTCAAGTTAAGATTTCTAACCGGGAGATCAAGGCAATCTTTGAGAAGACGGTTGGAACGACAAGAAAGGATTGGTCTATGAAATCTTGTTGATGCTCTTTGGGCATATAGAACCGCTTTCAAGACGCCTATCGGGACGACTCCATTCAATCTTCTTTATGGAAATTCGTGTCATCTCCCAGTAGAGTTTGAGTATTAAGCCATGTGGACGGTGAAGTTTTTGAATTTTGACATCAAGATGGCCACGGAAGAGCGCTTGGTACTATTGCAAGAGTTGGATGAGATCCGCCTTGAAGCTTATGAGAACTCACGGATCTACAAAGAGAAGACTAAGGAGTTTCACGACAAGAAAATCATTCTGAGAGACTTTAAGGTCGATGACAGCGTTCTATTGTTCAACTCTCAGTTGAAGTTGTTTCCCGGAAAACTCAAGACAAGTAGTCCGGTATGTTTAAGATCAAGTAAGTAAGGCCTTATGGAGTGGTAGTTCTTTGGAACAAGTCTGGTGGAGAGTTCACGATGAATGGGCAACTTCTCAAGCCCTATCTAGCAGATGAGTTCATAGAGGAGGGGATTACAGTTCCTCTCTCGGATCCTACAACCACTTAAGGCGATGAACCGTCAAAGGTTTGTGACGTAAAACAAGCGCGCTTGGGAGGAAATCCCATGGTATCCTTGTATATATATCTTTCCGCTTATGTTATTCTTCATGCTTTTCTTTGTTTTGTTTGGAGCCACAGTGGGGTTTGTTTTAAGGGATAGAAAGCGATTCAAATTTTGGAGAATTACCAATTGCATCGGCTTTTTGCAGCGGTATAGTGCTGGCTGCTGGTCTTCATCGGTATCCTACCAACGGTAAGGTGCTGTTCGTTGTCATTCTTCGAAGAAAAATCACAAAACCACTCGGATCTACAACGCTTAGCTATAGTAGTATGGTGCTGGTAGTTGGGCTCCATCGGCCTGCTTCCAGCGGTAACATGCTGGCCGTTGTCATTCTTCGAAGAAAAATCACAAAAACCATCTGGATCTGCAACGGTTAGCTACAGCGGTATGGTGATAGTCGATGGGCTCCATCGGCATGCTTCCATCAGTAACCTGCAGGCCGTTGTCAATCTTCAGAGGAAAATCACAAAATCCACCAAGAATTACAGCGGGTTCGTGCAGGCCGTTCTAGTCCATCGGGCAGCTTCCTCCGGTAAGGTGATGCCCGCTGGAACGCCCAGGTAAGTCAAAATTCAATTTCGACTGGTTTAGTTCGGTTTAGCTTTAATGAACCACTCGATTTTGATCAGATTTTGTCAGTTTACTCTCCTCTTTCTCTCCCAAAATCGATTCTCTCTCCCTCTTAACCTCCATATTCACAATTTCTTCAAGTTATCAAGGCACAAAAACACTCTTTTCTCTCAAGATTTACATCTGATTTTCAAAGTTTTTGGCTACCCAAACTCGAATTTCTTGCCTCTTTTGCATAATCTCCGTTTCAGTTCCAAATTTTGTCTCATTATCTACTCGAACCTAAGGTATGAAACCGATTTCACTTGAAATCCTCATGAATGTTGAATACTTTTTCAAATAAACCTTCGATTTCGCAGTTGTAAAGTCTGCTATTGCATTTGGTTGGACTATATTGATGCACATTGGTTTTATAAGTGATTCTCTTGTTGAAATTGAAGAGATATTTGAGAATTTTTGAATTTGGAATAGTTAGGGTTCTTGAGAATCGGGTGAAAAAGAAAATTTGGGGAAACTTGATGTTTATCGTTTCATTGGATGTCATTTAGTCCCTTAAGCTTAATTCTAGAAGACTAGCAAGTTTGAGATTCGTTTGATCATGTTTGATGAGTTTTGAGTTTGAGAGTGATGAATAGATGACAATGTATTGAGCTTGTTCTTTATTGTGTTTCACTTAGGTTGATAAGCTTGGCATTCTTAGCCCCTTTGTAGCTTAAAATCACTCACTTGAACATATTGAATCGGGTTGCTAAAGATTCATGAGTTGAGACTTTAAAATGATGAATGGAGTGATTTGGTGCACATATTTGGTTGTGTCTAGCTTGACACCCCTACTGTTTGGTTATGATATCTTTAACTCTCTTGAGGAACTTATTGGATTGGTTTGAATCATTTTGTACATCAATGATGACGAAAACCACGGCATGCTATGGTTCTCGACAAACTTCAAGGAAAGACAAAGGCATTGCTCCACCAAAAAATGAAAGTGAGAGTGAAGAGGATGTCCAAAGGCAAGGGCAAGGCAAAGGTTTCAAAGGCAAAGACTCCAAAGAAGAAAGCACCACAAGAAAAGGAACCCGAGAAGAGCTCTACTTCGAAGAAAAAGCCTTCATACACCGAGTTGTTGGCCAAGCTTCAGTTTATCCCTTTCGTTCGACCTCGCTTGCGGACCATGCTATCCTTCAAGATCTCGGGATTTATGAGGATGTGGCTCTCTTTTTCAAGCACAAGTGTTTAGACACCTTTTTCCAAATGGAATACCCCGCCTACAAGTCTCCAACACATCAGTTCCTCGCTTCATTAGAACTCCACTTCGAGAGGGAAGACACTATCTTTTGGGGGACGAATCTCACATCAAGTTCTGAGTTGACGGTACAGCCTACAAGATCACACTTCAAGATTTCAACACTGTCTACGGGTTCAAGGATGGGAGATATCCCCGTTTCTCTCGTGAACAATTGGATTCAGAGCGATTTTGGAAGGCGGTTGGTAGTGGTCCTTACACAAGAGGAGTGACATAGGCGAGTGGGATTAGACACCTGGCTATCCGTTACGCTCACAAAGTGCTTGCTCATACTTTTACGCTCGAAGAGAGACCGGTACAACAAAGGAAGATAAGATGCACCTTTTGGTTGAAGTGATTAAACCGCTCCTACAATTCACAAAAGATGGCAACGGGTTCATGGATCAAAACCCGAACTTGAGCCTTGGTGCCATCCTCCTTTACCAACTTTACTCATATAAGGAGTGGGTTTGGACAACCAAGGACAAGACTCCATAGTTAAGTGTAGGTTGCATCATAACACCTTTGTTGGAAGCTTGTGGAGTCGAATTGGGAGAGGTCTCGGTGGAGATTGCATGACTCGATGATACCTACGTCAAGCGGGCAGACTTTCTAGCGGTTCTCTTCCTTTGGTCCTAATGGTCAACACAAGTTCCTCTTTCTGAACTGTGAGCTCACTACACTTCGAATCCGAGAAAACGTGCTATTTAACCAGAAGGATGCCTTTTTCTATGACCCGATTGTTCAACCTACCTTAGGAAAGGAGCCCCCGCTGAGTAAAAGAAGAAACACCACTACCGCTAGCGGTGCGGACGGAGAGAACGATAATGCATCTCCCCCAAAGCGAGAGGTATCATTTATGCCCGTATGATGAGCCAATAGCCGGAGAAGGACTTTGCGAAGGGCATGATCACATCCGTCTTCTCCATATATGGAGAAAATGTAACCATCCGCAAGCTTTTCAAGACGGTGAAGAACCTCAAGAAGAAGGTCATGGGTTCGGGTGCTAGCTCCACTACGCATAGAAACGTCGATGAGACGGTTGTGGAGACGATGGGCGAGGGCGATGATCTTGATGAAATGGATGTCGAATCTAGGCATTCTCTAGGTGTTGAGCCAAGTCTACCTTTGGTTGAGTACACACCGTCACACCACTCCTCTTACGTGACTCGCCATGCCAAGAGACGTGTTATGCGTTCCCTGAGTCCGTGTTCAAGCAACCCGTCTTACTCATTAGGCGACTCCTCCTCCTCTTACTACTTCTAGAGGTACCAACTTCATCTTGTATATAGTAGTTTCTTTTCGTTTTGATTTTTGCTTTTGTGTTGCGTTTTTGGTTAGTCCTTCTCTCTAGCTTACTTTAACACCAAGACAGTGTGATTTAAGTTTGGGGGAGGGACGTGCTACTAACGATGTGTTTTTTTTTTTTTACTTCTTGAGTCTTGCATTGTTAATAGTAATGTTTTGAGAAAAACTAAAAAACAAATTTTGAAAAATTTGAAAAACCAAAAGAAAAATCCATGTAGCTTTGCATTGCATTTGTTGTTTTTAGGATTGAGTCTAGTAGCATTTAGGTTGCATTGCATATGCATAGGGGATAATGATGATATTGCCTTTTAGAAACTCGAACTTAGGATTGAGATCAATGCCCTTGATCATTGTTATTTATTGCATTTGACTTCTTTGAAAAATTGAAAACGCCATGTTTAGCTCATTTAATCTTCGAAAGCACCTACCTTTGTGAAACTAGCATGATCTTCAAAGCGTCTCTATGAACTTGGACTTAATTTGAATCTAATCTTCTCACTTAGGGAGTTTAAATGCGTTCTCATGGTGCATCATTCGGGTTTTCTTATTCACTTTACCACGCTTATGCTAACCCAAATGACAATTCCATCAATTTGAATGGTTCCCTTACCCCTAACCTTTGCCATTTCTTTCATACCTTATGATTGATTGTTGAGTGAGGCCTTGTGTTGTTTTGTGCTATAGATTGTGAAATCTTGAGAGTATTGAGAACGACAAAGGGATACCTCTCGTTTTAGCTAGCTTTTGGAACATTGCAAGGCTAGCGATTAGGATAGGAATGAAAGAAATAAGTGGTTAGATTGGACATTGGGGTTTGGAGAGATTGATAAGGGTGTGAAAAGAAAAGTTGGATCACTAGCCTATAAGAAAAGATCCCTAGCAAATGAAAAGTTAAAAAAATGCTCTAAGTCTCTAAGTGCAAAAGATTAAGTTAGTTTCCCATAAAAAAAAAAACCAAAAGGAAGAAAGAAAGAAAAAAAAAGATATGGGAACAAAAAAAAACTAGAAAAGATATAGAAAAAGAGCTAAAGATTAAGAAAAAGACTTCTTCCCTAGGAGGTTACCAAAAGACAAAAAAAAGGTTTTGATCATGAGAGTTGAAGTTTGAGGTTGAGAAAAGGCTTGAAAAGATTATGTCAAAAGGGTAGATAATACATTTTGTATCATAGGACGGGTAGAACAGCGAGAGGTATGACTTTGTATGCATAAATTGTTCTCGGTCTTATATATATGTTACTTTTGCCTAGCACCCTTCTTGTTTGAGAGCGAAACCACCAAAGCAAGACTGCTTAGAAACCGCCTTCAAGAGACTTTCACCCAGACCGATTGAGAACAATTTGAATTCCCTTTGTGAGACCGCACTTGAAATTTTAATGAATGTGAAAGAGATGTTTTGGGTTGATTGCTTGGATTCTTTTTGGTTTCGGAGTTTAGAGTAGGAGTTTGAATAGAACTAGTCATGGCAAGGTACGAATAAGTAGATGTTTGTTTTTTGCACCGTTTAACAATATTTAAGGGCATTGTTTTGATTTTTTTGTTTAGGTTTTGTGGCTTTGAATCTCCGCTTTCAAACCTCTTCTCCGATTCGCTCTTATTTTTTGCTTGCGGACAAGCAAAGGATAAGTTCAGGGGAGTTGATATTCCTAGGATTTGCATAGTTTTTAGGATGTTTTCTCTAGCTTTAGTTTCATATCTTAGTTGGTTTTGACACTTTTGCATTAGTTTTAGTCTTATTTGTTCATGATCATGCATTTTAGGAATTTAGATTTATTTGCATTGCATTTGGTTTCTTTTGTTAGGTTTCTTGGAGCTGGGAGCTTCATGGATGGACTCGAGAAGAAAGAGATCAAGAGCTATGAGAGGCTTAGAGTTGCGTGAAAGCCCAAGCATGAGAAAAGAGCAAGCCAACGTTTCGTCCAGAACCACAGTGGGTAACTGGAGCGGTATACTGCAGCCCGATAAGACACATTGGCCAACTCCCAGCGGTATGCTGATGCCGGCTGCTAATGTTCAAGAAATCGACGTCTTTATCCGGATTCACAGCGGCATGTTGCAGCGGCCAACTGCTGACCGTTGCTATGCAGCGGGTTCCTTCCAGCGCCCAATTGCTACCCGTTGTGGATTTATGAATCACCATTTAACTTGGGTCAAAACCCGGCTTGTTCCGGGTTGACCCGGTTCACCCTTTTTCTATAAAAAGACCCTAAACCTAATTTGTGATGGATTATGCTTTGTTTTAGAACTCTCTTAGCCACTCTAAGATATTGTAATGATCTTTTAAGTTTTAATGCAATTTCTCTTCTTTACATCTTGAAATTTCTTTAAGTATTCCATTTCTCATCATGATTAAGCACTTGATCTTTGTAGATTCTTGTGTTTGTGCCATGATTAGTGAGTAGTTTCATTAGGATCTTTGGGTATGGTAGATTATGGTAGGTTTAGGTTGATTCATTATGTTTAAGGTTTAGATTGTTTGATATCCTTGTTCATTAGGTGTTATTAATGCTAGATTAACCTTGATCAAGTTAATCTAGATCATAGGTACTTTCATGCCCGGAAGGTGTTTGTGAAAATGGTTGAATGAACCAAATGAATGCTTAGTGTACCTAGCCTATGGAAATAGATGATTATGGTGCTAGATGGTTACTTAGACTTAATATTAATGCATATTAGTTTTGTGATTACAGATGGAAATCTTTGTTAATTGTTTGATTAGTAAGGAATTAGTGTCATGGAAGTGGATTAGTCTAGCTTAGTATTTTAATACCTAAGGGTTAGCATTTGTAGGTTGAATAACATCATGGATTAGCTTGAATTTGCCTTAGTCAATTACCTTACCCAAGGATTTGGTTGTTTAATTATCGCTTAAGAACCGTTTAGTCTTGATTAATAATTTCCCGCCTTGTTTGCTTTTGAAATTGGTTAGTCTTTTAGAATTGCATGTTTCTAGTTACTTGGTTGCTTTTTTGGTGTTCTTGCTCAATTCTATCTTGTTTAGTTTGCTTCTAAGCCTTTTATTTGAATTGTTTAGCTGATAGAATTAATACCCCTAATCTTTAATCACTTGGATTGAGTAGACACTTGTATTCCTAGTGAGTTTATTCTATTCTTCGTGGTTCGACATCTAGATTACTACAATTGCTTCACTTGTACTTGGGTGTTTAGAGTTTTAAATAGTAAAACTTGAGTTTGAATACTAAATATTTCTCTATCAAAATACTTATAGAAAAATAGAATATTAACAAAATATATAAAAAAAATATTAAAGTATAACATAAAAAATTTAAATCAAATAAAATTTAAAAGATTATGGACAAAACTTTTTTTATCTCAATAATATTATTGATTTATCTTAATAAATCAATAATTATTAGTTTATCGATAAATTAAAATATCTATAAGATAATACATTTTTGAAGTCACAACATAATTAATTTAAAGAGGTTTTACAATACTTTGTTTGGGATCAATTCAATATAATTGATTCAATTTCTATTAGTTTGTATCACTTTAGCAAAATTGAATAAAATATACATTTACATCAGTTAGAAAATGATGCATCTATTATTTTTTGTTAACATCACTTTATAAAATGACAAAAAATTTATCAATAAAAACTGATTTTCATAAATATCAATCAGCAAAATGATACAAAATTTGGATCAATTTATATATTTGACACTAAATCAAACTAATAAATCCATTAAAGGATTGACATATATATATATTTAGGGCTTCTTGCTAAAGTAGACCCTTATTTGAAGTCAATTTCAAAACTAGACCCCTCTTCCTTTTCTTTTCAAAATACCTTAAAATACCCTTCCCAGCTTCTTTTTTTTAACAAAAATACCTAGCGCAGACTTTTTCTGTGAAGTCTGGTAGCTGGGTTTGAAAAACAATAACCCAAAGATTCTCACGTAATAACGAAAATGTCATCGTCTTCAATATTTCCCAACCACACTTACCAAACAAAATTGAGCTCTCAATGCTTCAAACAACCGAATTAAGTGATGTTAATGCTTTAAAACTGAGTTAAAAGCTCTATTTTTGTCGATCTCCTCTCTCATTTCAACCATTTAACTCTATAATATCGTTTTCAATATTTACCATCCATATATCTTGCGATTTACTAAGATTCGAGCATAATAACGCTTGGGTTGCTTGGGTATTGTTGGCGTGATCTGTTCTTGGCCGTTTAAGAAGCTAAACACAAGCTCAAACCGAATCTTGGTAATTTTTGCTTCATTTTCTCC
>SMJT01000094.1:655665-759685 GCA_004349715.1 Crucihimalaya himalaica
CCCCCCCCCCCCCCACCCCACCCCACTCCGTTTCATAGAGATCTAAAGGATCAGGTGCTCTTTGATCCTCCGGCAAAAGTTTTAGACATTTCTTGTGCCTTCTCAGTGAAACGGTCCCGATCTTTAATGTAGACTTCAGCCACGGAATCCACAAAATTATCTCCTTCACCCAACTCTGGCTCATACAACATATTCACAAGAGCCTCAAATACTGTGGTTATGTTGTAGTCGGCTCTTCAGTGCTTAGGGAGGAGCATCTTCAAGTAGATACTCCCGCGATTAACATTAGGGTGGTAGATCGGGGTGCTGATACGAATCTACATTACCCAAACCGTCACGATATTTAAGGAATTTCCAATTACATGAAAATGACATATTCTATTACTAATTATCCCTATGTGTTTTACTAACTATTAAACATGCGTGCGTTCCCTAAGTTCCATTTGTGTAACTCGAATATGATCAAAATTTACGTGTGGGGGTTTAATCGGGTATGACGGCGGATAATGAACAATCACTTTGAAAATCCCTCCTTCATAAGGGGTGCCAATAGGGCCAAATAGCATACCCTCCCAATGGAACATGTCATCGGCCACAGGTCATAAAAGAAATTGGTAAGAAGTTAGAATATTGCATGAAATTTAATTTTGGTGAAGCTGTATAGAGATTACCTGCCGTGAAGTTAGCATTCGGATTCTTCAAGACGTTCTTCAAAGCTCTTTCGATGATTCTTGGTGTGTACGACATTTTTTTTTAATAAAAGATATTTGGGATTTCCTTAGATAGCAATAGATGAAACTTTAAATTTTAGATCTACTCAGTAATATAGTGATTCAAAGAAGTCGGTTGCGTGTTTTAGAAAAGAGTAATAAATGATAAGAAGCGACGTTTCACGAAGGTGCATATCGTTTTGCGTGCTTTTTATCGTAATTGAGAAGTCTAAATGAGAAGTCTCCTAAGAAAGTCTCTTACTAGGGTTTTGTACGAAGATGAAGTCTCCAGTAGAAATCTTCGTTTGAAGTCTCCTACAGAAGTCTCTAACTAGGGTTTTGTACGAAGATGAAAGCTCCAGTAGAAGTCTGCGATTGAAGTCTCCTAGAAAAGGATTTTGTGGTTATATTTCATTTAAGCAGATTTATACAAGATTATACAAAATATACGGTTATGCTAGATTTATACAACATACAAAATATCAGATTTATACAACATACAAAACCCTAGTTAAATATCCATATTTATACAACATACAAAATTATACAAAATATACGGTTAAATTTCTTAGCTAGTTTACAAAATATACGGTTAAGAGAAGATCAGTCGTACAAATCCAAACCTTTGTAACTGCTTTTCTCAGTCCTTGTTATGCCGAGCTCATCGTATATTTCTGTATCCAGCTTCTCTCTTATGAACTTGATGTTCTTATCACACAAGCGGGTTGGATCAAATGGTATGCCAAGAGAATGACACTCGATGTACTTCAGGCAATACACTCCACAGTCACCGCTCTGATTGTTTCTAGGAACACTCTTCTGTGGAACCCGCTCGTATGTGTAGGGAATATAAGGGTACTTATATTTTAAGGGTAAGGGAACTATAACGTTCATAAGATAAGCCATTATATCGCAAACATGATGTATTGCATCATCAATCTCCTTATCCTTGCTAACCGTTAGATCACTATCCCAAATAACGATGTGTCTCTTATTAATATCAATCAGTAGAGCAACCTAATGCATGGCCTTGATGTTAAGGGATGTGTAGATTTCATCCACATCCTCACCCCACATCTTATCAGATCTGCAGAACTCTGGTTGCTCTCCTGTGGCAAGATCATACGCTCCAGGAGGTAGCAATCTGCCTACACCTCTTTCATCACCACTTTTCTAATATTCTTCATACTTAGACTTCCACCTCGTAGAGAAGATGGAATCAACGAAGCAGATTCTGTCGCTCCTAAACCATTATGGATGCTTCGTGAACCGTTGTCTTAGTAGATTTATTCCAGCATCAATGTGCTGCAGTAAGCAAATAATTAGTTATTGTAAAGCAACCTTACAAGTAACGATAAAAAAAAACATAAGTCTCCATATAAAGTCTGAGAGTGAAATCTGAGGGTGAAGTCTCAGACTTCACCCTCAGACTTCACTCTCAGACTTTATATGAAGACTTCACTCTCAGACTTCAATATGACACTTCACTCTCAGACTTATTACAAGAAGTCTCACCAGGTCCCAAAGCCATACTCTGGGAGTCCGCAGCACTTGGTACCAGTGTGTGGTTGAGTGTTCCTTGGGTTTTTTCTGTGCCAACTCCCTTTAAAATGAAGTTACACACACATTCAAAATCACGTCACATAAACTATGTTTAAAAGGGTGATTAAATAGGGCAACTTACGAGCAAGTCGCCAAGAAGGTAGTCAGCTTGGCTTTTTTGTCCTTGGCAATAGGACTATAAGGGTCATAGCCATTGCCAGGACGCATAACCAGCCTCTCTTTCAACTTTTTCTTATCACCCATCTTCTTAGCCATGAGCATTGCTGCTTTCTCCTTCAAATTCTGTTTTGCCCTTTTTGCTTTATCAAACTCCGTATCTACATCTTTGGAGTTTTCTACCAGCACAACACTGCCTTCACTGCCTTTGTTAACACTGCTCTGCATAGTTTGAAGCCAACAAAGTTTTATTGCAATTTCCAATGGACAAACAAACATCTTTTTATTGCAATTTGGACAAACAAACAGCATTCTAACATTTTCCCAACAACAATCCAAAATAAGAGTTAAACATGCCAACAAATTTCACATCATCTGTTTGACTGACTACTCATGGCAGCTACTCTTTTACTTTCTTCTGCCCCTTGGAAAACTTTGGGAGAAGGTTATGAAGACTAACCCCTTCCTCAGGTTGATTTGATTTGGCTTCAGATTCAGCATGTTTCTCCTGAGGATTCTCTTTCACTTCCTCGGAACTATTCTTCATAGCTCCGCTGGTGAACTTATCAAAAGCAGAACTCAGACCGTCTACTTTGTCAGTGAGTAAGACAATCTTCGTCCCAAGCTCAACCGACTGCCCCTTCAACTCTGCCTCAAACGTGTTGAGTCGAGTGTCAACTACATCCTTCAACGCATCACATACGCGCTGCTCAAATTCAGGGGATAGACGAGCTTTCTTCAAACTACCCTCTTCAGGAGCTTCTAGCTCTCTCTTAAAGCCATGATAAGGCTCATCCTTCACCTCTTCCTTCAACTTCAAAGCAACCTTCTCCTTGAAGTTTGCAGGCAACACACCCTTAAATGACCAGTGTCCTCTTTGCCACTGCCAAGGGTTAATTGAGAAATTTCCATACATTGCTTTCACAATGTTGACAATTCTCTCATCCTCATCATCTTCATCCCACCGTGGGAACATCTCATCAAATGGTTTTTCCACAAAGTTGAAGATTGTGGTCTACAAACATAAAAATGAATAGAGGGAGATCAGATAATATAATAACAGACACACATGTGTGAAGGAGATCATATAATATAATAACAGACATACCTGCTTGAGGATGCCATTTCTGAGGTTTTTCCTCCCTCTCGATCCTTTGTAAGCTAGGAGAGGTGGCCTTGAGTCAATGGGGTCAATGGGGATAGGACCTCCGACCTCTTTTGCAAAGTTTGGTAAGGCAAAGTAAGCCCAGGACTGCAACACTTGGACAAATCCGCAAATGTGATAAGTCCTGGTAATATCAGCAGCCTTCACTGATGAAATCAGAATATTGAAAGCTACTCTTCCCCAAGGGTATGCAACAAACTTGTCCAGATGCATCACTAACCTAGCAAGGTTCATATTGATGCCCTGATGGTGAGGGTGAGCATCAATGCAGCTGGCAAGGATGGCTAGAAACCCCAACCTCACTCGATCCACCGATTCCCATTGAGCAGAGCGTGTACACGCTGATACCAAGTCTTCATAGCTTGGTCCAACAGCCACATCGACTCCAAGCTTTACCCAAAAATCCCTCAGCTCATCCGTGATCTCAGCCTCAGGCTCCGGAGTCATAAGGTCTTCAACATAATCGCAGTTGAGCTGGGTGATGTGTGCAAACTCGTTAAAAGAGAATCTCACTGGGACTTCACCAACTAGGCTCCAAATCTCATGCTTTAGATGGCATACAAGTTGGAAACTGAGCATATAGTGGACCAGCCTTGATGCGCATGCGATCTGTTGCTCGTGGTACATTAGGAAGACACCAAGAGGGGAAGTCCAAAGCGTCTCCCATTCATTCTTAGCTAGTGCACCCCTGACAGCTGTAAGAAGCTTAGGGTTTCCGCTGTAGTAGCCTATACTTTTCTCAGGCACGGGCTCCACGTCTTTGGTGAAATGCCTGTTTGGAAACTCTGGCATATGGTGAATAGCCTCCTTAACTTCGTATTCAGCTATATCGCGCGAAAGAGCCATATTACAAACCTATGTCACAGAAGGAAAAACGGGAAGATAGATACTGTGAAGTGTACGGACTTCGCTGGTGAAGTCTTCATATAGACTTCCCTTATGAAGTCTCCAACAATCTAGTAAAAAGGGAAGAGATTTAACTGAAATTTAATTTGATTAGCTGTACGAAGATGTGAATGAAGTCTGCGATTTCCAGAACTGCGAATAAAATAAAAGATTGGGTTTAGATACAGAAAAAAAAAAGAAGAAACAGTTAGAGAAAGAGTAGAGAGAGTGTGTCGTCATAGAGAGAGTGTCGTCGCATGGTGATTTTCCGGCCAGAAAGAGTGTCGTCGTAGAGAGAGTTTGGGGTTTTCCCGCAAGGAGGAAGAATATCGATAACTTACGGCGAAAGAGGAAAAAGAGGAGTAAGAGAGTCGGCGGCGTTTAGAGATTTCCGGTGACTTTAGGTGTTTCAGAGAAGGAAAAGAGCTATGGAGATTTCTTACTTTTTTTTACCAGATTAACTATTTGTTTAGTAGATGTAAATTTTTTTTAACCTAAACGTCTTTTCAGTCTCCGAAATTTCTAATTTGACAGACTGTATATTTTTAAAATTTTTTGAAATTAGATAATATCGGTTACTTACAGACGAAGTCTATTGCAGACTTCGCTAAAAAAAGTCTCTCGTAGAAGTCTGCGTGTGAAGTATGGTCGTGAAGTCTATAGTCTGTCATTTTCAGACTTTATTTGGAGACTTCGCTAACAGACTTCGTATATTTACAACTGTAAATTGTTTATGTCAAACCGGTAAATGTACATTTACAATTACAGCTGTAAATGTTTTCCCCAAAAAAATTTTCCCCCCAAAATTAGATAACTCGGTGACTTACAGAGGAAGTCGGTAGGAGACTTCGCCAAACAAGTCTCTCATAGAAGTCTGCGTGTGAAGTCTGGTCATTAAGTCTATAGTCTGTCATTTTCAGATTTCATTTAGAGACTTCGCTTACAGACTTCGTAAATTTACAGCAGTAAATTGTTTAGTAAATTTTTGTTTTTTTTTTGCCCCCAAAATTAGATAAATCGGTGACTTATAGAGGAAAAGTCGGTTGCAGACTTCACCAAAGAAGTCTCCCGTTGAAGTCTGCGTGTGAAGTCTTCTCATGAAGTCTATACAGACATTACTGAAGAAGTCTGTAACCCTTAAAACAAAACATTAAAGAACCAAAAACGCTGCAATTTGTTTTTTTTAAAGTCACGTCCTTGAGATAAGATACGTCCGTCTCTTCAGTTTTCCATCTATTAATCTTTTCAGTTTCCCATCTATTAATCATTCCACCTCCATAGACGTATTCATTTCTTCTTCACTGCTTTTATCTCAGAAAAACAAAAACTCACAACAAGAAAAACAAAAACCCGATGGATGCTTACAACCTTCTAGCCGAAGCAAATGAAAGAGACAATGGAAGCAAAACAGGATTGCTGGTGTTTTAAAGTCAAATTACTGCCGCGCCTATCTTATCGTCCGGTTCTCAATGGAAGGTTCCGCTACGGTCCGTACTGAGTCTGACATACAATATGTCATTGCGGATTGCTGTTTTTTATGGCAGGGAACTAAAGATGGGAGTTGACTGATTAGCTCCCCAGAACAATGCGCAGCGTTCCCTGGAATTGGAGAAGGTACGTGAAGGCACATAAGATTGTAAATAAAAGGAATGCTAGCAGTACAGCCAGGATCGAGCGTTCGTGCCACTCAAACTCTCATTTCAAACTTACAATCCAGTACTACCAGTATACTTTCCGCAAAGCACTGAATCATAAAAATTCAAATCCTTTGAAAACGAATGAGCACTACTCTGGATTTTTAAGCTTGACCCAAATCACGGGACATCAAAACACAAGAAGCAGAACGTTGCAATAGGTATGAGTTGCGACAATTTCATTATAACCCATTAATGTTATGGTCATGGTTAACTTGTATTAGGAGGAAACACTGTACTGCTACTAGTAGTGAACACTATGGGTTACTATGGCTCTCTGCAACACATGCCCCTTCAAGAGACGTCTCACTTGGACATTGAACACTTTTCAACAGGAGTGTGTTTCACATCAAAAGATGCCATGTAACGTTAAACAAAACAATAAGTATAACCATGACGAAACTCACTGTTTCGGCTAATTTACAACGCACCTGTTTATTATTGCATAAATAGGGACACTATGTTAAAGTGTGTGGCACACCGAGTGAACAACGGCTTATCAACTTCTGGAATGGCTTAGGAAACACGGAGGGTGTAGAGCGGTGATCGTGGCGTGCTTAAAATTGGAGATAAAATCTGTCCGCAGGAAAGGTCTGTTATTTACTACATTTAACATTCGTTAATTGATCTCGAACAATCACAATCTGAATTCCCAGGTGGCTGAATAATGACACTGTGTGGCTGCAAACTGAAGAAGGCTTTATGTCGGACATTTTCTGAGTCGGTGAGCCCAGCGATGGAGAAGAGGGTTTGAAGATTTGAGAAGACGACTATCCTTGATGTTTGATATGATACGCGCAGGAATAGGGCAATTGTCCCTAGATATAGGGAATTCTATTACTGTTAAATTCTCGTTTACACGAACATAAGTTTATTCTATACATATCATTAAAACTTTTGTCTTTGGATTATACTGGAATTTATCACGATAAACAAAATCTTCAATACGACTTCCACATTGCAGTCTATAACCGTGAGACCTTCACCCAAAACTCGAGAAGTCTGTAAGCCCTAACTCTAAAAAGTTCAAACGTTTTAATTCACTCTTTGTAAACAAATACTAACATTTGACATCAAAATAGTATAATATATTCAAAATCTAACAACTATACAGAGAGGATCGCCATTTTATATTCAAAACATATCAATCTAAGTTCTTAACCCTAAAGATATATGCATGGATTCTTACCCTTAGCAACCTCTAACCTATATGCCCACATGGTTTACATTCAAATGGCTTAGTTTTATGATTTTTTTTTTACCTATTCGATCTAATTTAAAATAATTTATCTTCTTTCAAAAATTTTGATTGAAATAATTTTTTTTCATTTTTTTATTAAAATTCCACATTTAATTATGGTTTCAGACTTCATGGTCGATAGTCCTGAACCGTAATTAAACCGTAGATTTAAAATTAGGAAAACTACATAAAAAATATATCCTCAATGCAATTTCTTTTAAAGAAAATAAGATTTATCCCCAAATATGAACTTTATAAATTAAAATTTTCAGAAAACTTGCTTTAAAATTATTAAGGTTTGATTTTATGTTCTTAGCTGCAAATGATTATACACCTAGTCCTATGTCAGAGGAAGTCTGTGCCTGGAACGTATCTATGTCTGGAGAGTCTCTAACTTGGCGTGTATTCGGTTATGGGAATACGAAGTCTCTTGGTGAACGTCTATCTTTAGAAAGTTCTCTAAGGGGAGTTCTAACTTTTTGTATGACCCAAGTTTTTTGTTATTTTGCGGTTGTCGAACTGTTGTATCTTATTAACAAATCAAGGTAATATATAATTAATCATAATAGGAGAGTACATTTAAGATAATTAACATAATAACAATCAAACGTTCCGACAGATAAAATAACATAATAAAGAAATTAATAATATAAACATAAAACAAGAAAAAAGTTTGCTAATCCATTCAAAAAGAAAATTAAAAATAACAAATATTGTGTTTTGTTGATCTAAAGTAATATGAAGACTCGAATGATAGTAGACAGTAAGAAGTATTGAAGATGAAACTCACACTACTAACCCAGCATCTGAGATGTCAATGAAAAATTTTGTTGACCTGGTGAGGAAGGAGTACGATAATGCATTATCGTACTCCTTCTTCACCAGGTCGACAAAAGTTTGCATTGCATCTCAGGGTCTTGGATTAGTAAGTGTGAGTTTCATTGATTCTTCTTCTTCATCTTCATCGGGATCTTCATCTTCATCTGGATCTTCATCTTCATCTTCATCTTCATTGTCATCGTCATCGTCATCTAGAATCCAATAGCTCTCTTCACCGACCGCCTGCTACTCATCTGATATGCGAAGAACAGAAACAGAATAGACTTTGAAAGATATGAATAGACGGTTGCGATTCCAGATCTGCGAATCAAATAAAAGATGGGATTAGAGTTTGGGGTTTTCCCGCAGAGAGGAAGAATATCGATAACTTACTTACGGCGAAAGAGGAGAAAGAGTGTCGCGTTTAGAGATTTCTGGCGACGTTTGGTGATTCGGAGGAGAAAAAGAGCGATGGAGATTTTTTTAATTTTTTTTACCCAGATTAACTATTGCAATTTCAGTTTTATCTTGTTTAGTAGATGTAAATTTTCCCCAAAATTTTCCGCGAAACATTTTCAAAATTTGGACTTCATTTTGAATTTCATCAGACTTCTACAAAGAAGTCTACGATAACAAAATCTTACAGACTTCACCCGAAACTCGAGAAGTCTGTAAGCCCTAAACTTTAAAATTCAAACGTTTAATTCACTCTTTGTTAACAAATACTAACATTTGACATCAAAATAGTATAATATATTCAAAATCTAACAACTATACGAAAGATCGCCATTTTATATCAAAAACATATCAATCTAAGTCTAACCCTAAAGATATATGCATGGATTCTTACCCATTGGCAACCTCTAACCTATATGCCTCACATGGTTTACATCAAATGACTTAGTTTTATGAATTTTTATTTTTAAGCCTATTTGATTTGATTTAAAATAATTTATCTTTCAAAAATTTTGATTGAAATATTTTTTTCTATTTTTTTTATTAAAATTTCACATTTAATTAAGGTTCAGACTTCATGGTCGAAGTCTGCGACTGTTTATGGTATTTTAAAACATAATCAACCTTACATGCTTAAAATTTATGAACGTTTCGGAAATTTTTATTTATAAAGTTCATATTTTAGATAATCTTATTTTCTTTAGAAGAAATTGCATTGAAAATATTTTTTATTATTTTCCTAATTTAAATCTAAGGTTTAATTAAGGTTCAGACTTCATGGATGTCATGAACGAAGTCTACTGTGAGACTTCGTTCAAGAAGTCTACTTCGCGCGGAGGTGAGAACTGTAATTGCGGTTTCTGTTTTTTTGTTTGCAAATAAGGGGGTTAATGTAATTTCCATACCCCAAAGGTCTAGTTTTGCATTTGTTTCAATTTGGGGTCTAGTTTTGCATTCAAACTCTATTTTTGGTCTAGTTTTAGCAATTCCGCCATATATTTATAACTTTTTAATATTATTGATTTATACTAGGTGAATATCCGCGCTACGCTGCGGGGTATTTTTGATAAAAAAAATTTGGTTAAATATAAACATAATTAGTAATGTTAATGGTTAGTTTGTCTGTCTTTGTATATGAGTTTTAGTTTTACGGTACATTTTTGTTTCGTCAGCTTTGACTATGGGATAGTAGTTTCTTCTTTTATGTTTTGGCTGCTAAACAAATATGTAGTGGAGATTTGTACTTTACATCCTGAAAAACTTAATTGTGAAAAATCTCATTGCGCTAAGCTTTAGGATTTTATGAAACAACACAACTTCTCGACGAAAGCAAACTTCAGCGGGTAAGAAACTTTTCTTTTAGGCTTTTGTATCATCCTTCTTTTCGCTTCAATTTTTGGTGTTGGTTGTTGGCTTAGGCATTCGTTGCAGCCACGAAAATTCAATTCTTGATGGTGAAATTCAATGAAATTACAGCTTTTGATTGTGTCAAGTTTAGGAATTTTCAAATGTTTTTGTTAGTTAAATGTCTGAAACAACAACTAGCTTCATTTTTAAGTTTGAGCTCCCAATCATCTTCACTATTATTTCTGTATTTTGTTTAAGTATCATGTTTTAGCGTCAATATCATTATTTGTTTCTCGAGATATATGTATTTTTCAACATAGTTTATCTAAATAACGAATAGTGCTCTGAAAATTACTTAGTTATGTTTTCAATTGAATATTAGAATCTTCTTTAAAAATATTTCAAACATCAATTCTTTTGTGTTTACATGAGCAGTTAATAATAACTTATTTCTCTAAATGCGTAAATGTTTGAACTTCAGTAAGTCTTTAACACCAAACTTGAATTTCTTTTAAAATTCCTCTTTCGACCCCACCACTCTATTAGTTTGCTCTATAGTTTTTTTCTCATTGCTGATTGCAGTTCCCTATATTTTTTTTGTTTGATTAGTTTTTTTGTTTAAAGTTAAATGTGTTTACTTACTTAGACGATTTAATATTATATGATTGTTTGTATTAGAGACTGTTGAAGATCTCTTTATAAACAACACTCTTGATTGTTTCCATTTTCTCTTTCCTTGTTTTTCACTCCAAATTCATAATCTTTTTTTTGGAGGTGACCCGAGATTAAACAAAATAGAGTTGTTTGTGACTAAACACAGGATTTAGTAGATAAATGCCAACATTTTCTAGACTTTTCCTTTCACTTTTGTTTATTGCCATGACATTAAACCTTTTTATTGGAAATTGTCTCCTTTTCATTTTGAATGGACAATATGTGTCTATAATTGTCAATTATGATCTTTGGTATAAGGATTTTTTTCCCAACATTTGTGCCGACTAAAATCTATGCTTTGACTAATTTTCTCCTCGAACTTGTAATAACCAGTCTAGTGTCATTACATAGTCCTTATTTTTATTTAGTTTTCATAATAGTATAATTTTGACATTTTTCTTGAACCAAATCCGATGATTAGGTAATGTTGAGCATTTGAGTGCGTTTAAATACTTTGTTGTGTATATAAGATTAACTCATCGACTTCACTATCATCTTTTTCAATAGTTTCAACACTCAGATATTCTTTCATGGGGTCTCTAATTTTAGCTAAGATAAAATCATTTATCTGGTTCAATGTTTCGTTTTTTTGGGTAAGGAGGTCACATTCTTGAAAATATTGACGATCTTGAAAAGAATTTTCCAGATCAAAAAAATTTGATGTCTGAATTTTCTCTAAAGGGTTCTAACCTTTGACCAATCGATGTTTTGTCAATCTCTATGTTGTCATTTTCTAGACGGTCTATTTTTTATTTTCTATAAACTACAAGAAACACAGTGACTTTCAAGTTAAATCATCGAAGTTGGTAAGTAGCATTGTGTTCTTCAATCTGAAAACGACAAAAAAATAGTGAGAATCCCTAATTTCTAATTAAAATCCTAATAAAAATGATGAGATCACCTCAAGCATAGTTAAGTTATTGATGTTGCATGTTTCAATTTTAATTCTATTAAAACATTAGTTTTCTATAAAATTCTTAATTTTAAAGCAGAAAAATAATTTTAACAAAAACCTAGAGAACCAAAAGATTGAAAACAATGAAATTATATTGATGATCGTATGGTGAAGATTTAACCATAATCTCTCTATTTTTTATTTCAGTCTTGTTTTTATTAATATACGGAATCAACAATTGGTTAGAAATAAAATAGTAAAAAATTCTAACTTTAGAGGAGGCAGATCAGAGAAAACGATGAGGTTGTGAAAAAATAATCTAGAAAAAGCGAAGGGATGTTCATTTTGTTTTTTTTTAAAAAATAAATTAGAAAGTTATATGTCAGTATAAATTTTTTTATTAAAATGATGTGTATTATTCTTTTAATTTTATTTGTTGTTTTTAAATAACAAAGTTTTTAAAATGCTGATGTGTATTAATTGATTTAATTTGATTGATTGTACTTTTTAGAAAAAGAATAATGTGACCAGAAAATAATTTGGTAAAAAAAAATGAACTGTATTATTTGTTATAAACTGATTGAATATCTATTTTAAATGAGGTGTCGATCTCTAGAAACCACCTTTTTCATGTATTGTTTTGATAGGAGTTCCATCTTTTTATCTTGGTTTATCTTTGGGCCCTTTATCTTTTTATCTTGGTTTTATAATTTAGTTATAAACATTCATAATTGAGTTTGGTTTTTTCGTCTTTTATAAACCGTAGGAGTTTTATTAAAAAAACAAAAAATGTCGTGAGTTGACTATTATTGTCTGGGCTATCTCTGGGCAATTTCCCCGGCGAATTGACTGTGATTTCGTCTTATTCATCCATCCTTTGTCGCCGTCATCTCTTTGGAAGAAAGAAAAAAAAAACCCTTAATTACAGGTAGCGTTTGATTTTTCTGGGGATTTTGAGTTGACTTTTAGGCTTTTATTAGTTAACAGATTTTGTGATTTATCTAGTTCAATGTTATTCTCATGATTGAATCTCAGACTATACTATCTCTGTAATTCAGAGTTCAAGAGGAATATGACATGTATGATGTAACCTCTGTCAAAGAGAAGCAAATGAACTCTGATAGGATAAGCAATTTACCTGATTCCTTGTTATGTCAGATTCTCTCATATCTCTCTACAAAGGAATCTGTTCGCACCAGCGTTTTATCAAATCGCTGGAGAAATATTTGGTTACATGTTCCTGCTTTGGATTTGGATTCCAATAACTTCCCAGATGATGATGGTTTTGTGAGTTTCGTAGATAAGTTTCTTGGTTCTGAAAATGAGCAACACTTGAAGAGATTCAAGTTAATCTATGAGGTTTACGAGCACGATGCTTCTCGGTTCAAGTCTTGGATCAATGCTGTGATTAGGCGTAGAGTTTGTCATATTAATGTTCATAATGATGTGGATGAAGATGAGATAGTTAAGATGCCTCTACCTCTCTATTCTTGTGAGAGTTTAGTGAACTTACATCTTTACCGCCTAGTTTTGGATCATCCCGAGTCTGTTTTGCTACCTTGTGTCAAGATTATGCATCTAGATTCGGTCAAGTATGAAGCTGATTCTACTCTAGAGAGTTTAATATCAACCTGTCCTGTTCTTGACGAGTTAACCATAGTCCGTGATCCCAATGATTCTCTACAAGTTGTGTGTGTGCGTTCCAAGTCACTAAAAAGCTTCAAAATAAGTTGTGAGCGCTACGAAAGTCACAATCATGTTGTTGCAATCGATGCCCCAAGACTTGAGTATATGAATCTCAGCGATCACCGATCTGATAGCTTCATAATACACAATATTGGTCACTCTGCTAAGGTAGACATTGATGTTCTCTTTAATGTGGAATATAATGAGCCATTGGATACAAATGATTCTTCCAAGATAGCTATGCTCGGTAAATTTCTCATCGGGTTATCTACGGTCAGCGACATGACCATCTCTGCTGAGACTCTAAATGTAATAATAATATACATGGTTGATTCAATAACATTGACCTTGTACAATTTCCTTATCACTGAACCCATGTATTCATTTATTTCTCGAGCACAGGTTATTCATGATTACTGCGAGATCGAACAGCTACCGCAATTCTCTAACTTGTCTTGCTTGCATGCTTACTTCCAAGAAACTTCGTGGGAAATGTTGCCAACCTTCCTTGAGAGCTGCCCAAATCTACACTCTGTCATCTTGGTGCGTCTCATTAACCTATGGCTCTGATCATGTAAATCACTTTGAGATTTATAATTACAAAAACTGAAACTTCCCTTGGTTATATATGTGTTATCAGGAATTTGATTACCTTACAGAGACGGAGCATATTGAACTTTCATCTTTGCCACAATGTTTCCTGTCATATCTTGAGTTTGTGCACCTGAAGACTCCATACATTGTGAACATGCGAAATGAACTCACAGGAACATCAAGTAAGTTGAAATTAGCAAAGTATTTTCTAGAGAATGGTGCAGCTCTCAAGAAACTGACCGTAAGTGCGAGTTTCTGTAACATCATCAACGAAATCAAATCAATTCCAAGGAGTTCTACGAGGTGTGAAGTCGTCATGGATTGATTTAGCCAAGCTTAACCAGTAATCTTTTTGAGCTCTTTCAGACTAATTTGTGTTCTATGTAATGTGAAATCGTTACAGGATCTGCTTAGGAGTCTTAATAAAATTATCTGCAAGGCAGAATAAAAACTCATCCTTAATTTATATGTTAATGATTAAGTAAACTCTCTTCTTACAGACCCGGTTTCTACTTAGTATCTAACTATAACTTAGTAATGTTATTAGATGACCTCTCACCCAAATGAAATGGGATGAATCCAATCAATAAAATTACCTTTATATATTTTTCTTGTCGTGATATGAAATTTCTTTATAGTTCTTTTGTTTCTACGTAAATCTCGGTTATTAAAAAATTTGGATTTTCCTAAAATTAAGTGATCTACTAGAATTATGCCTCCTAACATCTTCACAGTTAGTCCTAACCTTCTCAATTAACTTAAATAGCTAGCCGCATTCACGTAAAGAGAACACAATAATAATCACATATGGCAAAGTACATCCACCTGGTAAGATAGAATGATAATACTCATATGTGAATGTGATATAGCAAGCTTACCTTTTTATTTTCAACCACACTATCAGCTTTTTGCTTTGTATCTACTAATCTACATGTAATAAGCAGATTCTTTTTTTCTTTTTTGAGATGGTTCTAGGAAATATCATTGTTATATTATAAAACAAAACTAGTTCATGTGAAGTTAAAACAAAGATGATATACATAAACACTTTACTAAAGCAATGAATAATATCAATCACAGTTAAATGCAATGAATCTCAAATCTATCATTACCGGGTAATAGACTTCTAATTATTTGGGCAGGACACCGTAATACACACGATCACCAGATTGGGAAACTATACCATAAACCTTAAAACCTTATCCCCGAGTGCAATACATTGAATATGATTATATGACTTTGCAATATAAACTGAACCGCGAAATAATTGACATCTTGAAGAATCCGTCGATATCGTAACCTAATTTTTCTTGGGAATTACATTAAATATTTTTATACAATATATAAGTGAACTTGGATATTCAAACCGTGCTTGAGCCTTGTAAATCCTATTAATATTAAATAAAAGGTAAAATGAGATTATTGGATAATATGGTATAGTAAATTAAATTTATATAAACTTATTATATTATTTATTAATACTTTTCGAATTGCATAAATTCCTCACAGTCTGCAAACATATACATATGCAAGTGATCATACTCCATTATCAACGCAACTATGAAGGTTAGATGCATATCCGTAGAGGAATTTAACACTATGCATTATGAAGAATTCTCTTTTAAAAGATGCATATAACTGGAAAAGAGGAATTGATCCTTTTCATTTTGCAAAATATGAAGATTTTTCTGGGAATAAAATGTGAAGTCTAATGTAGACATCAAATTATTTTTCGTCTTGCCTTGCACATTTAAAACGGTATTCATGATGTTGTCAAAGAATTTATTTTCAATGTGCATGACATCTAGATTATGTCTTAACAGATGATCATTACAGTATGGTGAATTCAAGAAAATACTCTTCTTATGTCAATTGTGATTCACCAAACAACCATCACCAATATCATGTCCATTACCACCAACCTCTACTGTTGTAGGCGCACCAAAATTGCATTATTGGGTTATCAAAAAAATACCATCAAACTAAGGAGGTGGCACATCAAACACTTTTTTTGTTCTTCGTAAACAAGATGGAATTTTGAGGATGTGGATGGTTACTCGGTAAAAACCTCCTATGACAATCAAACTAACTCGTCCTTCACATGTGTTTCAATTGGAATGCATCAGTGTTGTCTTGATAATACGAACACGATAACCTTCCATGCGTTTTCTATCCAGATAATATACCATATGCGAGAAAGTCACTTATCTCCACATAAGTATTGTACGCATGACAAAATTTTGTTAGCATGAAACATCAAACGCTTCAACACCATGTTCGCATAACATTTGCAACTTGTAGACAAGTGGCTAGATAACAAGTCAAGTGATCTCCGAGAGTGCTCTGGGCCAGCAACGAGGTTATTGAGAAACAAAACTCTCGCTTTGTGCACAAAGATGACGACAAATTGTAAGGTGTTCTGATAACTGGCTGCAATGAATATTATCTTCCCCGCTTTCTAAATGGAAATTACTGATGGTTTTCTAATAGGTCCCAAAGACTTACAACACAAGTTTCTATAATATTTTCTCCTCCTCTCATTTCTTCTCAACGTTGCCTTTAACTACACATAATGAAATAAAGAAACTAACCACTAACATTACAACTAAACAATGTGAAGAGTGCGATACAATCCTAATTTAGGAAACACAACAAAGTCATATCTCTTTTAATTCTACAAACCAAACAACACCGGTTAACTCTGGTATGATCTTATCATTTTCTAACCAATATAAATTGGTCCGAAATTTTTGACGGATTTCCAACAGAGTTTCTATGGTCAAACGTCTGGAAATCCGTCAGAATTTTGTCTGAAATTTTCGACCATCCATTTTTATCAAAAATTTCGTTGAAAAATACTTTGTTTTCTTGCAGTGCAAATCTTCTGAATTTAAACAATACACACAAGCATCTAAATTACCAACATGGACGAATAAAAAAGAAGATTTTCTTTCTTAACGATTAAAGAATGTTTGTCTAATCTCTAAAGCAAAGTGCAAGAGTCTTTGGATTTAAACAGTACAGTACATACGAGAATCTAAATTACGAAAAGGGACGAATAAAAGAGAAATTTTATTTATTAGCTATTAAAGAATTATTTATCTAAAGCATCAAAATTTGTAGACACGGAATTCTACCTTTTGCTCTTGCTCTATTAAGCATTCAAACGTTTATAAAATATCAAATTCAACCACCCAATAGATTCTGAAAGTCTGACCCGAACACATAGATATATATAATTATAGTAAAATTATATTAAAATTAACATTTCTACATAATTTTTTAATATAATAATTATATAATCATAATATATAGTTATGTACACATAAAGTATTATTTTATCGAGAATATGGGATTAATCTCAAGTTGTAAGACATTGAGAACACTAACACACTTTTTGACAACATATTCTTGTCTTGGATAAAGAAAAATTGTTACGAGAGAAAGAAAAAATGGTTGACTTCACTAAACCCCCTCAAAACAAGTCACCCTAACTCATTCCCCCCAAACTAATCATCTCATCTCTAAATCACTCAAACTATCACATATGCAATTAATTACATATATGCAATTAATTTTGAAAAATCACATTTACATAACTCAAAATCGCGATTACTACAATGTGGTTGCCCACGACTCGACCCGACCCACATAGTTAACCAGACAAAACACACTGAAATTTGAAGGCATCTTCGCTTGTTCTTCTTTTTCCATCAACAATGGCTGCTTCCGATAATTCTTCTCACTTTGTCACCGAATTTACTTGGCCGTGGTCGCTTTGTTTTTTGTTTTTCGCTTTATTAGAGATAAGAGATTCATGTGATTTTTTTGGCTATTCTTATGCGAAGATTGTAGACATGGAGAATCTATATAAGGAGTTCGCTGATCAATCTCTCCAAAAAGATTTTTGTCAAACAATTGCCTCCGCTTTTAGGTATTTTCTTCTGAATTATTGGAGAATTTTGAGACTCTGAATGTGTGTTGGTAGAGAATAAATATGCAAGCATTTTCTTCATTATAGGAGGAGTTTTTTATTACGTATTTATTCATGATGTTTATGTGTTCTTATCTCTGTTTGTTTCTATTATTTATGTTTCAAAGTCGTTCTGTGAATCGGAATGGAAAATCATCGGTAATTTGGAAATAGGTGCGTCTCGTATTTCTTCATAAAACTGGTAAAATGCAAATAGGCCAGAGAAGTAACTTGTTTTTGAAATTGAAGTTTTTTTAGATATAGAGTTGGTTTTAGGAGAAGTTAAAGAAGCAAAGTCAACCCAAATTCAAGACTTTGCCATCTCCCCCTTTGCAAATTTTTGACTTATCAAATCCTAATTTTGCCGGAAATGTTGTACATGTGGGGAACGATACCTATGTTCAAAGACGAAAATGTTTATTTTGTTTTTTATGTGCCATTACCTTTGCTTGTAATTATGTTAATATAATTCAAAGTAAAGAAAGGTCTTACCACGTATAGTCCCTAGCTTGAAAACTCAACAAGCAATGCCCTTACCTTAATACATAGCTACATGTTTAGTGTAGACTTTAGCAAATGAGCTTATTCGTAAGCCTAATTTTGAACATAAAATAAACTTTTGTTGTATTATATATGTGTTTATTTGCTTGAATTCTGGTTTTTTAGGTATGACGTGACTTCATTCCTAATTTATAAAGTTCTTCGCACTGGTGAACTGATAAACTTCTTCTCTTTTGTTCAATGCATGATTTGTTTGCAACAGGAAGTGCGTGGGAGGGTGAATGTTGGAGACCTACTTATATGTTTCCAAGTAAGTTTAACTTTGATCTAACTATGAAGGATGACACCTTAGCAAATTTTAAACATAATAATGGATTGGTTTTAAATGAGTAACAAATTGAGAGTAACTAAGAGAGAAGGGAAACATCCTATATAAATTGAGACCAAACAAATTAATATGATAAGTCATTGCTAGCTTGGGTCGTTTGTGTGAGGAACATCATATCTTGTCCTTCAGATAATGCAGCAATCTACAAAAGAGACACAAAACCAGCTTAGGACCAAAAATAGACTTAAAAAAAAGACAAAAAAAAAGACACGAGTTCAATACTACATTCATACCTGCTGACTTGTTTCTTGTGTCTTTAGCTTCTTCTTTGGATGTAATTTACAACCAGCTACGTTGTGTCCAGCTTCTCCACATTTAGAACAATGGATAGTTCTTCCACCCCTTCCTAATCTTTCGACCTGTTTCTTTGTCTTCTTATTTGGTGACTCGTGTTTGCCTTTAATTCTTGGAAACTTGGTTTTCTTCTTCTTTTTCTTTCGCCCAGGTAGTATAGGTTCTAGAGGAGCAGTAATCAGTGGATAACCAGAGTTCATCCAGAACCTTGGTCCTCTAATTGTGATAATGTTTGTGATGTAAATCTCTTGCCACATAAATGTCGAGAAGAATTCAGAAACATAGTCTTCAACGTCCAAACCAGCATCTATTATTTCACCATACGCATGTTCGCAAGGTATCCCAGTGATTTGCCACTTACAACAAGAGCATGTTCTTCTTAGCGTGTTAACATTGTAAGAATTCCCGTATAGAACAACCTCATATAGTCCACGGGTCAAAGAGATTGTTGTACATTTTTCGGCATCCTTCTTTTCTTATACTAGCATTTTCGCAACATAATCGGTGTACCTCCCTTGCCGCCTATTAGATTTCTTATTTCTTTTTGAGATTCTCACCATTGCTTGCCTCCGAATTTTCTCTAACATTGGTACTAATGCCTTGGATCTTGCTTTGGTAAGTGTGGAGTTAAATGATTCTGTAGCATTGTTATCAACATCCTCACAAAAGCTTCCTAATCTATAAAAAGCCCTACACCAAGACTTTGGTTGCTCCTTCATAACATCATCATGCAAAGCCAAATTATAATCTTTCAACTTCTTGATATTTTCTTCATATTCTGTCGGGTTATAGCTCCAAGCTAGGTTCCAAGTCAACCTTGATTTGCTTGATGAACCATAACCAATTGTCTGCATTCTCAGCTTGTACTACAACCCAAGCAATTGGATATATCTGGTTATTTGCATCATGACTGACCGCAGTAAGTAATATACCCTTAACAACAACTTTTAAAAAGGTGCCATCAAGCCCAATGATTGGTCGGCAAGTCCCTCTCCAACTCTTTCGAAGATTATCAAAACACACATATAACCTATTAAAAACATCTTGACCAGCTGAATTAGGAATTGTTTCAACAATAGCAGTTGATCTGGGGTTTGAAGTGAGTATCTCTTGGACATAACTGCGGAGATGAGCAAACTGTTCTTCGTACTCATTTTCAAGCCATTTTAGAGCTACAACTCTTCCTCTCTGGCATTGATTCCTTGAACTCACTAATTTTCAATTCTCCTTTATAATATTTTGAATTTCTTCGGGCATTAAATTAGTCTTTTGTCTCAATTTGTCCAATAAAAGCCTTGCAATAACTGGACTCTTTAGAATCTTGCATTTTCCATTAGGAGTACAACTGTGATACATGTATCTAGTCTTCACCAACCACTTTTGGCTTGCCTTGTCATATGAATAATAAACCCGCCATTTGCATTTTCCACCCATGCCATACTTATACGAAAGTTTTGTCTTATCCCATTTTTCTTGTACAATGTTTCTTGCTTTGCTCAATGCATACTCTAAGACTGCCTCTTTGAACTCAAAACCAGTATAGAAAGCAGTTCCCAAAGCTAACTTATCATCTCTTCTCCTTCTCATTCTACTTTTCATCAAAACCAGATCATCCTCCTCGTCATCTGAACTATTGGGAATTGCATTACGGCCAATCGACATCTCATCAACAAAGTTCGCAACAGATTCCTCAATCTCATACTCAAATCGATCCATTCTCTCCTCTTCATCTTCACATATGTCATTCTTATTCTTCTTTTTAGCATTCTTGGTTCCTTCATCCTCAAAATCATCACAATCCATTTCACCATCATGATCATCATCTTCATTTTCTGTTTCGTAGTCATTGGGAGTTTCATATTCTTCCTTGTCTTTGTCACTTTCAACATTCTCTTCACTGAAATACATAGATGTGATGATTTAAATATTGTTTCAAACACGTGCTCGACATGTTTTGACATTTACGAATCATAAGAACCAAAAAAAGACAATGAATAAGAAACAAAAAAGCATGATAAAAAATTAGTTCATGTAATAGTCCATTATTTTTTGTGGCCGTGTTAGAAAGATAATTAATATCCTCTGTTTTATCCCTAAGCAACTATGATTTTGTGTTTATGCATGAGAAAAGTAGAAAAAGCTCATTATAAGATCTGATTTTGACATCTAACCTATTTCTTGACATGCTTCGAACAATGACGGTAACCAGATTTTGAAACAACAACTCGACGACGACCTCCTCCTCCTCTCCTCTTTTAGAGCCGAGACTTCCACGTCGACGACAAACACTAAAAACAGTATTGGATAAACAAAAAGAAAACAATATCAAACCCTTTCATATATCCAGTTTGTTAGTTTTGTCGGGTTAACTATGTGGGTCGGGTCAGGTTGTGGGCAACCACGATTTAGTAATCGCGATTTTGAGTTATGTAAACGTGATTTTTCAATATTAATTTCTTATATGTAATTAATTGCATATGTGATAGTTTGGGTGATTTAGGGATGAGCTTATTAGTTTGGAGGGAATGAGTTAGGGTGACTTGTTTTGAGGGGGTTTAGTGAAGTCAACCCAAGAAAAAATAGAATGAGTGGGAGACAATGAAAAAAAAGAAAGTAAGAATAATCTCCGTGAGTCCGTTACATGACAAGTGTTTTTCTTTTCTTTCGTGGTTACAAGAAATTGAAATACTTTTAATAAGATTTTAGTTAGTCAACCATAATGAAGGAGTAACATTTTTAATGCAATCCCGTTAGTATTTTACCTATAGAAAACATATGTGAAATGCTTAACAAAATACAGAAACGCGAGGTTTGCATTATGGTTAAAAAAGGATATAAGTAAAAACGCATTATTTTCAAAATCTTTATGCTACTACACAACACTCGGCACTTGATGAGATTTTATCAAATATCACTAGCAAAGTGTCTGTTGAAGTGAACGGTGATCTCACTCTACCGGTTACTGATCAAGAAATAAAAGAAGCGGTGTTTTTCTATAGGGGCAAATGGAGCTCCAGGTTATGACGATTTCACCGTAGCATTCTATCACCAGTTTTGGGATTTGATTGGTCATGATGTGTGTAAGATGGTTTGTCATTTTTTCGAAACAAATGAGATCGACAACAACATCAATAAAACTCAGATATGTCATCTTCCAAAAATCCTGGAGCCAAAATCAATGGTGGATTACCGGTCCATCAGTTTGTGTACGCTAAATTATAAGATCATCTCTAAGATGTTTGGGAGGTGTAATATCAGATTCACAAGCTGTTTTTGTGCCCAGAAGACACACCTCGGATAATGTTTTAGTAGCTCATGAGCTTCTTAATGCACTAAAATCAAAGAAAGAATCCCAAACAGGGTATATAGCAGTTAAGACTGATATTAGCAAAGCATATGACTGCGTTGAATGAGATTTTGTGGAATGTGTTATGCTTCATTTAGGATTTGATACGAAGTGGGTTTTTTGGATTATGACGTGTGTAAGATCAGTCACTTACGAAGTTCTTGTATTACAGAGAATTTTTGACATTACTAAAGTTGGTGGTGGAGGTAAGTATTTAGAACCGCCAGAACAATTTGGTCATAAAAAAGTTGAATTATTCGATCATATAGTGAGTCGAATAAAGGATAGAACAGAGAGTTGGACGACAAAATATTTATCCCCGGCTGGTAAAGAGATATTAGTTAAATTAGTCGCACAAACTTTACCTGTGTATTCGATGACTTGCTTTCTATTGCCAGTCACCATATGTGATGAAATAAATAGTGTGTTATCTTCGTTTTGGTGGGGTAAGGAACATGGTCGAAACAAAATTCCTTGGATTGCTTGGAGAAAAATGATTCTTCCGAAATGAGAAGGTGGACTGGGATTTAGAGATTTACAGAAATTTAACGGAGCTATTCTTGCTCAGCAGGGTTGGAGGATTTTAACAAATCCATACAGTTTACTCGCTCGGCTTTATAGGGGTCTGTATCATCCTACAACTGATTTTCAAAAGCGAGATTGGGTTCTTATGTTTCATATGGGTGTAGATCTATACAAGAAGGGAAAAGTTTACTTAAATAGGGGTTAAGAGTTCGGCTAGGAGATGGAAAAAATACAAAAGTTTTGGCAGATCCTTGGTTACCTACAATTCCGGCTCGTCCAGCGTACTGTCCCGTTCTTAATCAGAATATGATAGTGTCGGATTTATGGTTTGAGGATCGACGTGAGTGGAATCTTGTGATGTTTGAAGGTGTTCTAACACCTGAAGATTAGCGTTTAGCTTCTGGGCTCTATCTCTCAAAGTATGCAGTCAATGACACTTATGATTGGATTTACACGTCAAATGCCGCATATACTGTTTGTTATGGATATTGGGTTGCTACACATGTGGATATTTCAGATGAAGAAGTTATACAGCCCCATAATGGACCAGTGGAGCTGAAAAAGAACTATGGAAGTTGAAAATAGCTCCAAAAATTCAACATTTTATTTGGCGTTGTCTTGCGGGTGCTCTTGCAACAAATACATAGTTACGTTCTCGATCTTTACAAGTGGTGCCAAGTTGTTAACGTTGTTGTTTAGAAGAGGAAACTATCAACCATCTTCTCTTTATTTGCCCTTTTTCACAGTCCATTTGGCGTTTACTGCACTCTCATTTTGGTAGGTCTTTTTCATTTACATACAATTTAGCTACTAATTTTTGAGTGTTGTTCCAGTTTCAGAGCAGTTCTAGTCCCTTGTTGGATCATTATCTTCCTTTATGAATGGTGTGGAGGATATAGAAATCTCGAAATGATTATATTTTAAAGAAGATAAATCGTAATCCATTGTCTGAATTATAAAAAGGAATCAATGATGTGAAGGAATGGTTGGACGCAAATCATCTAGCAGATTGCACTACTAACACTCATCCAGGTTCACATTCACGTCACAATGAGTGGAGTCCACCTCGTCAAGGCTGGCTAAAGTGTAATTTTTATAGTGGTTTCGTAAAGGATCGTCCGTATACTAATACAGGATGGATTGTTCGCGACTCTACCAAAAAAAATGATATTAGCAGGTTGTGGTAAACTCCCTTCGGCTACTTCAGTTCTTCATGCCGAAGCGCTTGGTTTTCTCCATGTTCTTCAAAAAATTTGGGCTCGTGCATACCGTTATGTTTGGTTTGAAGGTGAAAATAAAGAGTTGGTGAACCTGATTAATAGTACTGGCGATAATCTTACGATTGGTACTCTTCTCTACGATATTCGTTATTGGATGTCACGACTTCCTTCTTCTTCTTTGGAGCACGTAAACCGGGAACGCAATGCAACTGCGGATATGCTTTGTCAAAAAGTTATGTCTTTTGATTCGCTGTTTTCATCCTTTACTGTACCACCTTTATGGCTAATCAAATTCATGTATCAACCTTTTACAATATAATATAAGTTCAGTTGTTAAAAAAAAAAGAGTAAAAACGCATTATGTAAAAAATGAGTAATTAATTAGTAACTTATTTTATGATAAGTGGTTAAATATACTTTTTAACTCTAATTCATTCATTGATATTAAATCAAATTCAAATGTTGGTAAAATAAAAATTAAACAAAGATAAATAAACTTATACAAGCACCAGCAAAAGCATAGTCAATTAGATCTATTTACAATGAAAAAATGAATTTACAATATGCTTTTGAAACGAAAACCTTACTCGCTTAATTTATTATTATTTTTCATAATAAATCCTAAACCGATGAGAATGTCGTTTTTGGTTATCATCTTTTAGATGAATTTTAATTCCAAACTCGTCTAATCTTAACTACATCTTCTTTTGCACTAATTCTTCGATTCTTCTTTCGCACCGATTTCTATCTTCGTTATAGAGATAATTTAATCGGGTCTCTTTATCTGTAAACCTCCTTAAAACACGGTGAAACATGTCTATTTATTACATTACAGTACAAAATCTAGTTGTTACTAATCAATAATACATCATTTTGGATTGTGGACGGACATAGGTTTTTAAGAGGTGGGGTACGTGTTAAGTTTTGTAATATATCTATTAAAACTAAAAAAATTATCAAATTCAATAGAATTATATCCTAGGTAAAAATAACTTCCGGATCTGCCACTGATGATATGTCATACGTGTAGTCAATATAATAACTCGTAGAGTTGTTTAAAACAAGATCTAAAGTGGCCATTCACATATCTTCACCAGATCGATTCAAGATTCGTTTTTAAGGCAATTGAGTTTATTCCAATGCTTCCTGGAGGTTTTGGATCCAGTGCATAGGAGATGACAAGCGATTGGACAAGGAACCGGTGAAATTTTTAAATTTTTTTATTTTGGGACCCAACGTGGAGGTGATGTTTTAAAAAGGGCAATTCTCATCAATACCACTAAAATAAGTTTATTTTCCAAAAATACCATAACAAGTTTTATTTTTCAAAAATACCACAAAAAGTTTTATTTCCAAAAATACCACAAAACTAAAACCAAACTTTAAACCCTCAAAACTAAATCCTAAACCCTCAAAACTAAACCCTAAACCCAAAATACTAAACCCTAAACTCAAAATACTAAACCCAAACCCAAATATTTAAATTATAAACTCTTATAATTCAGTTTTTAGTTTTGTGATATTTTTGGAAATAAAATTTTTTAATGGTATTTTTGAAAAATAAAACTTATAATGGTATATTTGGAAAATAAACTTATTTAGTGGTATTTGAAGGAATTTCTCTTTTAAAAACGGCCTCAACTTCGTGGAAAAACAAAAGATATTGGAATAATATTTGTTGGTGACAAGTCAACACACATGGGTGGGTGAATGGGTTTTAAACGGCTCATTAAGTGGTCCATTAAAAATATTTGAGATCTCATCCCATAGAAAATTCTATAATTTGCATAAACAATTTTCTTACACTCCATGAGCCTTGCTAGTTTCTACTTAAGACTTTTTAGGATGATCTTTGAAATCATAAAACTCATACAGTAATACCGGGTAATTTCAAAAATACTCGGAAATCATGCATGGAGAACATCAATCCAAGGACAAACTTGATTTAATCTACCTAACATAATGTTTTGGGATAACCGATCTAATTTGGTTAAAATATTTGTCCACATGTTTTTGTGAATCCTCATAAGAAGTTTCGTTTGTTATTGTTCTGAAGGCAAAATTGTTATTGTTCTTGGTCGAAATGACATTGGATGAAAGCGTATCAAATAGATGAAAGCTTAATCCCATCTTCCACAACTAATTAACAATGAAGAGGACTAAAGCTTATTCTCACTGATGATGTCATTAACAATGAAGAGGAATGAAAGCTTAAATAGAAAATCTAATGACCTAGAGATAAACACACGTGGATACATATAATTAAATCATAAATAAGTAGAAAAGGATGAAAACCCCAAAACACCCAAAAGCATTACGTCGCACTCTCTTTCTTTGTCGTCCTAGTCACCGATGATGATGCATCACTTGTGAACTGTCTCAGCAAGTATGCTGAGCACTTGACCTATCATCTAACCACCGAGCCAAACCATGCCCATGACAGAGTCAGTGGGATGTTATATGTTTTTTAATTTACCTTCTTCACACAAATGTCTTCTCTTCCTTTCCATCATCAAGCTGAATTGTGGTTAAAACTTTGTCAACTTCCTTGATGACCTTTTTGATAAATTTCGCCTCGGATCTGCAAAATTACTAAATTAGAGAGGTACAATCGGGCTTTACTCATTTTTAATGGGCCTAAGCATATCTTGAGGCCTGTTTAATTATTGGTTTCTTTTGAGTTGGATTCTTTAGCAGGAAATTGGTTTAGTGACGCGGAAGATGCAGAAGAAATATATGCATAATTTTAGTCTTTAGAACAGAAATAATCAACAAGATGGTAACTATCGACTTCAACTTAAGTAAATACTAACAAAAAATTGATGTATAAAGAAATAAATAAAAGGTAGTAAAAAAATAATTAATTGAATAGAAACAAATTAGCCTACTGTTGACTTTTTTTTATCCACAAAATTATTTTGAACAAGTAAATGTAGTATTATTTTACTTACATTGTACTCTAAACGAATTTCCAACCATCGTATATATTTTTAAAAATTAGAAAATTGTTTCATATTATTCATATATAGATATAACTTAAGAAACAAATATTTTTGTATATATAAGATCGAAAAAATAATTAATGATATTAAAAATTTAATTAAACTGTTATATTATAATATTACATATATCTATGCAATATATATATATATATATAATATAAGTATAGACTCAAACCAGTCACAAGTTTTGTCTCTTATATTTTTTATATTAATAATCAAAATTATATCTCATAGAAATAATTTAAAATTACCTTGAACTAACTGAAAAAAAAAAATACTTTTTAGCAAAGAAAATTAAACACTGAAACCAAAATTACTTTAATCACAATTTTACATTTTATGAACATACATAGCTAATGAACATACATACATTTTAAGGTTTAGATGTGCAAATGTTTTTTTTTTTTTTTTATGTCAGTACATTGCTTTTGGGAAAATGACGTTCTTTTAATATAACTTGTGCTAAATTTATGACAGAACCAATCAACCAAAGTCGTTAAAACTTGAGATAAAAAGTTTTAGAAAACGGTTCTTGGTTAAATGAGCTAAAAAGGGCTTTGAATCATTCAAATTGAATGATGTCTTTTTTTAGTTTGCGTAGAAAAGTGAAAGAATATAAATTAAATATATCAGTTCGTAATTTGATAAAACAATTACCATCTTTGTAAAACTTTCCATACCTGTTTTTTAGTGGGGACAAAAAGCTAATATATCCACATATGATATTTGGCATTTACACCAATAAACAACGCAAAGTCGCAAATATCTGAAAACCTTTAAGAAAAGAAAAAAAAAACTTAAAAAATCAAATCACACGATGTATATATATGGCAGTTATCCAAAGAAACGCGCACATCACCTGAACCTGAAAATGATTTGGTGTTGGCAACATTAGTATAATAGTTGCATTTGTATTTATATGTATGTATAAACCATTACCTATTTGTTATCCATCAATCTATCTATGATGTGCACATGTTCAATCTACAATCTAATTTAATTCAGTTTTCTATTAGAATATAATCAGATCAACTAAAGCCGTGAAGCATTGACGTTTCTTCGGAAAAGGGAGGATGGTTACAAAAAAACGACAAGATAATCTGAATAACAATGTCAAATCAAAGTCCTTTTATGAGTGTTCTTGTTCCAAAAAATTACAAACACTTTTGAGGTATTGTTTCGATATGAGTGGAACTCTAATTAATTAGGGTTTCTACGATTCAAGTGGACATGAATAAGAAAAGAGTTTACCTATTATGGTCCAACGTGAAGCCAATCTTGTTGGACACAGCCTTCAAAGCCACTTGCCATTTCTCCATTTCTTCACGGCTGGATTCTTCAGCACGTTTCCAAAACTTATTACCAAACGATCCCTTCTGCTTCCTAACATCTTCGGGTCTCACCTTATAGAAGATTGGGATGACAACCATGCCCCTCTTCTCCGCTTGTTCCATGATTGTCGTTAGCTCTTCTAAGCACCATTTTGATTCTCCATACCTGTTCAACATAGTAATATCTTCATAATCTGAACAAGATTTATAATGAGTGTCAATGCAACATTACCTTGGAGATAAGATGACCAGCACGACCATGGCCTCTTCGATCCTTTTAAAAAGGTGTTTGAGGTCTCTACCCTTTTGTTCATGCGCATCTATGAAGAACTTGATGTTGTGTCTTTCCAAAGCCTCTATAAGGTGACTTGCAAAGCCATAACGAATATCTTTTCCCCGGAAAGAGATGAATACTTGATGGAGGGGGCAAGATAGAGCGGCCATCACAGAATTTACGGGTTTGTTTTCTCGAGGTGTTGGATTCAGCGCAGTTGTGGTCGATGATCTTTTTATATACTTTTTTCGCCACATGAAATATATACCATGAAGACCATAAGAATCATTCCACAAAGTAAATATAAACACAAAGACACTATTGCTTGGAGCACGAAAGCAAACAAAGAAATTCATGAGCAGTAGCGAGTCCAGAAGGGGGCAAAAATATCAAAAAACAATAATTCATGTGTGTGAAACGCACGATAGAGTTGAAAAAATACAATACATTACGGATGACCCTACAGTCACTTATAGATTGTAATCTTTTATTACCATTTCATTGGTAAATGAGTCAACAAAAAACTTATCAGGCATTTTTTGTGCTTTTATGGCCTCTGATATAATTTTATTGACAAGAAACGTGGATCCATATAATTAAATGTAATTAATGGGGTAAAATAATTTTTTATCAAGGGCATAAATATAATCCTATATAACATTATACTAATCTTTAAACAATTAGGGATGGCTAGTGCCCATCCCAAATAAACATACGTCTAGCTTCTACCGACTTGATTGGTAATATAAGAGGGCATACATTGTTTTTTAAAAGTCAGTCATGTTTTTATTAGATAAGCATGAAAGAGAATACAAAAATCTTCTAAATGCTCCACAACCTACTGCTTTTAAAAAGAATTTTTTTCTAAGCAAAAAATCCTTAAAAATTGCAAAATTACAATTTTACTCTCATTAGCTTGCTATAAATTCACGATAATATGTTGACCTAACCCTAAAAAACATACGTTGGAGAAAAAAATTAAGTGACTAACCGGATATTAATCTTATAATGGTAAATATAACTTGTGGAAATTTCAATAAACCTTAAAAATTAAAATTGCTTTGTTTTCATGAAACAAAAGGTTAGGCAAAAAAATTAAAACATAACAATAAATAAAATCATTATGGCAAATAGAAGATTTTCTAAATCGATTTAGAAGATAGGGAAAGATATAAAGGGGCTTTATTGGTTCAATTATTTGTAAATTCATATAAGATTTGAAAATCTTTATTGAATTTGAAATCAATACATATGGATTTTGAAATAACATGTTTTATCCATGTATTTTAATTTTTCTATTTTTCACTTTCAAATCCATTCAAATCCATTAAAATTATAATGTGGATTTTGAAATCCAACAATAAATCATTAAACGAATAACACATGATTTTAATTAGTATTTATAAATGATATAACTAATAACACATGATTTAGAAATCTTTTTAGAATTTTTTTTTTTAAATCAATGATTGAATAACACATTATTTTTACTTGGATTTTCAAATCCATTTTAAAATCCTTTAACCAATAAACCCTCTTAAAATTTATACTTTCCATCAAACTTAATTGCAAGTGACAAAACCCAAATCCTGATGACCAAACACAGTTTTCCAAATGAGAAATAAAAGAGAGAAAGAAGAATCAAGACAGATAATATAAATACTCACATCCGTGACCATAAGCCAATCCCATCCGTAACCAACGAGACGAGTGGCCCAGAGAGGCAAAATCTTTATGAGAGTCTCGACGAGGAAGCCAACATTGTCGCCAAGATACTTGGCGACTCCAACCCTGGCAAACTCCTTTTGGTTGTAGTTTAGGGAACTTTTGCTCACAAGAAATATGCTTCGGAACATATAACTAATGCCAGGGCAAGACTGCATCCACTTGGTGGCAACGAAGACGAGCCATCTATTGTTTATGAAAGACACAAAATTTTCTCGCATAGTTGACATCATTGAGACTGATGCGTTTTGGCTTCTGTTATATCTATCCGCCACCGGGAAAATCAGAGAAATCTAATCAGCATACGTAAGTCGAAATATGTCGTCTTAGGAAAGATTACAAGTTTTTTTTTCCTGCTTTTTGGGTATCTGGTCTTCTCTTTTTGTCTTTTTGATGGTCTTAAATTGGAAAGAGGAGGAGGATACATAGCTACAAACCAACCCGTCAAATAGTTATTAATATAGAAGTGGATTTAAATAATTAAGGAAGACGTGCATCTTGAAGTTCAAGAACGGCTATTAATGTTGTAAATGGCCACTTGAACGGCTCTTCCCTTCAATGTTGTAAATTTAAAGTTTTTTTTATGTATTTATTTAATCGGATTCCCCAACAAACTTCTAAGTTAATAATGTTTGTTTATTGGCTTTTTCATATCCCAATGTTGATTTATGTTGGATTCATATACGAATTATTCAACAGCAATCAATGTTGTCAACGATCTCAAGGGTGGATACTGGATACTCAGCTTCCATGTTCCCAGTGTCTAGTCAGATTTTTGCACTAGCTTTGATTTCGTATGATGTTTTTCTATGAAACAAGACTGATTCCTTTATGGTATTTAAAAATATTTGCTCTCTGCACTATATGATTCCAAGAGTTGATACAAACACTTGTTCACACATACGTTTTTCATAAAAACTCTATAAAGAAATATAGATGAATTCAGAAATATTCTTATTTCGATATAATATCTTAGGGGAATATTTTTATTTAGATACCATATCTTGCTTGGAGGTTAAGTTAAACCTAACCCATATAATGTAATCGAACCCATTGAAATAAACACACAATTCAGAACAATAATATTCTTGACATGGTAGCTGAGCCTCTATTTGACATGTACTAAGTTGCTCTAAAAAAAACAGAGAAAAGAAACCCTAACCCTAATATCGGCGAACCACGGCCGGCGGTGAGGAGAAAACAAAATCTACGTTGATATCGCCTTACACGATTCAAACTGGAGAACATAGCGAACAAGTGTTGACACCAGTACAATTGAACGGAGCTAATGATGAGCGATGGTCGAAGCTCATGATGAATGCTCTCCACTCTAAAAGAAAATTAGGGTTCATAACCGGAACCCTAAAATGAGCTAAAGATGGAACAGATGGTGCAGAACAATGGGATATGCTAAATTTCTTGATTATCGGCTGGATCCTGGCAAGCGTAGAGATGAAATTGCGTTCGGCGATATTCCTTGTCGACGACATATCGATGATGTGGGAGAGTATAAAAACTCGGTTCTCTGAGATGGCACACGAGAACATTAGCTTCACGATGACATTCAAAAGTGTAGAAAAAATGGACAAACCGTTAAAGAATACTATGGTAAACTGAAAGTTTTGTGGGATGATTTGGCCGATCTAGACAAAGGTTTTGCTTGTTTTTGCAAGAAGACAAGCAATGAATCGATGGTCAAATTCAACAAGAAGAAGGAAGGGATTCGTGTACACCAATTTTGATGGGATTAGATAGTCAAAGATTTGGCACAACTTGGTCTAATTTGCTTGCAAGACTTGTTGATCTCAATCTCGGTCAAGATTATTCACGAATTGTGCAAGAAGAAAGGCATCTTAATGTTATAAGAAATGAGGAAGAGAAGACTACAATAATCGGCCTCACAGCCTCTGTATTGGGTGAATCTAAGAAATCGCTTACATGTACCCATTGTGGAAGAGTTGGACTCAAAAAATCTCAGTGTTTCAAGCTTGTTGGGTACCCTGAATGGTGGCCAGATCAGACCGTGATGAAAAAACCAAGTGGATGCGAGAAGGGGCTCTTCTCGTGGACGTGGAAAGGGAAGAGGTTCGACGTTCTCCGCATGTTGAGTATACGTTTTACCCCATATTATACCGCAAGTGTATGATAACATCGCTGTAGTATTTATGTATCGAATCCATAAGAACAAAAAAAAATACACTATGGATTATAGCAATCAAAACTTAACTAGGACGATAAATAAGATTTTGTTTGGTTTTCTAACAACTTAAATAAATAGAATTAAAACCAATGGATAGATAAGTTGGGTGATAGAGAATCCTCTATGATTTCTAAACAAGCAAGCATGCATAATTAAGAGACATCATTAAGATCCATTCTCGAACTCAATCATAAATGTAAATTATCCTAATGCCTTAGTGATAATTACTAAGCTAAACAACCCTAAAAAAATTGTCGTTTATTATCAAGATTATTAGCAAGCATTCAACAAAGATTGATAATGTTCACAAGGTCTTTAGCAACTGCCGTTGTTTAAAAATACCTTGCTCACCTAGGCTAGGTTCCAATATTTCATCGCAACTCTCGTTGTCTTGAAAAATCTAAACACAATATCTAGACTGCTGTCTAAGACAAGGATTACAAACAACCTAGGCAAAGAATTCAAACATCATTCTCAATAATAGCATGCATAATTACCTATTTAGAACATCCTATCAGAAACCCAAATACCAACAGAGAATTACTCAAGCATAATAGTGAATAAGCAAGGCAAAGATGAAGAACTCATAATTGAATTGCAAAATAAACTAGAAAACTAAATATAAAACTCTAAAAGATATTAAAATGTATTACAAGGTGTTTTCGCATTGTGACTAGATGAATAACTTGTAGGAACGAGCCCTTTATTTATAGTACAAGAAGAGAAGCCCTAAAAATGATAAAAAAATGGAAATTTTCCGAAACGCTCAACCGATCGGTTTGCGCCTCTTAGATTTTCTTCTTCTGATCCACTTTTAGGCTATTTTAGGTCCAATCCTTCTATTTCATCCTTTAATCCCATAATCATGTAAAAACACAAAAAGACTAAAAAACTATCTTATTCTTGGTAGAAAGACGCAAGATTAGCTATAAAAGAACTCTAAAAATCAGTAAAAATAGGGGTTAACACATTCCCCCATAATTGAATCTTTGCTTGTCCTCAAGTAAAGAACAACAAAAACTCAGATCCGGAGAAATGGTTTGATGAACGTGAGCTAGCAAATATTTGGGAACAATACTTACAACGGGTCTTCCTTCCGCGAACTACATCCACACAAGCCACAACAAAACCTACTTTCAATACTTAACCATGAACTTAGCAATATCCCATACTCTAAATCCCGAGATCATAGAGAACTCTCGAAGTCAATGAACTTAACCTTTTAACATTCAATTAGAAAGTGTGTGAACTCTCACAAAGGGGAAATCAAACATGCCATGGTCTTGGTAAAGGAAGCATTTAAGGTGACTCAAGTGTTTATGGCTTATCCTAATAATCTAGGATGCAAATCATTATGCATTATCACAGTGAGACACAGACCAATTGATGCATACATAGCATTCCTTTTATTCGGACCATCTAATGAATCTCAAAACCCAATATAAACCAAAAAAGTTTCCTAAAATTCCCTTGATGCATTTTTCAATACATCACAATTTTCTTCTCCTTTCCTCACAATTTTTTTCTTTTTCGTTTTTTAGGTGAGGGGAAGATGAAACCGGTTCTCGTCATACAATATCAAGCATCAAGCAAAATGTATTACAACTGTTAGCATTCTCTAAGTAAGCTCTAAAAATTGTCAACAAGACTTAATCGTACTGAAGCTTACTAACCATCCAAAATCATACGTCTAACATCCCTAATCCTAATGAAAGGCTAGCAATGTCGGTTCGTATACTTTGTAGTTTATGCACATAAATGCACATAATGGCGATGATCAAAAGAATGCATGGGTTATGAATGAAGGGTTAGGGTGAAGGTGTGGTACTAGACTAAAAGTGAGCCTAACTATTCGGAGGTCAAAAGAGTGGCAAAACAAAGCATCACTCCGAATATCTAATGCATAGCATGATTACCAAGCTCCTAATTGAGATAGATTAAGTCCATGTTCAAAGTTCCATTAGATAAGGCTAAGTTCAAATCATTCAAGTTTCCAAAGTGATAGGGACTTTCCTGATTATTATTTCTGCTCATGGCTACTCCAAACTCCAGCTCCACTTCCGAAATTGTCTCGAATAAGTCGTTGGATTGTCGTCCCAAAGCAAGTCCCTAGAAAGGTCATAAGTTCCCAAATTTATGAAAATGACTAAAAACAATTTTTGAAAATTTTCACCAAAATGACTAAGTGTTAGTACATCTGTACTCTCCCCCAGACTTGAACTACACCATCCCGGTGCATAAAAAAGGAAGAAAGATAGATGAAAATTTCAAAATACATAAAATATAAAGGATAGGGAGTTTTGGAAAATGTCCAACCGATCGGTGCACAAGTGCAATCGATCGGTTTTCTAACCTACCACAACCGATCGACGAAACTCAAAACTGATTGGTTAACGCGGTAGAAACTCACTCCCCTAAGCCGTCTTGGCCTTCCTATGTCTGGTCCTCTGTCGTGGGATGTTTCCTCCTCCGTAGCCATCTGAGCTAGATGAGGCATATGGGTTTGTGCTCGTGGCAGAAGGCACATTGTAGAGGTAAGGGTTGGGTGAGGATTCCCCAAAATCACCAGCATCGTCATGCGCCGAAGCCAAAGGATCCTCATCTTGTGGAGCTGAAACGCAACAAGAACAGATTTTTCTGAAGACTCTAAAAAGTAGACGGAGCATCCTCTAGAGTCTTGATATACGCGCAAACTGCCTCCCGAAGCATCCACAACTCATAAGTCCTGAGAGTCCCAACCTCGTGTCTGCTGAAGATGGTGTTGCTAATAAACTTAGCAACAATGTGGAACACGGGGCTCCTGATCTGAGTATGTTTCCATGCCTTAGAAGCGAAAAGTACCTGAACCGATGGTGGTCTAGAACTCCTCAAAGTCAAAGACAACGCCATCATGTGTCTACGTACGCCTTGAGAAGCTAAAGATATCACAGAGCTGGTGGATGGAGAGCTTGTGATGACGCTTGTGAGATCCAACCCACTAAGATTCCAAAAACATTGAAAAAATAAAACCTAATCGTGAGTGTGTGGGTGTGTATAGGTATATAAGTGTTTATATATTCCTCTTCCTTTAACCATCCCTCACCATCCCGATCTAGAAATCTCTAAGAACAATAAGCAGCATTAACTCGTGCTAGATCCATCCTTGTTCTTCCTCCTTGAGAAAGTAGACATCGGTGCTATCACCATCACAATGATTTATCTTCGTCTCTTCGTCGTTCACCGTATTCACTGGATCTTCACTGTCATCACCAGCAGATTGTTCTCTTCCCATGCTAATCCTTTTTGTTGTTGTGAGAATTTGTGGCTTATGATTTCTAGTGAATAAGAAGAAGGGTGAAAAAAATTTCAAGTAGTGGATTTGGTGAGACGTTTCTCGTCAGATCTATAGGAACCAGATCGAGATCTGGTGTTCTGAATAGATCTTGTTACCAAGAATCCATAGTAACTGACGGTTTGTCAATCTGAGGTAATTTCCATCCGCAAATCGAGTTGAAAGTTGGCCAAAAAGCTTTGGTTTTTCAGAATCCAGAAATTAACCAAGTGTCAAGGAAACAATTTTAGTTTCAAATTGGCCTTTTGGAGAAGGGATTTCGACCATACCAGTGCATTTTAGCCCAGATCGATGGTGGTTCCTGATAGAGGGAGTGTCGAGGAAGCCTCCTGAGCCGTTGAACTTGCTAGAAAAAGTAAACCTTAGCTGCCGCATGGATTGCTTGTTGAAGAAGAATCATCTGCTTTTGTCAAAAACCAGAAACCCTAATCTGTTCTTGTGCTGCAAGTTTCCGATTTTAGCAAGCCATTTTAAACCCTTTCTCTTCCAGTTCTTGTGCCTAATCAAAGTCAGGTGAGGGTTTGATCTTCAGAGATATGATCACATGTTCTATACTCTATGCTTCATGATTCACTTGTATATGATTAGACTTGCTTGCGAACTAGTGATAAGTTGTTAACATATATTGATGATTGATGATTCATGATTGTTTGAGTGATATAAGGTGATTGAATTAGTGATATAGAGAAGATAAGTTATGATATGATTTGTTTATGTGGAAATGGAATTACCATCTTTGGATGATGAATAGTGGAAATGGTCTACATTGAATTGACGGGCTTTTTGTAGCTCAATAATTGGCTGACAAGTCTAGTGGAACTAGATAGGTTCAAAATTCATAAGAGATGATCGAACCTGGTTTTGATGTGGAGATCTTGCTGGTAGCAAGAAGGAATTTTTGTGTTATAGGTTTGCATAGTGATGTGGACTATAAGGTTGTTGTTTCTATTTTTATGTGATTGATGATTGTTGTCTAAAGTTAGATTTGTGTCATCGTCTTTTCCTTTGGGCGGAAAGGATTCTCTCACTGAGTAATTCATTACTCACTCCTTCTCTTTCTTTTCCTCAGGTGAGGGTGAGAATCTTGAATAGTTGCGCAAGTCCGTCTCGTTTATGGTGTATTTCGGGAACTTGGGTTTTATTTGAAGTTATCATTTATTTCTTATCTTTAAGACTCAGATTTACTTATGCTTATTATACAGATTTAAACTATTTTATGAGAATGTTGAGACAAGTTATCTTTAAGGTTTTTTTAATAAGGAAGGTTTTCATAGACATAGACAGAAAGAAGTGTATACCCGAGTTTTATGGAGAAATGAAGTACTGATTCAGGTTAAAGACAAGTCGGTTCTGATCCGGAAGGCTAAGTTTATGGAAAACGTTAAAAAAGAAAATTTAAATCGATTTTTCTGAAAAATGTTTTATAAAAGATAGATTTTTCAGCATTTGAGAAAAGGGGAACAATTTTTCAAAAAAAAAAAACACCAAAGGAGCAAGACTTGCTTTAAGAGTTGTTTTGTAAAGTTGAGTTTTTCTTGTAGTGGTTATGATATTCAATCTTATGTGAGAAGAGGATGCCACCAAGGAGAGGAGTAGGACAGGTTGTGAACCCTAGGGTGAACCAAGTAGATGATGCACTAGCTGCCAGGCAAGATCAGCCAAGAATAGCAGAGATACTTGCAGCTAGTGCAACAGCTCGTGCAGCAGCGATTGCTCCAACTCAGGAGGAGATGCAGGAGATCCGAAATATGATGCGGGAAATTTTGGATCGACCTGTGTATGTACCACCACCACCACCTAAAGCTGTTGTACCCCGTCAGCCATCGGCAGCATAGAGCTTTCTTATTAGGAGACAATGAAACTAATGGATACAATGGGCACAAAGTATTTAAGTGGTGGAGTTGATCAAGTTTGGGCTGATGATTAGATACATATGTTGGAGAAAAATATCAGGTCAGCGAGTGCCCAGTGGAGTTTATAAGGGACATCGCAGTGCATTACTTGTGGGGAGATGTAGATAATTGGTGGAAGAATGTTGAGAGGAGCTAGTTGAGTAGGCTGCTATGATGGAAAAGGGACTTGAGCAGGAAGCTAGGGACCTCAAGAGCATCTAGACGAGCGCACCTAAGGGAGAGGAGTCACAGAAGTGTACATGGGATAATCGTGATGCAAGATCAGGTCAAAAACGTTATCCAAAGTGTAACAGGTGTAACATGAGGTATGGAAGAGTATGTTGGATGGATGCAGGCAAGTGTTTTCAGTTTGGTAAAACTGGTTATATCAGGCAAAATTGTCTGGAGGGGGCAGATATTTGTAAAAAGTGTGGGCAGCGGGGCCACTTTGCACAGGAATGCACCGCGTAGATGGCGGGAGGATAACATGGATATCAGAACCGAAGAATTTTGTCGGCACCCCTAAGAGGCATATAGTTGGACCTCGACTGTAAACAATAGTAGACCAAGATGGCGCAAAACGGATCGTTGTTAAGTTTTCATCCAAAGTTTTTTTGTTGTTGTTTCTTCTTGGTTATTAGTTTGCATGTGGTCCTTCTGTGTTGGTGGGTTCCTTAGTTTAAAAATCTATGTAGGATTGGTTTTTATTGGCGGAGTTACAGCTCATACTATGTTTGACATTGAAGCTAGGCACTGCTTTGTTAGCGCAATTTGGCAGAAAGTCGACTTATTCATACATGGAGTATATCAGTATGTTGAATTCATATATGAAGTATATGCTCGTGCTAAAACATACCACAACTAAACGATAATTTGAATATCAGACATAAACTTAACATTTTATGCTAAAACATACAAAATCACTAACACCGTTAGTCAACCGTTAATTAATGCTGACGTAGCAAATACGTGGCGTACACGTGGCAATAACCTGTCAAATTTCGGGTTCAAATAGGGTTTTTCGGCTCGGGTTCTGTCCTCGGGTTTGGGTATTTTACTATTTTCGCGTTTTAAAATTGATTAAAGCTTTTGGATTGTTTAAACTATATATAATTATGTGAATGTAAGACTTTACCAATAAAACATCTTGGTTCAGTTGGTTATGTATCTCATATTTGTCCTAGGGTAAAGGGTTCGATTCCCTTCAAATGCTATAACATTGATTTTTTTTTCGAAATTTTTTTTGGCTTGCCACATGTACGCCACGTATTTTCAACGTCAGCATGAATTAACAGTTGATTAACGATGTTACTGATTTTGTATGTTTTAGCACAAAATGTTAAGTTTATATCTGATATTTAAATTATCGTTTAGTTGTTGTATGTTTTAGCACGAGCATATACTTCATGTGTGAATTCAACATACTGATTTACTTTATATATGAATAAGCCGACTTTCCGCAATTTGTCAAGGAAATGGGAAGCGAAGGAGAATCAAAAGCGCAAGACCGAAATTAGTAGGATCATCAAGGACCTACCAAGATGTCCCTATAGTGATAGAAGGAGAGGAGTTGTTAGGAAACTTTTTTGGGATGGAGTGGAAGCGACATGAGGCACACTTATACTGCCCTAGAGAGAACGTGTCATTATTAATCGTGCATATGGGAATTTGGTTTTCATGGGAGTTGTAACTAATAATGGGATTCCTACCGTTACGATGATTCTAGCAAAGGAATTACAGTGGAAAGGGCCTGAAGCTTATTTGGTGACAATCACCATAGAGGGTGGTGATATTGAAAGGTACTGGAAGATATTCCTGTAGAAGCAAATTATGCATATATTTTTGAATCGCTCAAGGGACCGCCACCAGATAGAGGAGATGTTTTCACCATTGAATTGGAGTTAGGGATGGCTTCAAGGCGCTATATCATTTAGCTCCAGCAGAAATAGCTGAATTAAAGAAGTAGTTGGGGTTTGTGAGGCCAAGTAGTGGTTCTCGAAGATTGATTTGGCATCAGGTTATCATCAGATTGAAATAGTTGATGGAGATGTAAGGAAAACAACCTTCAGAACACAATATGGGCATTATGAATTTGTGGTTATGACTTTTGGATTGACTATTGCCCCCAAAACTTTTATGAAGCTTATGAATAACGTGTTTCAGGAGTTTTTGGACAAGTTTTTCATTGTGTTTATTGATGATATCCAGATCTATATAAGGAGTAAGGAAGAGCATGTTGAGCAAATAAGGATAATGTTGCAGGCATTGTGAGATTAGAAGCTTATTGCTAAGATGGCGAAATGTAGTTTTTGGCAAAAGCAGATTGGATTCTTATGCCATATTGTTTCTGAGGCAAGAGTTGTTGTTGATCCAGAGAAGATTGTGACTATCAATCATTGGCCTAAACCCAAGAAAGCTACAGAGGTCTGTAGTTTTTTGGTATTAACTACTTACTACCAAAATTAGTTAAGGAATTTGCATGTATGGTAAACCGTTGATGCAATTGACGTGTGAGAACACAAAGTTTGAATGGACTGAAGCCTGTCAGAAGATTTTTGAAAAGTTAAGAGAGCATTTAACTCAGACGTCTATGCTGGTATTACCAAAGGTCAGAGTACCTTTTGTTTTGTATACAGATACACCAAGAACCGGTCTAGGATGCGTACTTATGCAAGAAGGTAAAGTTATTACTTATGCATCGAGGCAATTGTGAAAGCATGAGATCAATTATCCTACTCAGGACTTGGAATTAGTTGTAGTGGTTTTTGCACTTAAGGTTCGGAGAGCCTACTTGTACAGGGAGAAGGTTCAAGTATTTATTGATCATAAGAGCGTGAAGTATATATTCGCTCCGACATATCTAAATTTAAGAAAAATAAGATAGTTTAAGTTGCTTGCAGACTATGATTTGGATATTGCTTACCATCCAGGAAAAGCTAATCAGGTAGCACAAGCACTAAGTAGGAGAAGAGGTGTTGTGCATGGATCGAAAGAAGTGGAGGAGCTGTTTCGGCTTTATCAAGTCTTAACATTTGTAAAGTCTCTGTTGATGATGATGTAATGGGCTTGAAAGCGGTAAATCAAGCTGATTTATTATGGATAATTAGCGAGGCGCAAAAGGAGGATGCTGACTTAAGAAAATTAGTAGAAACTAATTGGGGGTTTCCACACTCCAGTAAATGGAACATTTGTTTTCAAATGTCGAGTGTGCGTTCCAGATAATAAAGATCTAAAGAAAGAGATCTTGAAGCAAGCGCACTAGTCGCGTTTTGCCATTCATCCCGGTTCTACAAGGATGTATAGGGACTTGAAGAGGTATTATCATTGGAATAAAATGAAGCGCGAAGTTGTAGATTGGGTAACGAAGTGCACGACTTGTCAATTGGTAAAAGCTGAACATAGAGTTCCAAGTGGACTTTTACATAGTTTACCATTACCTGAATGGAAATGGGATATGGTGAGATTCAATTTGGATAATTGTGGACCGACTTACAAAGTCAGCTCATTTTCTAGTTGTGAATAAAAAGGACACAACTGAACGCTTAGCTCAGAAGTATATGATGAGATAGTGAAATGTCACGGAGTTCCAGTGAGCATTGTTTCTGACAGAGACACAAAGTTCACATCATTGTTTTGGAAAGCATTTCAGAAAGCCTTGGGGACTAAGGTGCAGTTGAGTATATTATATCACCCTAAGACAGATGTTCAATCTGAGCAGACTATTCAGACATTGGAAGACATGCTTAGAGCTTGTATAAATATTTACCTTTGGTAGATTTTGCTTATAGTTACAGTTATCATTCGAGCATAGGCATGCCACCATTTGAGGCTCTTTATGGATAACTTTGTCGCACACCACTTTGTTGGACAGAAGTGGGAGAGCGCCGAGGCATTAAGCCTGTAAAGATTCTTAAAAGAGGCTCATGATCGTCAGAATAGTTATGCCGACAAAAGAAGAAAAGATTTGCAGTTTGCTGTAGGTGGCTTGGTGTAATTGAAAATGAGGATGTTCAAAGGGATGAACCGTTGGGAAAATAGAGGGAAGGTTAAGCCAAGGTACATGGGACCTTACCTTATTACAAAGAGAGAGTTGGAGTTGTGTCTTATCGTTTGGACCTAACAGAGGAATTGAAAGCGTTCCATGTTATCGGCAAAAGGAAAACCGATATCAATTGTAAGTCGCAGAGAAAATTGTTTTCGAGGAAAGAAGGCAAAGACATTGCAAGTTTTTTGGGAAAGAGATGGAATTCACGAGATGTCATGGGAATCAGAAAGGATGATGCGCGAAGATTATGCAGAGCTTTTTAAGGACGAGAATGAAGCTCAGTTGGAAATGTTGAATTCGAGGACGAATTCTCTTAAAGTGGGAAGAATTGTGAGACCTAGCCCGCTAAGAGTCCATCAACATTGAAAAAATAAAACCTAATCATGAGTGTGTGGGTGTGTATAGGTATATAAGTGTTTATACTCCCTCTTCTTTTAGCCATCCATCACCATCACGATCTAGAAATCTCTAAGCACCATTATCATCAGCAACTCGTGCTAGATCCATCCTCGTTCTTCCTCCTTGAGTAAGTAGACACCGGTGTTATCACCATCAACACGATCTTGTCTTCGTCTCTCTGTTCGTTCACTGTTTTTCACCGGATCTTTACCATTCATCACCGGCTCGTTCCGTAAGGAAGCCTAACATTTGTTTGTTCTCTTCCCATGATAATCCTTGTTGTTGTTGTGAGTATTTGTGGCTTACATATCAAGTTCTATGATTTCTAGTGAATCAGAAGAAGGGTGAAAACAGTTTCAACTAGTGGATTTGATGAGACATTTCATGTCAGATCTGTAGGAACCAGATCAAGATCTTTACTGTTCTGAATAGATCTTGATAACAAGAAATCATTGTTTTCAGAATCCAGAAATTAACCAAGTGTTACGAAATAATTTCAGTTACAAGTTGGCTTTTGGAAAAGGTATTCCGACCATACCAGTGCATTTTAGACCATTCCAACGGTAGATCCTGATAAAGGGAGTGTCGAGGAAGCCTCCTTGCCAGAAAAGGTAAACACTGGCAGTCGCGTAGATTGCTTGTTGAGCAAGAATCATCTTCTTCTGTCAAAAACCAGAAATCCTAATATGTTCTTGTGCTGTAAATTTCAGATCTTAGCAAGCCATTTCCAACCCTTTCTCTTTTATTTATTGTGCCTAATCAAAGTCAGGTGAGGGTGTGATCTGCAGAGATACGATTACATGTTTTATATTAGGGAAAACGTTCAGTTCCCCCATGAACGTAGTTGCTTTGGTGAAATCACCGTCACCACTTTGCTATGTGCCTAAAACCACATGAAGTAACATTAATTTTGAAATTCATACATGAACAAAACAAATCCGGCACAAACCCACAAATCGTTAAACGGTATTACTCTTCCATTAAGAGCGTGCTGACTAGGACACCACGTCATCCGTGACTAGAATACCACATCATCAGATCGTGCTGATTAGGATGCCACATCATCAGTTTTAAAATTAAACTCATGACCTCTAACACCAATTTATATACTCAATACCAAATGTGCTAACAGAATTGGTATTAGAGGTCATGAGTTCAAGCCCAACAAGTTGCCTTTTAAAAAATTTAATTTTAAGATTGATGACGTGGCATCCTATTCAGCACGATATGATAATGTAGTATCCTAGTCACTGATGATGTGGTGTCCTAGTCTACACGCTCTTATCGGAAGAGTAACACTGTTTAACGATTTGTGGGTTTGGGACGGATTTGTTTGTTCATGTATGAATTTCAAAATTAATGTTAGTTCATGTGGTTTTATGTACGAGTAAAGTGTTGGGGGGTGTTTTCACCAAAACAATTAAGTTCATGAGGGAATTGACCGTTTCCCCTTCTATATTATATGCTTCATGCTTCACTTGTATATGATTAGACTTGCTTGCGAAATAGTGATAAGTTCTTAACATATATTGATGATTGATGATTGTTTGAATGATAAAAGGCGATTGAATTAATGATATAGATATGATAAGTTATGATATGATATGTTTATGTGGAAATGGGATCACCATCTTTGGATGATGAATAGTGGAAATGGTCTACATTGAATTGACGGGTTCTTTTAGCTCAATAATTGGCCGACGAGTCTAGTAGAACTATATACGTTCAAAAGTCATAAGAGGGTATCGAACCTGGTTTTGATGTGGAGATATTTCTTTTAGCAAGAAGGAATTATATATGTGTGTTATAGGTTTGCATCGTGATGTGCACTATATGGTTTTTGTGTCTATTTTTATGTGATTGATGATTGTTGTTTAAAGTTAGATTTGTGTCATCGTCTTTTCCTCTGGGCGGAAAGGATCCTCTCATTGAGAAATTCATTACTCACCCTTTCTCTTTGTTTTCCTCAGGTGAGGGTGAGAATCTTAAATAGTTGTGCAAGTCCGCCTTGTTTATGGTGTATTTTAGGAACTTGGGTTTTATTTGCATAGGATTAGACTTGCTTGCGAACTAGTGATAAGTTATTAACATACATTGATAATTGATGATTGTTTGAATGATATAAGGTGATTGAATTAATGATATAGAAATGATAATTTATGATATAATATGTTCATGTGGAAATGTCATTACCATCTTTGGATGATAAATAATGGAAATGGTCTACATTGAGTTGAAAGGTTCTTTGTAGCTCAATAATTGGCTGACGAGTCCAAGGGAATTAGATAGGTTTAAAGGTCATAAGAAATGATCGAACCTGGTTTTGATGTGGAGATCTTGCTATAGCAAAAAGAAATTATGTGTGTTATAAATTTGCATAGTGATATGGACTATATGCTTGTTGTGTCTATTTTTAGGTGATTGATGATTGTGGTTTACAGTTAGATTTCTGTCATCGTCTTTTCCTGTGGGCGGAAAGAATCCTCTCACTAAGTAATTCATTGCTGACCCCTTCTCTTTCTTTTCCTTAGGTAAGGGTGAGAATCTTGAATAGCTGCGCAAGTCCGCCTCGTTTATGGTATATTTCAGAAATTTGGGTTTTATACGAATTTATCGTTTATTTCGTATCTTTGAGACTTAGATTTATTTATGCTTATTAGAAAGATTTAAGGTAGTTTATAATATTGTTGAGACAAGTTATCTTTAAGGTTTTTTACTAAAGGAAGGTTTTCTTAGAAAAAAAGTGTTTAACCGAATTTTATGGAGAAATGAAGTAAAAGAAAGAATTAGTAAGACAAGTAACATGCTGCCTCAAATGATCAGGGAGACGTGTACTGGCACCAAGAAGCTTGTCGTAGAGGAATCCTCAAAAAGCAAGCTGTCTCCCGCACACTGGAACTCGTATCACAAAGGGAGTCCTCAAAATCACATCCAAGAAGCGATCAACTAAGAATTTCCATGGATCCTTGAACTTAGGAAGTCGTGTCAAGACCTTCTTCTCCTTTGTAAGCTTCTTCCTTAGCTTGTCTAGATTTTTCTCCCCCATAATGACATATTTGAAGACCTCCTTAATGCCAGCTAGGTTCGCCTTGTTTTCATCAAACGTAATTCCTTCGGCTATGTCACCAAGAACCTCCTTGAACCTATCCATCTTACCATTTAATATCACCTTATCAACATAGCGAGGAGAAGGTACCTTACGCGTTTACACTCGTGAACGCTTCTGAGCATTATGAACCTTCTGAACATCTTCTGAACCATCTCCTGAAGTCTTGGAATCAAGTTGGTCTGTCTTTTCCCGAATGTAACTCGCTAACTAATCGGTGAGAGAGTTCAACCGATCGGTTATGTGAGAAGTGGAAAACCGATCAGTGAAAGATTTGTACCAATCGGTTTTCGAATCTAGAACACCTCTGATTCGACTTCAATAGCATTACCTTGCTCCTTCGGGTTTCCTTCTGCCACTCGATAAGCAACTTGGGCTATTTGGTTTTCCAATACTCGTACATGAGTACTAAAAACTTCAATATTCCCATTTAGAGAAGTGTAACATCCTATCCACTTTAACATTGATGATTTCAACATTTTTCTTAAGACTCTCCATCAGCTAAAGCATCATTCTCTCAAGCTTGCTCTCTAGAGGGTTTTTAGCATTTCCCGAGAAACCGTATGGATTGTTGTTATACTGAGGTTTGGGTTGAAAGTTGTATCCACCATAGCTAGATCCTTTGTTCTGAAATCTTTGAGGTTTAGGAGGATAAACCAGATCTTGAGGATTCTCAACACTCATACTCTGGTACAAAAGATTTGGGTGGTTCCGAAAACTATTAAAACCATGCCCACCAATGTAGTTTATCTGCTCGTTTCCCTCGTAGCAAACCCCATCAACATCACCATCTTGTTCAACACCCTCAACCAATGCACCTATCTCTCATTTCTGAAGTTTTAGCAATAAGTCCACCTTCTCTTTCAGCTCTTGATATTCGCTAGTCTCGACATTGTTAACATCAACCTTCCTTGATATATCGTACTCTGGGCAATGGTTGCTATTTCTATTCGCCAAATTCTCGATGAGGAGGTTGGCTTCTCGTATGGTGTTGGTAGCAAAGTTCCCTTGACTTGTAGTATCAAGGGTCATTTGGAACTTCTCGGAGACTCCTTGGTAAAAGATGTGTAACTTGTTCTCGAGAGTGTAGAATTGATGAGGACAGCTTTTCAAGTAACCTCTAAAGCGATCCTAAGTCTCAAAGAGTAACTCGTTTGCCAAATGTTGGAACGTGGAGATGTTGTTCTTCAGCTGATTCATCTTTGACTTTGGGTAGAAATGGTTGATGAGTTGGTCCCGACACTGCCCCCAAGTAGTGATGGATTCTAGTTCTAGAAGTCTCCACCACCTCGCGGCTTTGTCTCTCAAGTAAACTTGAACAAGCTCAAGAATAGGTACTCTTGACAAACTCCATTTGCCCTCTTCGTGCCAAAAAGATCTTAGAAATTCCGCACATGCTCCATTGGGTTTATTTGAGCAAGACCATTGAAACCGATTGCTTCAACAATAGAATCATCGAAAGGTTCAATGTGATAGTCTTGTTTTTGAGGCAAAGACGGACGAATGGCGGCTCTACGTACAAGCATAGAGCCGATCAGCAGCTACTCACAAACCGATCAGTTGATTGCGGTAACTAAACGGCTACTTGACATGTCCGTAACCAATCGGTTGTGGATGTACATTGATTGGTTCTCCAAAAGCAACCAAACCGATCGGTTGTTGGATAGCACCGATCGGTTGGCAAACATTCTCATCAATGTTCTCGTTAAAACCAACTCCTTCAATAGCACCTTCGACATCAGCAATGTGTTCCATTCTTCTAATTCTCTGGATCTTTCTACCCAAACGCTCTATTCTTGCTAGCTCGTTGTTGGCGTGAGGTAGTAAGTTTGAAGAACCTAGGGTTCTCCTTTGCATAAAACCTTCAAACGCCAATAAGCAATAATAGATTAGTAAAATATAAATTCAACAACAAAATAAGAAAATAAAAATCCTAGACAAAATTTTAACTACAAATCCAAATACACTCGTTTAATGGTCCCAAGAAACGGCGTCAAAAACATGTTGAGTGTAAGTTTTATCCCAAATTATACCGCAAGTGTACGGTAACACCGCTGTAGTATTTAGGGATCGAATCCACAAGGACTAAATAGAATAGACTATGGATTATAGCAATTAAAACTTAGCTAGGACAATAAATAGGATTTCTGTTTGGTTTTCTAATTACTTAAATAAATAAAATTTAAAAAAATTGATAGATAAGTTGAGTGATAGAGAATCCTATAGGATTTCTAAACAAGCAAGCATGCATAATTAAGAGAAAGCATTAAGATTCATTCTCGAACTCAATCATAAATGTAAATTACCCTAATGCCTTAGTGATAATTACTAAGCTAAACAACCCTAACAAAAATTGTCGTTTATTATAACGATTATTACCAAGCATTAAGCAAAAATTGATAATGTTCACAAGGTCTTTAGACATTGTCATTGTTTAAAAAGACCTTGCTCACCTAGGTTAGATTCCGATATTTCATCGCAACTGCCGTTGTCTAGAAAAATCTAAAGACAATATCAAGACTGCCGTCTAAGACAAGCGTTACAAAAAACCTAGGCGAAGAATTCAAACATCATTCTCAATAATAGCATGCATAATTACCCATCTAAAACATCCAATAAGAAACCCAAAACCCAACAGAGAATTAGTTAAACATAATAGAAAATAAGCAAGACAAAGATGAAAAAGTCATAATTGAATTGCAAAACAAAATACAAAACTAAAAATAAAACTCTAAAAGATATTAAAATGTATTACAAAGTGTTTTTCGCACTATGACCAGATGAATAACTCGTAGGGACGAATCCTTTATTTATAGTACAAGAAGAGAAGCCCTAGAAATAAAAAAAAATTGGAAATTTTCCGAAACGCTCAACCGATTGGTGTAAGATGCAACTGATTGGTTTGCGCCTCCGAATTTCTCTTCTTCTGATCCACTTTAAGCCCATTTTAGGTTCAATTCCTTCTATTTCATCCTTTAAGCCCATAATCCTGCAAAACTTAAAAAGACTTGATAATTATCTTGTTGTCGGTAAAAAGACGCAAGATCTTATTATATAAAGTACAGTTTTCAAAGTTAGTAACTCACGGGATTGCGACACGTGTCATGTTTATCGGTTAAAGATTTCGACACGTGTCAAAGTTAAAAAAAAAATATAAAGTACAGTTTTTAAAGTTAGTAACTCACGAGATAGCGATACTTGTCATGTTTATCGGTTTAAGATTTTGACACGTGTCAAAGTTGAAAAAATGGCAAATATTACTATAAAGAAATTAGGGAATTTAATGAAAAATCCCTCAACTTTGCCATGTTCCATTTTTCAACCCTGAACTAATCTTTTAGTAAAAACCCCATGTACTAAAAACCGTTAACAAATTTAACCCTCCGTCTACGGAAACGTTTAGCCTTTAACTATTTATGTTCAACAAAGATAATTGTTGTTTTAAATGAAACAAAACAACAAGACATTTGTTTTTAGAGAAATTTAATTAAAAAGATTTTAAATTTTTACGGCATGAATCAGATATCCTAGAAATAATCTGATCTGGACGGAACGTAGTGGATAACTAATACCCCTGTTCTAAAAATCCCTGGCTAGACCCAATTACTCCCCTCTTAGTCGCTAGGCCAACCCTGAGCGCCCGACTACCGCTTAGGGAGAAAATCGGAGATTAAATGAGGAATAATTTGGGACTAGTTTTAGAGCTAATTTATGTTTTAAAAACATGTTAATCAATTATAATTAATCTTCAATATAATATTTTTTCAAAATTGCAGCATACACATAAAAATATAGGGAATATAATGAAAAAACCCTTAACTTTACTCCGTTTCATTTTTGAACCCTGAACTATTTTTTAGTAAAAATAACCTTGAACTAACAACTATTAATAAATTTAATCTTTCGTCTACGGAAACGTTTAGTCTTTAAATGTTTCTGTTTGACGAAGCTAATTGTTAACAAAACAACATGACATTCGGTTTTAGAAAATTTAATGAAAATTTTAAAAAACTTTTACGACATGATCAGATATCCGATAAATAATCTGATTTGGATGAAACGTAGCGAATAGCAAATATCCATATTCTAAATCATCCCCGCCTAGAGTCAATTATTCCCCGTTTAGTCGCTAGGCGTACCCCATCTGCCTCGATTAATGAGTAATCCTTTTAAAAATTTTGATTCTTTCCGGCTAACCGGATTACTGTCCATCTAACCTAATTACTTTCCGCTTAATCTTATATATTTTGATTAATTTTAAATTGCAAGTATATAATATTTTTTGTTATTCGGACTTCTAGATAGGGAATTTGTGTAGTTAAACAATAACTTATGTTCATAATTTTAATGTAATCAAAAACATTTGGGGTTAAGGATATATCTTTATGTGTTTGCTGCAATTTTGAAAACAATATTATATAAAATATTAATTATAATTGATTAACATGTTGTTAAAACATAAATTAGCTCTATAACTAGTCCTCGATTATTCTTCATTTAATCTCTGATTTTCTCGCTAGGCGATAGTCAGGCGCTCAGGGTGGGTCTAGCGACTAAGAGTGGAGTAACCGGGTCTAGCCAAGGATTTTTAGAACAGAGGTATTAGTTATCCGCTACGTTCCGTCCAGATCAGATTATTTATCGGGTATCTGATTCATGCCGTAAAAGTTTAAATTTTTTTTAATTAAATTCCCCTAAAAAAAATGTCTTGTTGTTTTGTTTCATTTAAAACAATAATTAGTTTTCTTAAACAGAAATAGTTAAACGTTAAACGTTTTCGTAGATGGAAGGTTAAATTTGTTAACGGTTTTTAGGTCAGAAGTTTTTTTACTAAAATAATAGTTCAGGATTAAAAAATAGAACGTGACAAAGTTGAGAGGTTTTTCATTAAATTCTCAAAAAAAAAATATTTGTAAACATTGAATTTTATATAAACAAATAAGTAGTCTCATACTGGTAAAACATCTACTCTTTTTAAATCTTTTTTAAAAAGTAAATTAATTTATTATTATAAGATTTTCGTGAAAAATTTATGATTTTCAAATTTTCTTCTAATTTCAGTTTTTTTTTTACTTTTCAGAAAAGGTTATTTTAATTTAAAATTATGAGGTCTCCTTAAAAAAACTTTCTTTATATAATTTTATGATTATTAAATTTTTCTTTAATTTTGGGTTGGTTTTTCTTATATTTTTTAGTAAATTGCTATCATCCAAAAGACATTGAGCAAAAAAATCAAAAAAACTATGTCTATTTGAAAAAAGAAAAAAAAAGTCAAATATAATTAAAAATAAATAAATCTTATTCAAATATAAATAAATCAAGCTATATTTATTCAAAATAAATAAGTAATTGTAACTTTATTAGGTTTTTCTATTGGTGAATGATTTTGTATAGACGTTCTTAAAATATTAGATTATATCTCTAGACTATTTCCCCGCGTATACGTGGGGCCTAATCTAGTTAGGTATAAAAAGAACTCTAAATATTAGTAAAAATAGGGGTTAACACCGCACCCCAAGCAAATGTAGTTTTTACTTCCAAGAATAACTATGCAGGAATTCCTTCACTCACATCCTCTCAATGGAGTAGCTTGGCCAACTTTCTTAAGGGTAAGAATAATTCATCAGGAGAGAAGATTTCTGGTAAGACTGAAAAACTTATTCTCTTTGGCACAGATAGTCGTTTTGATATAATCATCGATTTTGGAGTAAGTCATCATATGACCGATGATATAAATTTGTTGATTGATCTTCGACGAATCGATCCACGTCCAATAAAAATGCCCAATTATGGAATTACATGGGTTACACGACATGGAATACTTCATCTAGGAGGAAATCACATGTTTTATGCACCTAATCTTCATATTACACTTATCTCCATAGCTAAGTTGCTTCGAGATATTGCGAATGCTGTGATATATACTCGTGAATTTTGTTTCATATAGGACCAAGCTTCGAGGACTTTAATTGAAGCTGGTGAAGCACGAGATGGGGTTTATCATCTTACTAGAACACTTCTTCCTCAAGTTAGTCGGATTGCAAAGATGGATACCTGAGAATTATGGCATAGAAAAGGGGGACATCCTTCTTCAAAAGTTCTATCTTTACATTCAGACGTTGGATGTTTTTCTAGTAGTATTAATAATTTAGAGGAGTGTTGCGATATGTGTTCTCGCGCAAAACAATCACGTGTTTTGTTTTCAGAAAGTTCTAATAAAGCTAATGATTTATTTACTTTGATTCATTGTGATGCATGGGGTCCTTACCGAACAGAACAAAATCAACATGCGTCTCTACATACTTTTTTTCACTATTGTTGATGATTACTCTAGAGCCGTTTGGACACACCTACTTCTAGAGAAATCCGTTGTTGCACTAGTTATGAAGAACTTTGTTGCTTGGGTTGAGCGATGAATTGGGAAGCAAATTAAAGTCGTTTGAACAAATAACGGGACAGAGTTCTTCCTTTGCAGTCGTATTTTGCGGAACGCGACATCTCTCATAAAAACTCTTGCGTTTATACGCTACAATAAAATGAAAGTGTTGAAAGAAAACATATGCACATTCTCAATGTTGTGTGTGCCTTGTTGTTTCAAGACATCTTCCCATTCATTTTTGGGGAAAGAGTATTCACGCAGCTTACTTCCTCATAAACCGAACACCTTCTGCTATTCTCCAAGGGAAGACACCTTATGAGCTTTGGTTGCTTGTGTTTTGTCGATCACCAACATATGATGAAATTCGGACCTTTGGTTGCTTGTACTATGTTACTCGCACACCTCAAGTCACTGAAAAATTCGACAACAAAAGCTCTCGCTTCGTGTTTCTTGACTACCCATTTGGGAAAAGGGGAAGGCTTATGCTTGATTTAAAAAATCAAAAACTCTTCGTCTCATGTGATGTTTCCTTCCACGAGAGTATGTTTTCGTTTGCATCTGCTCCTAACGAGGAGACTTGATGAGGTAATCAAAACTAGCTTAATCGAATCTGAAGAATAGATCATCAATATTCCCACTATGAATCAAATGCCAAGAACTAGATCAGGCACACGGAAACTAATAGGAAGAGTTTAACAAGTCTGTACAGAATCTCATCTCCATCATAGAGCTTGAAGATCATCAAGAAGCTAGGATTACCAAGGAAATGCAAGAAGAGGCTTAAGAACAAATCTGTCCAAAAACAGTTTCCTACAGCACCAACTTGATCAACGCCAGTTTTGTGAATCTGTCAATTCAACCCTCTAGGAACATTTCAGAAACTTCCTACAGCACCAACTTGATCAATGCCAGTTTTGTGAATCTGTCAATTCGGTCATCTAGGAACATTTTTCAGAGAACTACTTTGTTCACCATTTCAATAGAAGACTTGACCAACTAAACTCTCAAGGTATGAATTTGAATATTTTAAATAATTGACGAGGTTATTTTCTTGTTTTGCAGGATTACGACTGTTAGGTTTTAAGTATCTTTTAGTTATGTCTTTTAATTTCGAGTCTGTTGTTTTTGCTAGTTCAAGTCTGTTTTTTTTGCTAGTTTAGTCCTTTTATTATGTAATACTTTCGACCCTAGAAGGTCCCCAGCTGACGGACTAGTATATAAAGTCCCTTCTCAGCTTTGTATCTTTTAACGTTGAATGAAATAAAACAAGTGTTTTTCTAGGTTTAACTTCTGAGAAAGAAGCAGCCACCCTCTCCTTTTTCTTGTGTGTGATTCCTTGAAGATTTGAGTGTTATCCGACTTATCACAGATCTTCCATCATCTGTGTGGCGTCTCTCGATCCACCCTATATCCATCTCATTCCCTGGATTCTTCAAAGAGTGCCCCTCGGCCAGTTGAAGAGTCTCCATCTCGTTCACCACTTCACTCCACCAGTTCATCCACTAGAATCTCTAGAGAGTGTCCGTCGGCCAGCTACAGATTCTCCATCATCCACCACACTTCAGGATCCATCCCCTTGGTTCCTAGATTAAGGCTCCTCTTCGCGAGAATGTCATCCACGACTCGCAACTAGCATTGCAACTTTCTTCCATTGGGCTACTCTGTGAGTGATAAGAATAATGTATGCAAGTTGAAAAGAAAAGGTTTATATGAATCTTCCATTGGGCTACTCTGTGAGTGATAAGAATAATGTATGCAAGTTGAAAAAGTCTCTTTAAGGTCTCAAACAAGCCCCCAAGTGTTGGTTTGCGAAGCTTTCTTAATCTTTATTAAACTTCGGTTTTATCGAAAACAAGAAGGATCACTCTTTGTTCTCGTACCATTGCAGATCTTTCTAACTTTATGTTTTGCTTTATGTGGATGATTTGGTCATTGGTGGTAATGATCCTACACTTATTACAAAGTTTAAAGCCTACATGAGTAAGTGCTTCCATATGAAGGATCTTGGAGTTTTAAAGTATTTTCTCGGATTGGAGATTTCAAGGAATAAAGATGGGATATATGTATGTCAAAGAAAGTATGTTTCAGACATTGTTACAAAATGTGGTTTGACCGGATATAGGCCCTTTGACACTCCAATCAAACAAAATCACACTTTAGCACGTGAAGAAGGTGATTCTTTGACGATCCTTCCCAATATCGTAGCTTAGTTGGACGTCTTGTTTACTTGGCTATTACACGACCAAATCTTTGTTATGTCGTTTACTTGTTGGCTCAATACCTGGCTAAGCCATGACAAAAACATTGGGATGCAGCAAATTGTGTGGTTCGATACCTCAAAGGTACTCTTGATCAGGGTATATTTCTAAACTCGAGACCCAATCTTCATGTCAAAGCTTATTGTGATTTGTATTGGTCTTCTTGCCCCATTACTCGAAGTCCTCTTACGGGTTATGTTTTTCTTTTGGGCAATTCACTTGTCTCTTCGAAAACAAAGAAACAAAGATCAGTGTCTCATTCTTTGGCTGAAGCGGAATATCGAACTATGTCCTACACTCATTCCGATATTCAATGGTTGCTTCAGGTCCTACCGGTATTTAATATCAAGCACCTAAAACCTGTGTCATTCTTTTGCGACAATAAATCAACACTTGACATTCTTTGGAATCCGTTTTTCCATGAACGTACCAAGCACATTGAGAATGACTATCACATCATCCGCGATGCTTTCCAAGCCGGTGAACCTGCTCCTGCTTACGTTCGCACAAAAGAAAATATCGCTGACCTACTAACTAAATCATTTGGACAAGTTCAATTTCAGTATCTTTTTGGCAAGATGGGAGTTCGAGACCTACACTCGCCATCTTAAGGGGAAGTATTAAGAATATATAGATGAATCTAGAAATATTAATATTTTGATATTATATCCTTAGGGGAATATTATTATTTAGATATTATATCTTGCTTGGAGGTTAAGCTAAACCTAACCTATATAATGTAATCGAACCCTTTGGAATAGAGCAATAATATACTTGAAAAACTCTCATCACAAATATTTTGGATTCAAAATATGTTTTTCATTGTAAGCAAAAGTGACATGAATGCAATCAAATACTACAAGCCAAACCATAATGAATTATTTTGAAATCGAATCCATAACCTTAATTATTGCTGGTGAAAAACCCTAGCCACCACGCCCCCTTGACCAGAGACCCGCGGTCGGTGACTACCTTAGCCTCCGCCATCGGTCTCCTTCTTTCCGCTTTTCTCTTAGTCTTCTAGGCTTCTCAGATTTTTGGTTGTGTGGTTTTAGACGAGATGCTCAACTTTTTCAGATCTGACCAGCGTTGGAAGGTGATGTGAAGCGGTAGATGCCAGATCCTGATAAACCATATAATCTTTTACTATATCAGACCAAAAGATTAACGGCGCGGTATCAGAATGGAGGATCGAAGATGTAGTTCTATCATTATAGTGCAAACGCCTTTGTCTTTACAACGTTTTACTTAGTTTCTCCTTTAGTCAGATTGGTTCGTTTGTACAACATGAATTTGCTCTAGAGTACAAACCTTCTTCAATGTGGTTAATTGCCTTGGTCTCCATATGTTGGTGTGTCCAGCTTGTGGATTTCAAATTCAACTAGTGTAAATTGTTCAAATCCTCTAGGTTTAGCCGCTTAAACACTTGTTTCCTTCAAAATCCTTGATATCTCCTAACAACTCAACACGTATACTTATGCTACTCCTTATTTCTTCTTGTTCTTAATAAAACATAAACACTAAACTGAAACGCACTAAACATATGTGGGCATGTTATTCTTTCCCTTACCTTGTTTCTTCTCCAGATTCCTTACTTTCTCCTTTGATTTCTTCACTTTTGATTCAATCCCTTTTTCTTCTTGCATGTCGCTTCTTGTGATGTTCTGGAGAACCTTTCTGCCTTTCTTTCCCACCTTGCATGTTTACTTGAGAGTCCCTGAGGTTTCCTTCATTATTCCTCGATTCCCGGTCAGAGTCAGGATCAATACATTCTGCAGATGTATTTCTGTCAGGTTCGTCCCCCTCACAACCTTAGATATGAGTTCTCCCTCTTGCAAATGGTTCTCTTCTCTCATCTTGATTCCATTTATTCTCAGAATCTTGGCTTTGTAGTTAGTTTTGTTGGTTAAGCCAATCATATGTTTTCCCTTCTTACTCTTATGATTTCTATTTCTATTTCTAACATCTAACAAGATTTTTTCTGATGTTAGAAATGTTTCCTCTTGCAGATCTTTGCGTATGAGAGTTTGAGTGACCGCCCATTTAGTGTGAGTGTCTCGTTTGCCTCGTGCCGATGACTCCCCATCGATTTGAGTTTCTTTCTGGTAAGACTCCCCATGGTATGGTTCTCTTCTCTATCCCCCTTTCTTATCTTTACTTCAACACTTTTCTCTATCCTTTTCTTTAGTTTGGTTTTATACTTCTTTTTTTCAGCAAAATCTTTGAATTGCAGGTAACTCTCTGTCGCCGCTTGTTCTAGGTCCTCGCTCTCCTGATTAGACTCTCCATCTCCAATCTGTGAGTGGTTGTCATTGATCTTTATGTTTTCCGTGACCACCACATTCCAAGCTTCCTCACCCTCTAGTTTTTAGAGCTCGTCCTTGCCTTTCACCTTGAGGCAACTCGTTTCAACTAAGATTCCAATTAGGTATTCTTTCTCCTCTAGTAAACCTTTTCTTTCCAGTTCTTTTTTTACTTTTTGGGACACCATCTAAAGATACCGGATTCCCTGATGCTTAGTCTCTGTCTTTAATATTTCAGGTTTGCCTTGTTCTTCGTTGTGATCAGTCCTTCTTTGCACCAGTTCCTTACTCTTTTCCCTCGTAGTTTGGCTTGACTCTCTCTCTTGATTGTACTGTGGTAAGCTGGTTCTGATTCCTTAATCTTTTCCTCACCATGATTTATGGTGAGATCTCTTGCTTTTGCCATAACATGGTTGATAGATTGACCTTCTTCATCATTTTGCAGACTTCTGGTGTTAACACATTTATTCCCTCCGTTGTGATCTCCTGGCTTAATGTTAGCTTCATCATGTGAGTTTCTCTTTGGTTGTCCTTCCTTTTTTATCCTTTTAAAAACCATAGTATAGTATCCGCCAGTTATTTATCCATCCATCAAGTTCCTCCCTTCTTGATTTGTGATTGTGCATCCTTTAGTTTACCCTTGGTTTGTATCACTTCACAATTGCATAATCTCAGTTTTGTTCTAATGCTTGCGTTCAGCTGTGAAAACCAACTTTCTTCTCTAGCCATGTGATTGGTGGCTCCACTGTCTACCACCCAAGCATCTGCATTTCTCGTTTCTCGATTACTTTTAGCTGTGAATAGTCTTTCTTGTTGGTTGTCTTGTTTTTGGTCTTGTCTGTTTATTGGCGCTTGATGGTGTGCTTCTCCCTGTACATGCATTTGGGCTTGATTGTTTCTCAGTCTGCAGTATTTAGCATAATGTCCTGGTTTACCACATATAAAACAACATCCCCTTGGTCTGAATTGATTGTTTTGCTGGAAATTTGTTATTTTCTGTTTATAATAATATTATTTATCATTGTGGTTGTTTCTTTTACATGTGCTGCACCATTTTTGTTGAAATGATTTTGGCCTAGAAGTTCCCTACATATTTTTTAAGAGTTGGGGCCTTGGAAACCTTGCTGCAAACGCTCCCTCCTTTGTTTTTCCATCATCCAACCGTTTTTCTTGTCTGTAAGGCATTGATCTTTAGCTATAGTCACAATTGTAAGGTCTTTAGTTTTCTCAATATGACTCCCACATATGAGTCAAACATCTCTTGCAGTGAACACAAAATCTCTGACACGATCATGTTTTCTAATAAGTCCTCTCCATATGCTCTCATATTATTCCCAAGTTCAATTACCTTCTTTGAAAATTCTCTCCAATCGTTTCTCTTTCATCTTGTTTCAGGTTATAAAAGTTTACTCTCAGTCTTTGCAGCATTATCATGGAGCTTTTTGGTCCCGTTGTAATATTAACTTCAGCATATCCCAAGCCTCCTTTGAAGTCTCTGTGATTGATAGGTAAGTGCTAAGGATTTCTTTAGATACATCACTAAACAACAACTACAAAGTTGTTTGGTCCTTCATCTCTAACTCTTCCCATTCCACTAACTTCTCTTTTTCCTCTAGTGTAGGTGTAGCTAACTTAGGCGACTAAGATATGCCCTTGGTAATTATTTTCCACAGTCCCCTAGACTTAAGAATGCCTTTCATCTTTATGACCCATAAGTTATATTTCTTCCTATCACACTCAAGAACCACTTGTTGATTCTGCATTTTACTTAATCTACAGTTTTGAGATTCGAAAGTACCTTTTTAGTCTCCTTCGTTCCTTTTCTTCCAATGAGTTTTCACTGATATAGTTTTCTTTTGCTTTCTTGTGAAGGATCTACGGTGTTTACTAGTTCGAAGCTCTTATACCATGTTCAAATCATTTAGCTTTAGCCGCTTAAACACTTGTTTCCTTAAAATCCTTGATATCTCCTTACAACACAACACTTGTATTTATACTACTCCTAATTTCTTCTTGTTCTTAATAAACCTTAAACACATAACCGAAACCCACTAAACATATGTGGACCTATAATAAAAAGAATTATGGCCCAATGGCCCAATACCAAAAACCCTCCACTTCTTTATTCTGTTTTTATCACACACTCTTAGACTTTTCTTCCTCTTCTCCTCCTCCTTTCTCTGGTTCCTTCTGCAACATCTCTCACTCGTTCTCTAAGTTCCTTATCTGCTACTTCCATGGAGGATTGAATCTGAAGGCGAGATTCCAACATACATGGTAGTTGTTCTTCGTCTTTGTTAATCAGATCGGTTCGAAATCTGCTTTGTTCGTTGGTTTTTATTGAAGCGTTTATTGTCGTTACATGTCATCACCGCATATGGGATGTTGGATATGAGCTTCATCCCTCTCCACAAACATTTGGCCCAATTCGAAGTTCAGCGCATGAAAAGTGAGATGCCATTAATCGACTCAATAAGCACCAAAAGAAGGGATAAAAAGGGGAATCAACTTGAGGTGACAAAACCATGGATTGTCAACCTACTCCTATTAAAAAGGGGAGGGATGAGAACAGTAAGCTGAGAGCCAATATGGAGCAAATAGCCGAATAACAAGTCACCCCGACATTTCTTATTAGAATTCAATTAAGCTAATTTGTAACCCTCATATTTGATCTGTAAATTGTGGCTCGTCTATATAGGAATTTTGATATTAATGAAAATTTTGATTTACTACCATAATCATTATTGGTGTGAATAGATCTGCTTCACTTCTTCAGTTCTTTGTATCTGATAATGTCTCTTGGCTTATAGAAGTTCAGATTGATTAATTGAAATAAAATATTTTTGAGCGGAAAAAATAACAGTGACATGATCTTGTCTTACTTCTCCAATCTTCCATCGTGATGTGAAAGTTTGCATTAACTCGATTTGAATACTTAGTCTAGTTTCAGTTTGTGATAAAATGATGAATAAGAACATAAAAGTTACTTATATATTTATAAACTCGATTTGAATACTTAGTCTAGTCTAGTTTGCATTAACTAAATATTTTTAGATAATTACTTAGTTTAAGGGTAAGCAAAATATTTTGTTTGTTGAGTGCATATATATATATATATTTATAAATAATATTATTTTCATATAAATATATAAATATTTTTCGAATGAACGTAGGGAAATAAATGAAAAATATAATGGAGATAAACATTAAAAACGAATCGTTTTCTGTGTGTTGCGTGGTTCTGTGAAGCATGTTATTGAGTGATTAAATAATGGTTGTGTGAGATAATGCGGGTNATGTTATTGAGTGATTAAATAATAGTTGTGTGAGATAATGCGGGTGAGCCGCAGAGATGCCTGCAAGAAGAAATTCTTGTAGTTGTGTGGTGGCCTATGGACGTGGATTCGGATAGGTCAGGATGGCTGACGAGCCGGCGTGTGAAAAGTGCGGGAAGGAGTACTTCGGCACGAGGGATCTGTTACGCACGAGTGTGGTGCAGGATGAAGTGCTAAGGCACGAGGGATCTGTTATGCACGAGGGATAGCGTGTGTTGACACGTGAGATCCGGGCCGTGTTAGGGCGGTTATGGGACGTGGTCCCATTTGTGTGATGTTGGTGTGTCGTTGACACGTGCTTGCATGTTTGTCTAAGGTTTAGACTTTGTGATTGTCTAGATGTGTTTATGTATGGAGAATTCGTGAGCCAACGGCTTACCCTCGCTGAGTAATCTTTGATTGCAAGATTACTCACCCCTCTTTCCCTTTGCAGGTAATCTTGAGGACTAGTTCTGGAGGTGTCAATGGGTACCGGTTCCGGAGTTTTCGTTTTGTTCTTCAGATGTTTTGAATTATTTTGATTACTTATACGTTTCTTTTAAAGGACTTAAAGACGTTTAAGTTGGTTTAATCGTAGTTGTTGGTTATTTCTGGTTTAATAATGGAATTATTTGGATTTTAAGTTATTTGACTTGACGTGTTGTGGAAGTATTTGTCGGGTGTTACAATTTGGTATCAGAGCCCTAGGTTATGTCATACCGGTTCTGACCCGAGAGACAGTCCTAGGGAGGGAAACTGATTATCTCGTTTTGTGTTCAGATGCCGCCGAAAGCAAGACTGGTAGGACGTGTAGGAGCTGCTGCACAGCTAAGAGCGATGGCTGAGAGCATAGCTTCCTCTAGTGAAAGTGTGCGAGGTGAGCACTTGGAGCATGTGGAGGCTAATTTGGCTCCGGCATGAGGAGCACCAGTCAATATCCCTGCAGCTGAAGTGGCCATGTTTGAGGAGTTTTGGAGGTACCGAGAATACATGCGGAGGGAAGCAGCTGCAGGAGAGGCACCAGAAGTGATTGCACCACAGCAGGATGCGCGAAATGAGCCAATCCCACCTCAGCATCCGACACCGCCTCCGCCACCACCTATGCAGATCCACGTGCATAGACCCTCATACTGGGAAGCTATGAGGACCTTGAAGGACATGGGTATGGAGTCCTTTGGTGGCAAATCCAACCCGACCGCTGCTGATAATTGGAGGAAACGGTTGGAGAAGAATTTGGAGAATGCCAGGTGCCCAGAAGAATACCGCAAGGACTTGGCGGTGCAATATTTGAAAGACGAAGCATTGGTTTGGTGGGAGAAATTGGTAGGACAGGTGCAGGGGCGGTATGAGTTCACTTGGGAGGACTTTAAGGCACGATTCTCCAGGAAGTACTTTCCCAGAGAAGCTATGGATCGGATGGAGAATGAATTCCTAGATCTCCGCCAAGGAAATAAGATGGTGAGGGAGTACGAGGAAGAGTTCGACCGTTTAAGCAGGTTAATTGATGGGTCATTTCTTTTCATAAGAGTTGGTGAATTTCTAATTAGAAATATTTGGATCCATGTCGCGAAAGAAACGCGTTAACTATGATTGTTTGAGCATGTTCGCCGGGAGATTCATGGATGAGGATGAGTTGATTCGAAGGTTCCTGAGAGGCCTAAGAATTGAACTTAAGAATCTGTGTGAGATGTACGATTACCGCAGCATGACTGTGTTGTTGGAAAAAGTTGTTGCGTTAGAGATTGGACTGGAACAGGAGATGAGTCAGAACAAGGCAGCACTTGCAAAAGCTGCAAAGGGGACGAGCTCTCACAAGAGGACTAGGGATACAACTAATGTGAGGACTCCGCCAACTTGTCACAAGTGCAATCAGTCGGGTCATATTTCGAGGGATTTTCCCCGATCTATGAACACTGTGAACTGTTACGAGTGTGGGAAACCTGGACACATTGCGAGGTTTTGCACACAGAAGACAGGGAAGCAGCATGCTGGAAGGCAGAAAGCCGGAGATCGTCCCAGAGAGCCTTTACCGCCACCTCTGAAACGTCTAAACGTTGGACCTCATGTGATGATGGTTGGAGAGCCTGAGGAAGAGGAGTCGATTGTTGGTACGTAAATGTTCAATTAATCAAGAATTTTTGTATTTATCTGAACCCTAGACTTTTGCCTTGCGTGTATGTATTGTTTGCTTAGAAATAATATAACCGTGTAGGATCGGTTTTAGTGGGAGGGTGGACAGCTTACACAATGTTTGATACCGGTGCTATAGTTAGCTGTGTAAGTTCTAGAGTGACAAAGAATTGGACTTTTGATGGCGAATTTGTTCGGAAAGCTAAGAAAATTGAGACAGTTGGAAAGGAACGAATGGGATCCACTGGAGTCCACGTAGGTGTGCCTATCATGATAAACAGAGAAGAATTATTGGGCAACCTTACAGAAATGGAGGTTAATCATTATGACGTGATACTTGGAATGAACTGGTTAAAGAAACATCGAGCTGTTCTGGACTGTCATCGGGCTCGTGTACATTTTGCAAGGCCAGAAGGGAAGTTAGTATTTCAGGGTGTAAAAAGGGGTGAAGGATTTTTGATCATATCCATGTTGCAGGCAGAGGAGCTTATAGAGAAGGGTAATGATGCGTTCCTCGCCACTATTTCTGTTGTGGAGGATGAAATGGAACTTGGAGTTGACGATATTCCTATAGTGGCTGATTATGCAGACGTGTTTGAGTCTTTAAAAGAACTGCCACCGAGTAGAGGGGATGGTTTCACTATAGAGTTAGAGCCAGGGACGGCACCAGTTGCACGAGCACCTTACCGTTTGGCGCCTGCAGAAATGGCAGAATTGAAGAGTCAATTAGAGGACCTTTCAAACAAGGGGTTTATCAGGCCGAGTAGTTCGCCGTGGGGAGCACCAGTCTTATTTCTGAAAAAAAAGACGGGAGTTTCAGACTTTGTATCGACTATCGGGGATTAAATAAGGTGACCATCAAAAATAAGTATCCACTTCCACGTATTGATGAGTTATTGGATCAGTTGCAGGGAGCTTCGTGGTTTTCAAAGATTGATTTGGCATCAGGTAACCACCATATTTCTATTGCAGAGGAGGATATACGGAAAACCGCCTTCCGGACTAGGTATGGACACTACGAATTCGTAGTAATGCCTTTCGGGTTAACCAATGCGCCAGCTGCTTTCATGAAACTGAGGAAGAACATGAAAGAGTGGGGAAGAACACGAGGAACACTTACGGATGGTGTTGGATAAATTGCGGGAACAAAATTTATACGCCAAGTTGAGTAAGTGCAGTTTTTGGCAGAGAAAAATTGGATTTCTTGGTCATGTTATTTCCGAAGCATGAGTGTCAGTGGATCCAGAGAAGATAGATTTGATAACCAATTAGCCAACACCTAAGAGCGCTACTAGGTCCGTAGTTTTCTTGGATTAGCAGGCTACTATTGGAAATTTGTCGAAGGATTTGCTAGTATAGCTAAGCCGATGACACGACTCACAGGGAAAGATGTGAAGTTTGAATGGACAGAGAAGTGTGAGGATAGTTTCCAAGCTCTGAAAAGACATTTGACGGAAACTCCAGTATAAGTACTACCAAGGAAAGGAGTACCATATGTGGTGTATACAGACGCATCAGGATCTGGACTAGGGTGTGTGTTGACGCAAGATGAAAAGGTCATTGCTTATGCATCGAGACAACTGAGACCGCATGAGATTAACTACCCTACTCATGACTTGAAGTTAGCAGCCGTTGTATTCGCTTTAAAGATCTGGCGAGCATATTTGTATGGAGAGAAGGTTCAAGTATTTACAGACCATAAGAGCTTGAAATACATATTCACTCAGTCAGACCTTAACCTCAGACAGAGGAGATGGGTGGAGTTGTTAGCGGATTATGATTTGGACATTGCCTACCATCCAGGGAAGGCTAATTTAGTAGCTGACGCCTTGAGCAGGCGTAGGATTGATGTCTCAAGAGATAAGGAGATTCGAGAGCTGGAAGGTATCTTGTGTAGTCTGAGTATCTGTGCAACTTCTGCTGGAGAGGATGTTGTCGGATTAGAAGCTGTGAATCAGGCGGACTTACTTTGGAGAATCTGCGAAGCACAGAAACATGATGCTGACTTGTATAAAAAGTTTGATAACAATGTGGAGGGTTTTCACACTGCGGAGAATGGTACGTGCATGTATAAGAACCGAATTAGGGTGCCAGATGATAAGGGTCTAAAGGACGAGATCTTAGCACAGGCTCATAATTCGCGTTTTTCAGTTCATCTGGGAACCACCAAGATGTACCATGACTTGAAACGCTATTACAATTAGGATTATATGAAGCATGATGTGGTTGCTTGGGTATCGAAATGTCAGACATGCCAGCAAGTAAAAGCAGAGCACACAGTTCCGAGTGGGTTACTTCAGAGTTTGCCTTTACCGGAGTGGAAAGGGGATATGAAAACAATGGACTTTGTCACCGGGCTACCAACGACCACTGGCGGTAAGAATGCTATTTGGGTGATCATGGACCGACTCACCAAGACTGCTCATTTCTTACCCATCAAGAAAACAGATAGTGCAGATGTCTTAGCGCAATTATATCTAGATGAGATTTTCAAGAAGCATGGAGTGCCAGTAAGCATTGTTTCTGATCGAGATTCAAAGTTTACATCTATATTCTGGCAGGCCTTTCAGAAGGCCTTGGGAACAAAGGTACGTCTTAGCACAGCGTATCATCCCCAGACAGACGGACAGTCTGAGAGGACTATTCAGACGCTAGTGGTTATGTTGAGGGCATTTGTACTTGACTGGGAAGGAAACTGGCTTAAGTATCTCCCATTGGTAGAATTTGCGTATAACAACAGTTATCACTCCAGCATAGGGAGGCCGCCGTATGAGGCTCTGTACGGTAGCCCATGTCGCACTCCGCTCTGTTGGACCGAAGTAGGGCGTAAGGACTTGGAGCCAAAAATGGTCGAGGAGACCATAGAGCAAGTGGAATTGCTTCGGGAAAGGCTAAAGGAAGCCCATGATAGACAGAAGAGTTATGCAGACAAACACCGGAAGTATTTGGAATTTGCTGTTGGTTATGCAGTATACCTAAAAATGAGGAATTTCATAGGAGCTGATAAAAACCGGAAGTTGAAAAAGCTTAAGCCGAGATATATAGGACCATATATCATCACAGAGAGGATCGGTGCTGTAGCTTATCGTTTAGCTTTACCTCAGGAGTTGTCTCACTTCCACGATGTTTTCCACGTGTCAGTTTTGTGGAAAGTGGTCAGAGAACCGGAGGTGGTTTTGTCAAGCCCGCCAACTGATATGTATCGGAACTTGACTCTATTGAGTACTCCTGTAGAAATCTTGGACCGTAAGGAAGCGGAAATACAAGGAAAAGTAATTACGTCTGTCAAAATATGTTGGGAGAGAGCCGGAATCAGAGAAGAGACCTGGGAATCAGAAGAACAAATGCGAACAGACTATCTTAATCTCTTTAAGAACCAAAGTGATTATCAAGGTGATGGGCCGAATTCGGGGACGAATTCTTTTATAGTGGGGGAGAATTGTAATAGCCCAGTTTCGGATTTAAACCGCGAGGCCGAAACCGAGTCCGTTAGCAACTCAAGCCCACGTGAACCCTACTTTTTTCCTCACGTATATAAGAGGAGGTCATATATCGCTAGAAAAAGCAGAAGAAACCCTAGTCGTCGACTAGCTGAAGCCGCCACTGTTGCCGTTCACACTAGCTCACCGGCTTCGAACGTTGGTGACTCACGCACCGTCCAAGCCATCGGAGGTCCTCCGCCAGCTCAGCCCTTGCCGTCGTCTTCACCGGAGAGATCCACCTCTCCAAGTCGTCAACTCCGCCGTTCAAGCCGTCGTCCAAAACCGTCGTGGAAGAGCACTAGGAAAGATTAAGATTGAGTTTGAACGAGTTTTCTGCTTTTGCTAGTCTACCTGTGATTTCATAACCGAGTTGCTAAGGTGAGGACAAGCTGGTGTTTTCTTTATATATAAATATTTTTAGATAATTACTTAGTTTAAGGTTAAACCAAATATTTTGTTTGTTGAGTACATATGTATATATATATATATATATATATATATATTTATAAATAATATTATTTTCATATAAATATATAAATATTTTTCGAATGAACGTAGGGAAATAAATAAAAAATATAATGGAGATAGACATTAAAAACGAATCGTTTTCTGTGTGTTGCGTGGTTCTGTGAAGCATGTTATTGAGTGATTAAATAATGGTTGTGTGAGATAATGCGGGTGAGCCGCAGAGATGCCTGCAAGAAGAAATTCTTGTAGTTGTGTGGTGGCCTATGGACGTGGATTCAGATAGGTCAGGATGGCTGACGAGTCGGCGTGTGAAAAGTACGGGAATGAGTGCTTCGGCACGAGGGATCTGTTACGCACGAGTGTGGTGCAGGATGAAGTGCTAAGGCACGAGGGATCTGTTATGCACGAGGGATAGCGTGTGTTGACACGTGAGATCCGGGCCGTGTTAGGGCGGTTATGGGACGTGGTCCCATTTGTGTGATGTTGGTGTGTCGTTGACACGTGCTTGCCTGTTTGTCTTAGGTTTAAACTTTGTGATTGTCTAGATGTGTTTATGTATGGAGAATTCGTGAGCCAACGGCTTACCCTCACTGAGTAATCCTTGATTGCAAGATTACTCACCCCTCTTTCCCTTTGCAGGTAATCTTTAGGACTAGTTCTGGAGGTGTCAATGGGTACCGGTTTCGGAGTTTTCGTTTTGTTCTTCAGATCGTTTTGAATTATTTTGATTACTTATATGTTTCTTTTAAATGACTTAAAGACTTTTAAGTTTGTTTAATCGTAGTTGTTGGTTATTTCTGGTTTAATAATGGAATTATTTGGATTTTAAGTTATTTGACTTGACGTGTTGTGGAAGTATTTGTCGGGTGTTACAACTACCACGAGGGTATCGAAACTAGGCCTGGGAACAAAGAGAGGATGGATCTCAGAGAGGAATATTTAGGCGGCAGGAAGGGAGACAGTCGAGAGACTGGGGTGAGAGTCAAGATCAAAGAGAGGAGAATAAAGTGTGGAAGGAAAAAGATCACCAATCTAGTCGGATGAGCAGAAACCTCACAAAACAGAGAATGGCTTGATCGAACACCGGCTGGGTTAAATAATAATAGAGTGGCGATGGAACCAACTGAGAAGCTAGTATTAGATCATGATGGGGGGCACAGAACTTCACCACACCGTTAGGGAGAGCTCTGGATTTCGATGACTGCCAAGCTCAACAAACAATCCCGTCTCTGGAGGAAGTGATAGAGGAGCTGAGGGAGGTTACTTATAAGTTCACTAACCACCCAGACCCGCAAGAGAGGGCGGCTAGAGTCTTGAGATCATCTGGAGCTGAAGAACAATCTCTCTTACAAAAGCTGCTGAGAAAATCATTGAGACAGCACGACAAAACTCACCACAATTAAATGCCTATCGGTTGGGAGGAGCTGAAGCACAAATGGGGGACAGGCAAATCTTTCACAATCAGACAGAGGACATGTCCCATGCTACTGGTCCATCACCTCGCCAAGAGAGAAAAAGAACCAGGTGGAGCACACAGACCATGAGAAGACATTGGGCCATCCCAAATGGTATCAGTGGTGCTAGTGCAAGGAAAAGACTGTTAAGACAAAGACAGATCAGTGGAAAGAAAAGATCTCAGAACCATTTAGATGTCAGCCAAACCATTGATATAAGAAGAGAGACAGGATCCCAGAGGGAAACGGAAGAAGAGAGGATTCAGGGACCACAAGAGCTGGTGCAAGTGAACCACTATTTGTGAGCAAAGATCAAGAGACGCATGTTTTTTTGCTCCAACAAGACATAATTCCTTAGCCATTATGAGCTGGAACTATTGTGGGATTGGGAACACCATGACAGTACGACAAATCAGAGAATTGGAAGGTAAGCTCAAACCAAATATTCTGTTCCTAATGGAAACTAAAAACTCGGATGAGAAAGTTAGGGAGGAACTGAAACTCTGGATTTTAAGGACATTTGTTTGGTTTCGCCCCATGGTCATGGTGGAGGAGGCCTTGCGTTACTCTGGGACCAAGAAACTGAAGTTGAGATTCTAGAAAAAACTCAAAACTTCATCATGACACAGATCCGATTCAAGCAGAATTTCTTCAAAGCAATGTTTGTTTATGGTGAACCGGATAGGGCCAAAATAAGAGCAATCTGGGAAGAGCTAACAGAAAGGATTGGTGATGTGGAATAGCCTTGGTTCTTGACTAGAGATTTCAACGACATAATAAATAAAGAGGAAAAAAAGGGAGGACCAAAGAGGTCAGAGGGGACTTTCACAGATTTTAGAACCTTTTTCTGAATGTGACTTGTATGATATAAGACACACTGGTAACTTCCTTTCATGGAGAGGGCAGAGGTATACACATCGTGTTTATTGCAGACTAGACAGAGTTGTGGCTAACGGTGCTTGTGCGATGAAATTTCCGAAGAGTAGATGTCATTACCTGAATTTTTATGCTTTGGAACACAGACCAATAATAACCTTCCTAGCACCTGACAAGCAACGACGTAAGCGGCTGTTTAGATATGACAGAAGCTGGAAGACTAATACTGAGGCAAAACATGTGATTAGCCTAGCTTGGAGAGACAAAAGATATAGAGCGGTAATGAGGAAGCTGGATAAAAAACAACTACTACTGTGAAAGAAGGAAAAGCATGTCAACCAATATAAATTTATAGCTAACAGGAAGGAAGAGCTTGAAAAGGCCATGACAGACCCTAATGAAGTAGAGGAAACAATCCAAATCATCAATGCAGACCTGGAAAAAGCATACAAGATTAAGGAGGAATTCTGGAAACAACGTAGTCGCCAAACCTGGTTGGCTCTAGGAGACAGAAACACAAGCTATTTCCACGCCGTGACAAGAGGAAGAAGAGTTATAAACAAACTCACAGTGATAGAGGATGATGATGGGAAGCCTTTCTATGAGGAAGATGAGATACTTAGAGTCATTACACAGTATTTTAAGGGGTTGTCTGCGTCTGATGCTACAGATCCAATGGAGACAGTGAGTAAGGCTCTAAAACTAGTAGTATCAGAGGGTATGAAGAAGGTTTTTGTCAAGATTCCAGGAGGGAAAGAGATAAAGGAAGCTTTTTTCTCGATCCACACTGAGAAGGTGCCAAGCCTGGATGGCTTCTCGGCTAGGAGAAATGCAAGGATTCTTCAAAACCAGGTTACTACCAGAAGACTTAAATGTAACACACATTCACTTAATCCTGAATATCACAAGCCCGAGAAGTGTAAAGGATTTTAGACCAATGGCTCTATCCAATGTCTACTATAAAGCGTTTTCGAAGATTCTGACAAGGAGATTGAAACTGATTCTTAATGAACTAGTGACGGAGAACTAGTCGGCGTTTGTTCCTGATAGATCTATCACGGATAATGTGCTGATTTCTCACAAGATGATCCACTACCTCAGGAGCTCCAAAGCAACAAAACGATCCTCAATGGCAGTTAAGACCGACATGAGAAAGGCTTATGACATGCTAGAATGGAACTTTATAAGGGTGGTACTCACTCAATATGGCTTCCATACAACCTTTATTGATTGTATTATGCAATGCGTATCGACGATATCTTTCTCGGTCTTGATCAATGGAGAAGCAAAAGGAAATATCATTCCACAAAGGGGGATTCGCCAAGGAGATCCACTCTCTCCCTTTCTCTTCATTTTGTGTAGTGAAGTTCTCTCGGGACTTTGCATGAAAGCTCAAAAAGACGGGAATTTGGTGGGGATTCAAGTTGCTAAGGGAGGACCTCAGATCAACCACCTTTTGTTTGCAGATGATACTATGTTTTATGCCAAGACAAATCAAAGAAGCTGTGAACATCTCAAGAGAATCCTAAGGGAGTATGAAGATGCCTAGGAACAAACGATTGGGCATAGATAAGGAAAGTGATGGTGGGAAATATTTGGACCTATCGGAGCTGTTTGGACGGAAAAAGAAAGACCTGTTCACAGCCATAGTTGATCGAATCAAAGAGAGAGCTTCTAGCTGGACAACGAGGCGTCTATTTCAAGCCGGCAAATTGACAATGCTGAAGACGGTACTACCAGCCATTCCAACCTACACCATGTCTTGTTTCAAGATCCCGTTAAGCTTATGTAAGCGAATTCAATCCGCGTTAACAAGATTATGGTGGGACTCAAATCCTGAAGAAAATAGCGTGTTGGGTAGCATGGGACAAAATCACAAAGTCGAAGAAGAACGGGGGGCTTGGATTTTGTGGTATAGAAGCTTTCAATGATGCGTTGCTGGCCAAGATCAGCTGGAGGATCCATTCTAGACCTTAATGGTTGCTAGCACAGTTACTAATTGCAAAGTATTGTAAGAAGAGCAGCTTTCTGAAAGTACAAGCTGGTAAGACCATCTCCCACGGCTGGAAGGGCATTCTAATTGGCCGTGATCTGTTGAAGAAGAGATTGGGCACAGTTCTAGGGGATGGAACTGATACAAAACTATGGGAGGACCCGTGGATGTCCCTAGAGAAACCAGAACGTGTAATGGGCCCAGCAACTGATATGACAAAGGATTGGACTGTGGCAAAGCTCTTTTGTGAAGGAACTAAAACCTGGGATGTTGAGAAAATAAGAGGAATCTTACCTGACAAAGAGAAAGAGGTTAGTGCTCTCCAACCAAGTATTCTGGGGGAAAAAGATAAGCTTTGCTGGCTAGGAAATGATAGGGGAACTTACACAACCAAAACAGGGTACTACTTGGCAATTGAAGAAAACACAACTAAGATAGCAACAGAAGAAGAGAGTACACAGTTTGATTGGTTAAATGAGATTTGGAAGAAACAAGCTTCTCCTAAAGTGATGATGTTCATGTGGAAGGTCTTGCCCAAAGCTCTTCCTGTAGGAAAGACGTTAATGAAGAGAAACATCACAGAGACTGACGTATGTGGAGTGTGTGGCAGAAGTGAAATGATCAGACATGTGCTATTTGATTGCGTTGTAGCAGGCCAGGTTTGGGATCTAGCTCCCTTTGCAAACATTTTAAACCCGATGGACTGGATTAATGTGGAGAAAGCGGTACAAAGCACCAAACATTTAAGAACCCTACCACCGATTGGGCTCAAAGATGAAACACATTTCTTTTGGATTTGTCGGAGCTTGTGGTGCTGCATGAACAAGAGAATTTTCGAGAATCAACATTGGACTGGACAAATGATCTTATCAAAGGCAATTGTTGAAGGACGAGATTGGAACCAGGCGCAATTGTAGGAATTGAAGGAAGCAAAACTGGTGGCTGTGAACGTGAGGTGGGAGGAGAATACAGAGGTGGACATGATATGCACCTCGGATGCGTCATGGGATTAGGCAACAACAAGAGCAAGCATGGGCTGGATAATAGAGGAAGCAAATGGGAGAGAGGAGTGGAGGAACTCGCAGGTTCGCCAAAACATTAGAAAGCCATTAATGGCGGAAGCACAGGCGCTCCTTGGAGCGTTACTTCATTGTCGGGAGCTGAAGCGAAGCAAGGTTATGGTGAGGTCCGACTCACTCAACTTAATTCGAGCTATCAACATGAAGATTCACCCAACAGAACTCTATGGAGTCCTCTTAGATGTTAACCTAGTGGCAAGCGGATTTACAAGCGTTAGTTTTGTTCATGTTCCTAGAAGTGAAAACAGGAGAGCTGATACTTTAGGAAAAGAAGCTCTGCGAAACTTTGGTTGCTTGGACTTATGAGACTCTTTATTTATTTTAATCAAATGCATCTTTTAGACCCCAAAAAAAAAAAGACTCACGAAAATAACTTTTCAAGATACATCAATTTATATAGAGATAGAAATAACGATAATTTCCTAATCTAAGATACATATAAATGTAAATACAATTTTTAGAGATAATGTTAAATTTCCTAAACTAATATATTGACAAATCCAATATTTCCATTATCAAATCTCGATTTCGGTTCATAGTCTCTGAAGTCTGAACAATCTCAACTCGGTTTGAGTCGATCTCATCGACCTCCGTTGTGTACTATGCATTGTTAGTTTCATGATACATGTACAGTAAAACCTCTATAAATTAATATTGTTGGAACTATGGTATTTTATTAATTTATCAAGTTATTAATTTATTGATATATTAATTGGACCAAAAACCTAGTTTAGAACCGAAGAAATATATTGATTTATCGAGATATTAATTTATAGAGGTTATGTAACCTAGGAAGCATGGAATCTTCATCGGAGGTCTGCTTCCCGCTTCAGAATTGGAGTCGAAATCAGAATCTCTCGGAAGCTTTCAAAATCTCGCTTCCGTGACGCTTCCAAAAATTCTACTTTAAAAACTCATTGGAAGCTTGCGATTCCGTTTTGGAATCTAACACTTCCAATTAAAGAAAAATATCACAAATAAATAAATAAATGAAATTAAGTAGGATAGTTTTATTATACAATAAAAACTCAAACTAATTTTGAGATTTATAACTTTTGCATACTAATCATTGTATTTTATTTTTCGAAATATAAAAATAGCAACGGTGGAATTGATTAATTGAATTAAATTAAGTAATAAACTTGAGACACTTAAGTTTCATGGTGTTTTATGGACAACACAAAATTTGAAATAATTTTGTTTGAAAGAATCAAGGAAAATGAGAATGAAAAGAGTGATCTAAAATTTGATTTTGAATTATTTAGTTTTATCTTCTATAATAGAAAAAGACTATTTGATTTTTATGTTTGGTGAGTTTTAAATTAAATGTGTTAAATTTTTGTGGTTAAGTATAATTTTTAATATGATATATGTTTAACGTTTCATTATAAATATACACGCTTCCGATACGTACTCGCTTCCTAATTTTCTAAAATTATTCGCTTCTCCGCTTCCGCGTAACTGATTCCGATTCCATGCAGCTTAGGGTTATACTGTGTATACAAAAATAAAAGAAAAAAAAAACTATTCAAATGGCCCATATATCGATAAAAACACTCAAAAGTTAAGAAAATCAGTTTTGGATATCGTGTTCTTGATACCGAGATGCATAAACATCTACAATATTAAAAATTGTTTACAAACGCAATTACAAGGTTTTTTTGTTAGTTTTTTCAGGCTGGGTTTATTAGGAGATATGTAGTGTAACAATCTAATTCACACTTTGATTTTGTTAAGTTTTTTTCTGTGAATTTGCTATAGGTTAGTCTTTTTTTTATTAAGAGATTGACGGATCTATCACTAACATATAGTATTTCATAAATGTATACAATTAAGGTGATTCAGTCAACAAGGCCTATACATTCGTTTTTCTTCACACGTGGTACTTTTGTTCCTACAATAGAACATGACACGTGAATTTAGCTATCAACAACTGAGAACCATTACGGAGTGAGCTAAGAGATATAACATCGAAAAACAAAATTGTTTGTTTGAATATATTTATAAAATGTTTTCATAATCCAATCTACAAACAAAATGATATTAGCTGAATGTTCGAACTTCGGAGATACCTAGTTATTGTTCATGCGTTGAAGAAAGAGAGTAAAGGTGAATAGTTTTGTTTTCTTTTTTGCTAAATCAAAATTGATCACATAATAAAGGTACAAAAATATGATCCATCAAGCAGAAAACATTTCAAACAACAAACACTCACAAAGAGTAAACCCTCACCCCTTAAACCCTCCTTTACAGTCAAAGTGTCTTTGCCACAAAACTGAAATAATGCCTTTTTTGCGCAACATATTCTCAAACTTAAGTCTTTTTAGCCTCTCCTCTCTCTCTCTGCTTGTTTCACCAGGAATCTGTACATTGCCAAAAGCCAGATAGAAACAGCCTTTGGCGATTTTAGTTCTCAGCTTCTAGAAATAGGCTGAGTTCCACATACCTCTCCTGTGTAGACGATCCCGAGTCTCTCCGACCTCTTAGGCTCAAACCCTCATCGGTTTGTGAAGTGTTTGGTGCAAGTAACCGAGCACCACTGCATTCTTCGGTCATAGCTGTATCCTCTTCATCTGTGTCCCTTAGACCTCTCAGGGCCATGGAATCTGAAACCGGGAAGTAGACAAGCAAGCAAATGGATACCACGGAAAAGCAGAAGAGGGAGAGGAAAGCCAAGAAAGAAAGGGCTTCGAATATAATCTTGTCTGCATCTCTGAGAACCGACAAACAGAGCATAACAATCCTTAATGGAAGGAAACTCGAGACCGAGAATATTAATGTGTATACTCTCTTCTGTAAGCGCTTATTAATGACAAGTTTCAGTATCTGCCTTCCAAGCCAGAACAAGTAAGCTGTTAGGACGGCTGCAAAGACACCAAGAAGGATGGTACTCAGTAGAGGATATGTGCATAAGGCGACCTCATCGTCATCAATATTAACTCGGAAATACGTTCTTGTGAAGTCCTGTGGCAGCTTTACATAAGAGCCACTACCACCATTTAGGCGTGACTCGGATAACACAACCGCAAGTTGAAGAGCAAGCATCGGGAGACAATAAAGAATAATATAACCAGCTGTATTCCTGTTCCATTTTCCGCTCAGAGTCCCTGATTCCATTTTCAAGGGAGCACGCAAAAGAAACATGAGAGTCAGAAAGAGGCAAGGCTCCGCAAATCCTAGATTGGAAACGATGTACCACTTGCAGACGTTTTCTTGCCATCTCAGATCCAACCCGCTCAATAACCTTCTGTGACGCCTCAACAAACTCAATCGAAAAATCTCACCAACAGCCCACCAGATAGCAAACAGAATGAAAGTGATTCGGATAATCCAGGGACCACTGAAGTAACCAAGTTGAATATACCCTTGCTTACGAACGTGAGACTGGAAATAAAAGGAGTAAGCGATGCAAAGGAGACCCAAAAGAACTAGCAGAGCGACTAGACATATCGTCACCACGCCGAATGCATCGGGAACTAATTTTGTCAGGGGCATCACCCAAAACACAGTATCCACGCATGCTCTCTACCAGCATGGATGCAGAAAAGATCTCTAGCAGTAGCAGTAAAATGTGCCTTTCTCTCCCAACAAATTTCCAGATTAGTAACTACTTCATCGATGAAAAAAGTAGAAAGATTGAACCTTTCAATTCAGGACCATACGAAGCTATCAAAGACCACCAAGTCAGAGCAAACACAGCTAATTTCTGCAATTAGTTTTTAGATTACAAAAGAAGCAGCCCAGATCACCCGATATAACTTTTTGTGATCTTGACTCTTAACACTTGATATGCGTGTTACCTACATAAACTAAAAAAAACAAAAAAAGGGTTAAAATATTACCAAATATACCAAAAATTGAAGAAAAAACCTAGCAAACATCTTATTGTAGATCTGAAAACAAAACAATAGCATCTTCAGATTAATTACACATTCTATCATCACCAATGGTCAAGAAAATGGGTAATAAAAAGTCATAACCTATCTACAAACTAAAGCAACCCTCAAGATTAAGAAGATGATTCCCACACAACTCGATCTCAAAATTGAAATATATAAAGCCAAGTCATAACCTATAATCCCAAACCAAAAAAAGCATTATCTTTTAAATAAAGACAGAATATTAAGAGATTATACCCAAAACTTCAATCACGGAACAATAAAGTCGATACACGAGAAAGAGAGAGAAACCGTGAAAACAAACGAATACCCAATAATGCAAATACAAAAATATCAAAACTTTCAGATCCAAACAAAGGGAATAACAAGACCCATCAGAATAAGAATCCAAATTTATAAGAAATTGGTGAAATTTATAAAGGGAGAAGAAAGCTTACGAGGAGGAGAATCTGGATCCAAACAGTTGAAACGGGAAAGATCTGAGAAAAAAACCTAAGAATCGGAGGTAGAGATGAGGAAATGAAGCAAATAAACAGAGAAAGGAGAAGGAGGAAGAAGAAGAAGAAGAAAAGGAGAGATAGAGAAAGGAAGAAAAAAAAAAGATTAGAGAGAGAGAAGAAGGGAAGAGAGAGAACTCTCCGTTGGTGACAGGCTGTTTCCAGCTGTGACAACCAAAGCTTTTGGATCCGGGTTCGGGTTTTTTATGAGTTGTTTTTGGTTCCGGATCCGGAGCCAGATCCGGGTTAGGATTTTTTTATTATTTTGTGAGTTGTCTTCGGGTTTATACGTGGCTCCACCCTGGCGGCGTTTGTCTTTTTCTTAATTTGTCTATGTTTTATTATGGTAAAGTAAACTGAGATATTAAGAGAAGTCAAACATGGGCAAAAATAAAAGGATGATGATATATAAGTATCCGAGGAGTAAATTGGATTTTTTTTTATATGAATATATAATATTGAACTAAATACGAAGAAAATATGTTAGGGATAAGAATGAGACCATATAAGTATGTAACTATGGTCAAAGAGTATGTTTAGTATTGAGACTTGTCAAGATGTGAATAGAGGTTTAACTATTCTTGGTTTTTAGTGACTCTGGAAGGGGTTTTAAAAGAAAAAAAAATATTACGTGTAGAGTTTAGTCGATTATTGTAACTTTATAGGAGACGGATGCGGTTCGGCAAACAAGTTCTCACAAGTCAGAACTTGAGATTTTAACTAAACTAAAAAGTGAACAACTAAAATATAGTTATATTACATTGACATAAGTACCTCGTATTATTTTCTCCAAATTTTTAACTTCATCATTACTCCCAAATTATTATTAGTTTGTACATCACAAACTTATAAAATCTCATCATCAAATTAACCATATTTGGTAATTAAGTGTAAATATCGTTTGTAACGTTTAATCGTGTTTTGTCTTTGCGATTAGAAAAACCGAATTTGACTCCAAAATACCAATAATCAAACCTTCTTAATGTACTAAAAAGTTTATAAATTAGAGTCTCGGGTGTCCAAAGATGGCACATAAACGATGCTTCCACCATAAATATTTTCATCATTAACCAATATGCCATCTAATTGGATCTTGACTTTATGACAGTATTTATATTATTTAGTGAATTTTGTTATATTCGCTCTCTTATCTTGATCGTCTTAATAGTCATTTTTGTCATTTTGTTCTAAGACTATCTACAATGGTTTTGTTTCTTAAAACTCTATTTTTTACGTTACACATCTTTTTCTCTCTCTTCCACTTAAAAATTTAACATCCACTTCATTTTTACACTATACAATAGTTTAGTTTAATAAAATTTAACATTCTATTCCATCAATATATTTCATATTTTTTTATATTTGTGTTTGTATGATTACATGTTAATAACAAATTAAATTAAAATAATTAAGAGTTAAATATTTTGTTAAAAAGTTATTGTTGGGATTCATTTCATAAAAAATTGAGTTTTTTTGTGTGTTCAACTCAAATGAAACAATTCTTCATTTATAGAATATGAAAATAATGAATTTTGATACAGAAATTAAAAAATATTAACTTATGTCAAAATAATTGATTTCAAACAATTTAGAAAAAAAGTTTTGTTCTCAATTAAATTTGTCCAATCACTATGCGCCATGTCGTCCCCAGATTTTTCTTTTCAACTAGTTGAATTTATTCAACTCCAATTAATTCTCATCATCGTTCAACACTCTCATTGCAAACATTCAAGTTGAATTATTGTTTCAATTTGTCCATTGTAAATGGTCTAATGCTTCTATAATTTATCGTCATTTTGGTATTTCTTTTTCTTACATGTTAAATTTTTTATTTTAAAATTGATATTCATAAATATACTTTTTGTTGTTCAAAAAAGAAACTTGTAAATATTTGAATTAATTTTATTACAAATAAAATGTTTCATAGTCTACTACTTATTATGTTCTTTAATTAATTTAAAATTCTATTAGTTAAAATTAACAATATAATACATACGAACTAATGGAACATATTGAATACATTTTCATGCCAAAAAGTTGTTTGATTTTTCAAAATTTTTTTTGCTTTCCATTAGTTTTAACAATACAAATAATTAATTTGTTTTTAAGTTTGATTTCTTTATCATTAACTATCCAAGTAATTGTAGTTAAGTAACGATTATTAAATTTTTAACAAATTAATGGTAATTTTCATTGATTGATAAGATAATAGCATGATGGTTTTTAATTAAAAAAAAAAAGCACACACAAAATCATGTAGGTCCCACAAAAAGAGGTGAAATATGCTTATGTGGATAACCTAAATGGAAAAAACTATCTAATCTTATATAATAAAGTAAGGTTCGTACAACCACACATGTCATTTTTAAACAAATATTTTCTGAATTTTGATGAGCCTTCATATGGGTTCATTTGGGTCTTTGGTTTATCATTTTCCTAGCATTTACTTGATTTGAAATTAAAAATTGACATTCTTGATGATTATTATTCATGTATGACTTATTGAATTATTGAGTTTAAAGAAGATATTTATTTAAGCAAAATTAATTTTAAAAAAATATCATCTATGTTTTCCTTTTCTTCGTTTGTCTTAATATTTAAAAACAAAAATCTCAAAAAATAACAACTTCTTTCACCTCCTACTCTCTCTTTTTTCATTGTCTAATTTTATTGTACAAAATCTTTAAGTGATTATCTAGAGTATAATATTGGAATTCAAAATTTTTATATAAAATTTACTAAATCCTTTTACGTGTCTTTTTTTAAACTAATATTTTCTGGATTTTGTTGGGCCTTCACCTAGGTTCATTTGGACCTTCGGTTTATTGTTTTCCTAGCCTTACTTGATTTGAATTTAAAAAATTGCACTCGTAATGATTATTATTCATGTATGACTTATTGAGTTTAAACAAAGTATTTATGTATGCAAAAAGAAATTAAAAAAATGTTATTTATGTTTTTCTTTTCTTCCTTTGTTTCTTAATATTTAAAAACAAAAATCTCAAAAAAAAACTTCTTTCACCTCCTCCTCTCTTTTTTATTATCTAAATTTATTGTATAAAATATTTAAATAATTATCTAGAGTATAATATTTGGGATTCAAAATTTCGATATAAATTCTACTACACCTTTTTTAAATAATTACATTATATATTATAAAAAACATATATCTTTAAACACAATATTTTGTATATGAAATCTACTTCAAAATATATATTATGTATGCGAAAAAAAAATATATATATGTAGGTCATATTTTCCAGTTTTCAAATTAATGTAGAAAAGTGGATTTAAAGTTATTTAATCGTTACAATATAACTACTCGGCCATTAAACATCATTTAAATCATTATAAGTTATAAATTTATTTTGTAACATATAAAATACATATTTTAGTATCCATCATATTTCAAGTACTACATAATTTGGTAAACAATTTTTTTTACAACTAATAGAATTCAACTAATATTTTTATGTCAACTTTGTAAGTTTGTACACAAGTTGTGATTTCGATGTTGTTGCAGCCTCCAACCGCTATGGTCGAACCAACCACAAATGAAAAATTACTTTTACTAAGAAAACGTGTTTGAATAGTGTTTAAGAACAACAATGTTTTAATAGTTTTGATTTTTTCTAAAAATATATATATGTTTACTTAGTTGCTTGATATGAGAGACAAATGTGAGGAGTTATCGGGTAACAAATTATGTTATTTTTTATGTTTTGCTTTCAATTGTACATACTCGAATTTAAAAAAAAAAAACTATATGGCCTTCTTGCTAAACTAGACCCTTATTTGAAATCAATCCAAAACTAGACCCATCTTCATTTTCTTTTCAAAATGCCTTAAAATACCCTTCCCAGCTTCTTTTTTCACAAAAATACCTAGCGCAGACTTCTCCTGTGAAGTCTGGTAGCTGGGTTTGAAAAACAATAACCCAAAGATTCTCACGTAATAACGAAAATGCCATCGTCTTCAATAGTTCCCAACCACACTTACCAAACAAAATTGAGCTCTCAATGCTTCAAACAACCGAATTAAGTGATGTTAATGCTTTAAAACTGAGTTAAAAGCTCCTCTCTCATTTCAACCATTTAACTCTATAATATCGTTTTCAATATTTACCATCCATATATCTTGCGATTTACTAAGATTCGAGCATAATAACGCTTGGGTTGCTTGGGTATTGTTGGCGTGATCAGTTCTTGGCCGTTTAAGAAGCTAAACACAAGCTCAAACCGAATCTTGGTAATTTTTGCTTCATTTTCTCCGATTTTCCAGAAGGCAGACTTCATGGGTGAAGTCTCAATAGTCAACTGGGGGTTAGTTTTGCAATTGACTTTTTGGGTCTCAGACTTCACGATTGAACCACGATGAAGTCTGAAGTTCTCCTTTGAAAACAAAAAACGGTGTTTAGACTTCACCGTCGAAGTCTGGTTACAAGGGGTCTAGTTTTGCAATTGACCGTTAAGTCTGACTTTGTACAAAGACTTCTTCTGTGAAGTCTGCGAAAAAAGGCGGTTAGTTTTGCAATTGACCGGAACGAAGACTATTTATCGAGACTTCATCTGAGAAGTCTGCGTGAAAAAGGGGTTAGTTTTGCATTTGACCAAAATTCCGAAACATTGACTATTGGTAGACTTCTCGTATGAAGTCTACAACCATCGGTAATTCTGGAATTTAAAAATAAATTTTTTTGGTCAATTGCAAAAGTAACCCTTTTTCTAAATAGACTTCTCAGACGAAGTCTCATGTAAAAGTCAAACTCTGGTCAATTGCAAAACTATACCCTACTTTATGGGTAGACTTCGCCGAAGAAGTCTCTGAAGGCAAAAAGACTTCATCGAGGAAGTCTAATTACGTAATAGACTTCCTAAATGAAGTCTATTACCGAAAAGACTTCCTAGATGAAGTCTACTAAAAAAGTCAAAACTGTGGTCAATTGCAAAACTAGACCCCAAACTGGTATAGACTTCTCTGACGAAGTCTCCTTGTGTAGCAGACTGCGCATGTGAAGTCTGCTAAAAAAGTCAAAATCTGGTCAATTGCAAAATTAGACCCGTGCTTCAGACTTCACGGGCGAAGTCTGCTTCAGATAGCAAAGCAGACTTCATCGGAGAAGTCTACTAAGAGACTTCGCCTGTGAAGTCTCTAATGATAATTTTAGTAAAAATGCAATTTTAGCCTATTTGTAATTAGTTTTTTTTTTTTTTTCCTAACATGTGTGTTACGTATGGCTTTTGATGTTTTAGAAATTTGAACTATTTTAATCGCATAATTATTTTTTTATATTTTTTCTGAACTTATTAGGTGTTTAGGTTATAAATTTAGACTTCACGGGCGAAGTCTGCTTCCCATAGCAGAGCAGACTTCATCAAAGAAGTCTACTGAGAGACTTCGCCTGTGAAGTCTCTAATGATAATTTCAGTAAAAATGCAATTTTAGCCTATTTGTAATTAGTTTTTTTTTTCTTGTCCTAACATGTGTGTTACGTATGGCTTTTGATGTTTTAGAAATTTGAACTATTTTAATCGCATAATTATTTTTATATATTTTTTCTGAACTTATTAGGTGTTTAGGTTATAAATTTAGACTTCACGGGCGAAGTCTGCTTCCGATAGCAGAGCAGACTTCATCAAAGAAGTCTACTAAGAGACTTCGCCTGTGAAGTCTCTAATGATAATTTCAGTAAAAATGCAATTTTAGCCTATTTGTAATTAGTTTTTTTTTTCTTGTCCTAACATGTTTGTTACGTATGGCTTTTGATGTTTTAGAAATTTGAACTATTTTAATCGCATAATTATTTTTATATATTTTTTCTGAACTTATTGGGTGTTTAGGTTATAAATTTAGACTTCACAGAGGATGTCTGTGCGTAGACTTCGTTCGAGAAGTCTCTTGCACTATCTTTTTAAAAAATGGATTTGTATCATATATAATATGCATTTTCGAGATTTTAAATTTTTTACATGTGTATTAGTTATTGTTGTTGTTTATGTATGAATTTCACATCTCAATGTCTTATATTCTATCTTAAATCGATTTTACGAATTTCTGATAATTATTTTTCAACAGACTTCACCTTTGAAGTCTACTGTGAAACAAACTAACAGTTTGCCTTTGTGTTGTTTCAAATGTCTTTCAGAAAATGGTTCATGTACCTGCTGTCTTTGGAGAATGGGTGATGAGAGACTGTAAGTGGCATTTTGAGGTGGATCATCCCAAAGGAGGGAGAATGTTTTTCTTGAGTGATTCTTGTACACACCGTGAACTCATTGAGATGGCACTAGCAGACTATGAGCTGGACAAGAACGACTTCGTCGAGTTAACTTACTCGTTGCCGAATTCAATGTTGCAACTAACGGACACGGATTGTCCTACACCACCTATGCATGTCTCAAATGATAGACAAGTGCGGTCCTTGGTTGAGTTATGTAAAACGCATGCTGTACGCCTTTGCGTCTCGAGTCGTTTTGGTATGGCTAGTGGCAATGAGGTTGCTGGTGAAAGTGTTGACGAAGACCTTCAGGATGTAGAAGAGTTTGAAGACGAAGATATGGATATATCTGATGGTGGTGAGGTTAACGTCAACGACGATGGTGATGATGATGATGATGATGCGGAAGAATCTCATGCTGGTGAGGTTAAAGAAGAATACCTTGAGGATTATACTGTGTATGGGAAAGTTGAGGATGAGGATGGTAGTGAAAATGATGATGAGGATAATACGTGTCCTGTTGCGGAAGGTGGCTTTGTTGGTGAAGGCCCAAGATCCAACATGACATGGTCAGACGGTATCTATACGACTGCGAGTTTTCCTACAAAGGATGCGCTTGTATCCGAGCTGCGGTTGACGGCTATAATGTCGAAATTCACGTTCAAAGTGCATAAGTCTACACAAAAGTTGTTCGTAGCCATCTGCGGTGTGAAAGGATGCAATTGGAGGATTAGAGCGGCTGTGAAAAATGAACCAAAAAGGTTTTGGGTTACCTTGTACAAAAATGATCATACTTGCAATGTTGCAGACCGAATTTCTCTGCGCAAACGTCATGCTCCGAGATATATTGCTAAACTGTTTTATGATGAATGGGGAACAATCGATGGAGTAACGCCGAAGATGATTAGATTTGCAATGAAGAATAAATATGGTATGCAGATGAATTATACCACTTCCTATAGAGCTTTAATATTTGCACAACACTTGGTGAGGGGAACAGCGGAAGATGGATATGAGCAGCTGCCGTCTTATCTCTATCGCATCGGGTTAGCCAATCCCGGAACTGTCACTGATCTTGTTGTTGATGATCAAAACAGATTCAAATATCTGTTTATGGCTCTTGGAGCCTCTATTACCGGTTTTCAGTTTCTGAGAAGAGTTATGGTGGTGGATGGGTGTCATCTACCGGGGAAGTATGGTGGAGTTATGCTAGTGGCTTGCGGCCAGGATGGGAATTTCAAAATATTCCCGTTAGCTTTTGCTATTGTAGACTCTGAAAATGATGAATCATGGCAATGGTTTTTCACCAAGTTGAGTGGATGTGTCTCCGATCAATTTCCTTTGGTCATAGTGTCCGACAGGCACGCCTTGATTAAGAATGCCACTGAAATTGTTATGTCATGGGCAACAAGAGGGATATGTTATTATCACCTATAATCACGAAGTACAAGGGAAAGCAACTTATGTATTTGGTGAGAGGGGTTGCGTATGCATATACGTATTATGATTTTAACAGATACATGGACGCCTTATGATTTTATCGAGTATTGTGGTTTTAATTGTATGACCATTTCTTTTTATATTTTTACGAAGATGAAGTCTAAAACTTCTTTACTTATATAAGAGTAATTAAGGATAACAGAGTAATTAAGGATAATTAACATAAACAAATTAAAGGTTCCAAACCATAATTAACATAATAGGTTTGAAGATATAATTTACATAAACCCCCCCCCCCCACTCCGCTCCGTTTCATAGAAATCTAAAGAATCAGGTGCTCTTTGATCCTCCGGCAAAAGTTTCAGACATTTCTTGTGCCTTCTCATTGAAACGGTCCCGATCGGTTATGTAGACTTCAGCAACGGAATCCATCAACTTATCTCCTTCACCCAACTCTGGCTCAATCAACATCTTCACAAGAGCATCAAATATTGTGTTTATGTTGTAGTTGGCTCTCCAGTTCTCAGGTAGGAGCATCTTCAAGTAGGCGATCCACATTAGGGTGGTAGATCGGGGTGTTGAAACCAACCTACATTAACCAAACCGTCACGATATTTAAGGAATTTCCAATTACATGAAAAGGACATATTCTATTACTAATTATCCCTATGTGTTTTACTAACTATTAAACATGCGTGCGTTCCCTACAGTCTCCATTTGTGTAACTGGAATATAATCAAAACTTACGTATGGGGTTTAATCGGGTATTCCGGCGGATAATGAACAGTCACTTTGAAAATTCCTCCCTCATAAGGGGTGCCAATAGGGCCAAATAGCATACCCTCCCAATGAAAATGTCATCGGCACAGGTCCTAAAAGAAACTGGTAAGAAATTAGAAGATTGCATGAAATTATTATTGGTGAAGCTGTATAGAGATTACCTGCCGTGAAGTGAGCATGCGGATTCTTCAAGAGGTTCTTCAAATCTCTTTTGATACAATTTGGTGTGTACGACATTTTTTTTTCTTAATAAAAGATATTTAGGATTTCCTTAGATAGCAATAGATGAAACTGTAATTTTTAGATCTACTCAGTAATATAGTGATTCAAAGAAGTCGGTTGCGTGTTTTGGAGAAGAGTAATAAATGATAAGAAGCGACGTTTCACGAAGATCCGCTTCGTTTTGCGTGCTTTTTTATCGTAATTGAGAAGTCTAAATGAGAAGTCTCCTAAGGAAGTCTCTTACTAGGGTTTTGTACGAAGATGAAGTCTCCAGTAGAAGTCTGCATTGAAGTCTCCTACAGAAGTCTCTTATTAGGTTTTGTACGAAGATTGAAGTCTCCAGTAGAAGCCTGAGATTGAAGTCTCTTACAGAAGTCTCTAACTAGGGGTTTTTACGAAGATGAAAGTCCAGTAGAAGTCTGCGATTGAAGTCTCCTAGAAAATATTTTTGTGTTATATTTCATTTAAGCAGATTTATACAAGATTATACAAAATATACGGTTATGCTAGATTTATACAACATACAAAATATCCAGATTTATACAACATACAAAACCCTAGTTAAATATTCAGATTTATACAACATACAAAAATATCCAGATTTATACAACATACAAATATCCAGATTATACATATCTACAAAATATCCGGTTAAATTATACAAAAATATACGGTTAAATTCTATACAAGATTACAAAATATACAGTTAAAAAAGAAGTTCAGTCGTATAAATCCAAACCTTCGTAACCGCGCTTCTCAGTCCCCGTTATGCCGAGCTCATCGTATATTTCTGTAGCCAGCTTCTCCCTTATGAACTTGATGTTCTTATCACACAAGCGGGTTGGATCAAAATGGCATGCCAAGTGCATGACACTCGATGTACTTCAGGCAATACACTCCACAGTCACCGCTCTGATGGTTTTTAGGAACACTCGTCTGTGGAACCCGCTCGTATGTGTAGAGAACATAAGGGTACTTATTTTTTAGCACCACAGGAGCTAGAAGGTTCATAAGATAAGCCATTATATCGCAAACAGGATGTATTGCAGCATCAATCTCCTTATCCTTGTTGACCGTTAGATCGCTATTCCCAAATACATGTGTCTCTTATGAATATCAATCAGTAGAGCAACCCAATGCATAGCCTTGATGTTAAGGTAGGTGTAGATTTCATCCACATCTTCACCCCACATCTTATTAGATCTGCAGAACTCCGGATGCTCTCCTGTGGCAAGATCATACGCACCAGGAGGTAGCAATCTGCCTAAACCTTTTTCATCACCACTTTTCTGATATTCTTCATACTTAGACTTCCACATCGTGGTGAAGATGGAATCAACGAAGCAGATTCTGTCGCTCCTAAACCATTTTAGATGCTATGTGAAACCGTTGTCTTAGTAGATTGATTCCAGCATCAATGTGCTGTAGTAAGCAAATAATTAGTTATTGTAAAGCAACCTTACAAAGAACGATAAAAAAAAAACAAAAGTCTCCATTAAAGTCTGAGAGTGAAATCTGAGACTTCACCCTCAGACTTCACTCTCAGACTTCAATATGAGACTTCACTCTCAGACTTCAATATGAGACTTCACTCTCAGACTTCAATATGAGATTCACTCTCAGACTTATTACAAGAAGTCTCACCAGGTCCCAAAGCCATATTGTGGGAGACCGCAGCACTCGGTACCAGAATGTGGTGAGTTCCTTGGTTTTTTCTGCTTCAACTCCCTTTAAAATGAAGTTACACACACATTCAAAATCACGTCACATAAACTATGTTAAAAGGGTGATTAAATAGTGCAACTTACGGGCAAGTCGCCAAGAAGGCAATCAGCTTGGCTTTTTTTTCCTTGTCAATAGGACCAAAAGGGTTATAGCCATTGCTAGGACGAACAACCAACCTCTCTACAACGTTTGCTGATCACCCATCTTCTTAGCCATGAGCAATGCTGCTTTCTCCTTCAAGTTCTGTTTTGCCCTTTTTGCTTTAGAAAACTCCGTATCTACATCTTTGGAGTTTTCTACCATCACAACACTATCTTCACTGCCCTGGTTAACACTGCTCTGCATAGTTTGAAGCAAACATCTTTTTATTGCAATTTTCAATGGACAATCAACATCATTCAAATATAAATTTTACAAGTTTCTGAAATAAGAGTTAACATTTTCCCAACAACAATCCAAAATAAGAGTTAAACATGCCAATAAAATTTCACATCATTTGTGTGACTGACTACTCCTGGCAGCTACTCTTTACTTTTCTCTTCCCCTTGGGAATCTTTGGATAAGGGATGAAGACTAACCCCTTCGTCAGGTTGATTTGATTTTGGCTTCAGATTGAGCCTGCTTCTCCTTAGATTCTCTTTCACTTCCTCGGGTAGATTTTCATAGCTCCGCTGGTGAACTTATCAAAGCAGAACTCAGACCGTCTACTTTGTCAGTGAGTAAGACAATCTTCGTTCCAAGCTCAACCAACTGCCCCTTCAACTCTGCCTCAAACGTGTTGAGTCGATGTCAACTACATCCTTCAACGCATCACATATGCGCTGCTCAAATTCAGGGGATAGACGAGCTTTCTTCAAACTACCCTCTTCAGGAGCTTCTAGCTCTCTCTTAAAGCCATGATAAGGCTCATCCTTCACCTCATCCTTCACCTTGAAGTTTGAGGGGCAACTCACCCTTAGATGGCCAGTGTCCTTTTTGCCACTACCAAAGGGTTAATGAGAAATGTCCATTGCTTTCACAATGTTGGACAATTCTCTCATCCTCATTCATCATCATCCCACCGTGGGAACATCTCATCAAATGGTGGTCTGCAAACATAAAAATGAATAGAAGGAGATCAGATAATATAATAACAGACACACATGTGGAATTGAGATCATATAATATAATAAACAAGACATACCTGCTTGAGGATGCCCATTTCTAAGTTTTGCCTCCCTCTCGATCCTTTGTAAGCTAGGAGAGTGGGCCTTCGGTCAATGGGTCAATGGGGATAGGATCTCCGACCTCTTTTGCTAAGTCCGGTAGGGCCAAGTAAACCCAGGACTGCAACGCTTGGACAAATCCACTGATGTTGATAAAGTACCTGGTGATATCAGCAGCCTTCACCGATGAAATCCAGAATCTTGAAAGGCTACTCTTCCCCAAGGGTATGCCAGCCAAACTTGTTCCAGATCCATCACCAACCTGAGCAAGGTTCACATTGATTGCCCTGATGTGAGGTGAACATCAATGCAGCTGGCAAGGTATGGCTAGAAACCCCAACCTCACTCGATCTTCCAGATTCCCATTGAAGCACAGGTGTACACGCTGATACCAAGTTTTCATAGCTTGGTCCAACCGCCACATCGACTCCAAGCTTACCCAAAAATCCCTCAGGCTCATCCGTGATCTCAGCCTCAGGCTCCGAGTGATAAGGTTTTCAACATAAATCGTAGTGAGCCGGTGATGTGTTCAAAACTCGTTTAAAGAGAATCTCACTCGGGACTTCACCAACTAGGCTCCAAATCTCATGCTTCTTAGAAGCATACAAGTTGGAAACTGAGCATATAGTGGACTAGCCTTGATGCCCATGCGATCTGTTGCTCGTGGCTACATTAGGAAGACACCCAAAGGGAAGTCCAAAGCCTCTCCCATTTCATCACGAGCTAGTGCCACGCAAACAGGCTATATTTAAGGAAAAAAGCTTTAGGTGTTCCGCTGTAGTAGCCTATACTTTTCTCTCAGGCACGGGCTCAGCGTCTTTAGTGAAATGCCTGCCTGTGTGAAAACTCTGGCATATGGTGAATAGCCTCCTTAACTTCGTATTCAGCTATTTCGCCGCGAAAGAGCCATATTCACAAACCTATGTCACAGAAAGAAAAAAACGGGAAGTTAAGATAAACTGTGAAGTGTAACGGACTTCGCCGGTGAAGTCTTCATATAGACTTCCCTTATGAAGTCTCCAACAATCTTAGTAAAAAGGGACAGACGAAGAGACTAAAACTGAAATTTAATTTGATTAGCTGTAACGAAGATGAAGATGTGAATGAAGTCTGCGATTTCTAGATCTGCGAATAAAATAAAAGATGGCTGATTTAGATACAAAAAAAAAGAAGAAAACAGTTTCATGAGTAAGGAGAGTAGTGAGATGTGTGTCCTCGTCGTAGAGAGAGTGTTCGTCGCAGTGGTGAATTCCGGTGAGAAGAGTTGTCGGCCTTTTAGAGTTTGGGGTTTTCCGCAGGGAGGAAGAAAATCGATAACTTACGGCGAGGAAGGAGAAAAGAGAGGTCTGCGATTTTTAGGAATTCTGGTGACTTTTGGTGATTTTGGAGAAGAAAAAGCGATGGAGATTTCTTAATTTTTTTTACCAGATAACTATTGCAATTTCATTAATTTTTTTAACCTAAACGTCTGTTCATTCTCCGAAAATTTCTATCTTACAGACTGAAATTTTTGCAAATTTTTTGAAATTAGATAATATCGGTTACTTAACAGCGCAAGGTCTATTGCAACTTCGCCAAAGAAGTCTCTCGTAGAAGTCTGCGTGTGAAGTCTGGTCATGAAGTCTAAAGTCTGTCATTTCCGGACTTCATTTGGAGACTTCGCTTACAGACTTCGTATATTTACAGCTGTAAATTGTTTATGCCAAACCGGTAAATGTACATTTACAGCTGTAAATTGTTTATTAAATTTTTTTTTTCTCCCCAAAATTAGATAAATCGGTGACTTACAGAGGAAGTCAGTTGCAGACTTCGCCAAAGAAGTCTCTCGAAGAAGTCTGCGTGTGAAGTATGGTCATGAAGTCTAAAGTCTGTCATTTCCGGACTTCATTTGGAGACTTCGCTTACAGACTTCGTATATTTACAGCTGTAAATTGTTTATGCCAAACCGGTAAATGTACATTTACAGCTGTAAATTGTTTATTAAATTTTTTTTTTCTCCCCAAAATTAGATAAATCGGTGACTTACAGAGGAAGTCAGTTGCAGACTTCGCCAAAGAAGTCTCTCGAAGAAGTCTGCATGTGAAGTATGGTCATGAAGTCTAAAGTCTGTCATTTCCGGACTTCATTTGGAGACTTCGCTTACAGACTTCGTATATTTTCAGCTGTAAATTGTTTAGTAAATTTTTTTTCCCCCCTAAAACTTCCCTCCCCCCAAAATTAGATAAATCAATGACTTACAGAAGAAGTCGGTTGCAGACTTCGCCAAAGAAGTCTCTCGGTGAATTTTGCGTTTGAAGTCTTCTCATGAAGTCTATACAGACATTATTGAAGAAGTCTGCAACCTTTAAAACAAAACATTAAAGAACTAGAAACACTGCAATTTTTTTTTTTTTTAAAGAATCACGTCCTTCAGATAAGATATGTCCGTCTTTTCAGTTTCCCGTCTATTAATCATTCCACTTCCATAGACGAATTCATTTCTTCACTGCTTTTATCTCATCAACACAAAACTCACAACAAGAAAAGAAAAACCCGATGGATGCTTACAACCTTCTAGCCGAAGCAAATGAAAGAGACAATGGAAGCAAAACAGATTGGGTTTTAAAGTCAAGATTCTCCGCGCCTACTCTTACTCCGTTCTCAATGAAGGTCCCTACTGGTCTTACGTATTAGTAGATGAAGCGGTAAGAGATTTTCACTTACATGCAGACATGCAATCACATGGATCTGACAATACAATACTTTGGTGATGCTTTTTCTTATGCAGGGAACTAAGATGGAGTTGGTGATTACTCCAGTACATGTGCCAACGTCTCTGGATTGGAGAAGTATGAAGGGCACATGATTGAAATACAGAAAGTAGCAGTACAGCCAGGATCGCAGCGTTCCGTGAAATAAACTCTCGCTTCTACTTACATACCTGTCTACAAAGACTGGAATCATAAAAATCAATCCTTTGAACAACAAACACTACTTGGATTTTTAAGTTTGACCCAAATACGTGACATCAAAACCAAACGAACGTTGCTATAGGTATGCATGCAAATTTCTTAACCCATAATTTATATGCATATAACTTTATTTAACTAAAGGAGAACACTTATGATGTAGATACTATGGCATTCTCTACAACAATGCCCCTTCAAGAGAGTCCACATGCCGTACATTTACAAAGAGTGTGTTTCACATCAAAGATGCCATGTAAGTTTAAACCAAACAATAATAATACCATGACGAAACTCACAGTACTATAATTTACAAGCACCTTTTATAATCATAATAGGGACAATATGTTAAAGTGTGTGGCAAACGGTGACATGCTTATAACTTCTAAATGGCTTTAGGAACAGGAGGGGTGGAGCGGTGATCGTGTGCTTAAATTATGGAGGATAAATCCGTTCGCGCGTAAGTGTGTTGTTTCTACAAGTTTAACATATCGTAATGATCTCGACAATACCAATCTAATTCCACAGGTGGTGATGATGACACTTGGCTGGAAACTGAAGAAGGCTTATCGGACATTTTGTTCAACCAGCGATGGATGAGGTTGAAGATTTGAGACACGACTTCTTGATATTTGATGTGATAGCAAGATACAGGGTAATTGTCCCTAGATAGGAATATTTATCTATCAAATACTCTGTTTAAGAACATAAGTTTATTTATAATATATTAAACTTGTTTTGGATTTATTTGAGAATTTCATACGATAACAAAATCTTACAACTTCACATGCGAAGTCTACCGTGAGACTTCACCCAAACTCGAGAAGTCTGTAAGCCCTAAACTCTAAAATTCGAACGTTTATTTCACTCTTTGTTAAAATACTAACATTTGACATCAAAATAGTATAATATATTCAAAATCTAACAACTATACGAAGGATAACCATTTTATATCAAAAACATATCAATCTAAGTCTAACCCTAAAGATATATGCATGGATCTTACATTGGCAACTCTAACCTATATGCCTCACATGTTTACATCAAATGGCTTAGTTTTATGAATTTTTTTTAAACCTATTCGATTTGATTTAAAATAATTTATCTTTCAAAAATTTTGATCGAAATAATTTTTTCTCATTTTTATTAAAATTTCACATTTAATTACGGTTCCAGACTTTATGTCGAAGTACTGAACCGTAATTAAACCGTAGAAGTCTCTTGGTGAAGTCTTGCTGGAAGTCTACAAAGAAGTCTGTGCTGGAAGTCTCCTAGAGAGCTCTAATTGGGTGTTCTGTATGAATACGAAGTCTCTTGGTGAAGCTACTCGTGAAGTCTACTTTTAGAAGTCTCTAGGTGTTCTGTATGACCAGTTCTTTTTGTATTTTTGGGGTTTTCGAACTTTGTATTTGATTTACAAAATCAAGGTCAGAAAGATAATTAACATAATAAGAGAAATTAAAGATAATTAACATAATAAGAAATCAAAGGTTCCGAAAGATAATTAACATAATAAGAGAAATTAAAGATAATGAACATAAAACTAAAGAAATAAAGTTCCAATCCATTTCAAAAGAAATAAAAAAATAAAAATAAAATTAAAGGTTCATAGAAAAGATTGTGTTTTGTTGTCTAAGATGAAGATGAAGATCCCGATGAAGATGAAGAAGAAGATGAAGATGAAACTCACATTTACTAACCCTGAACCTGAGATGTCAATGCAAAATTTTGTCAAACTGGTGAAGAAAGAGTACGATAATGCATGAAAAGATTGTGTTAAGCCAAATCTAAGAGGACGCGAGTTGATTGGAACTCGGGTGGAGAATTGAGTTATGTAGACTTGAGCAATGCCTTTCATCTTTTCACCATTTGACTCAAGATAAAACTTTACACCCGAGTTCCAATCAACCCTCGTCCTTTTAGACAACAAAACACAATATTTTCGTGCATTATCGTACTCCTTCTTCACCAGGTCGACAAAATTTTGCATTGGCATCTCAGGGTCTGGATTAGTAAGTGTGAGTTTCATCTGATTCTTCTTCTTCATCTTCATCGGGATCTTCATCTTCATCTGGATCTTCATCTTCATCTTCATATTCATCTTCATCGTCATCTAGAATGAATGCTCTCTTCACCGACCGCTTGCTACTCATCTGATATGCGAAGACAGAAACAAAATAACTTTGAAGATATGAATAGACGGTTGCGATTCCCAAATCTGCGAATCAAATAAAAGATGGGATTAGAGTTTGGGGTTTTCCTGCAGAGAGGAAGAATATCGATAACTTACGGCGAAAGAGGAGAAAGAGTGTCGGCGTTTAGAGATTTCCGGCGAAGTTTGGTGATTCGGAGGAGAAAAAGAGTGATGAAGATTTTTTAATTTTTTTACCCAGATTAACTATTGCAATTTCAGTTTTATCTTGTTTAGTAAATGTAAATTTTAACCTAATTCAGATTTCCGAAAATTTTCACGAAAAATTTCGGTCAAAATTTTGGATTTATTTGAATTTCAGACTTCTACAAAGAAGTCTACGATAACAAAATCTTACAGACTTCACACGCGAAGTCTACTGTGAGACTTCACCCGAGACTCAAGAAGTTTGTAAGCCCTAAACTCTAAAATTCGAACGTTTATTTCACTCCTTGTTAACAAATACTAACATTTGACATCAAAATAGTGTAATATATTCAAAATCTAACAATTGTACAAAGGATCTCTATTTTATATCAAAAACATATCAAACTAAGTCTAACCCTAAAGATATATGCATGGATTCTTACCCATTGGCAACTTCTAACCTATATGCCTCACATAGTTTACATCAAATGGCTTAGTTTTATGAAATTTTATATTTAAACATATTCTATTTGATTTAAAATAATTTATCTTTCAAAAACTTTGATCGAAATATTTTTTTTCATTTTTTTATTAAACCTTCACATTTAATTACGGTTCCAGACTTCATGGTCAAAGTCTGCGACTGTTTATTGTATTTTAGAACATAATCAACCTTACATGCTTAAAATTTATGAAAGTTTCGGTAATTTTAATTTATAAAGTTCAAATTTTAGATAATCTTATTTTCTTTAGAAGAAATTGCATTGAAAATATTTTTTATTATTTTCCTATTTTAAATCTAAGGTTTAATTACGGTTCAGACTTCATGGATGTCATGATGTAGACTTCGTTCAAGAAGTCTACGTCGCGCGGAGGTTAGAACTGTAATTGCGGTTTCTGTTTTTTTTGTTTGTAAATGAGGGGGTTAATGTAATTTCTATACCCCAAAGGTCTAGTTTTGCATTTGTTTCAATTTGGGGTTAAAAAAAATTTATTTTTTAAATAAAATGGGCTCTCTAACAAAACAAAACTAAATTAAAGGAAAAATATGAAAAAGAATCAATGACAAAAAGATAACCAACATTTTTATCATTATTATTTTCAAATCGATATATCAATATTTTGACAAACATAATCAAAATAACCGGTTTACTAAAATAATTAGGGAATAGTTTTCATCCAATCTATATCAAATTGTAGTATAAAATTAATTTAACGCACTATTATATAATATAATAAATGAGAAATATTAATATTAAATATAAAAATATATATTTGAACAGTTTTAATAAATGTGAAGATAAAAATGTAAATAACTCTAACTTATATATATAAAAAAAATTCTTTTAAAAATCGACAATTAAATTCAACTTTATACATAATTTATGCAATGCGTGGGGAACTACCTAGTTATATATATATTGGGGTTTGCAATACACAATTGATATCCAAACTAACAACTAGCATTTGTTGTCAATGAGAACATTCATTTATCTTTGTATCTATTATATTGTTTAAAACTGAACGATTCTATTTATTTAATCTTTAAAAATTTCTAATAAAACAAAAACTTTAAAATTAAAAGCCAAACAAATAACTAAATCGTTACATATGATTAATCAATTTCTAGTGTTAGCAATCAAGAATGCAAGACATAAGTTATGTATTGTTCTAGTTTCTCCTCTCACAAGCTTTCCAAAAGCACTAGGATTTTTTTTCACAAAATTTGTTAGGAAATCTCTGAGATTACGAGATTGACTTGAACGCATTGATCCTATTTTCATGGGTGGTTCTATTATTTTCTGCATTAAAAAAAGTATTTTTTCTATGGATTTCATTTTTTTTCTTTGACCTTGTTTCCTTATATCTATCTTCATTGGAATATTTTTAATATTTTAATTTAAAAGTTTGCTTTGTATTGTTTGGAATTTTGATCTATGTCTCATACTACAAAGGCGATGTTCAATGATTGATGATATTGATGTGGATTATGAACATGGACCATTGATGGATTTGTTCACATTCATCTATCTAATCTTTCTCTTTCAGGTTTTTATGTAGTTATCTATCAATTAAAAATACGATGTAGCCACAAAGATGATGAACGCAAGCGAGTATATCTGGATCCAATGAGGGTGATGACATGATGTTGCTATGAATTATGAGCATGAACCAATTGAATGAGTTCGTTCAGTTTACATGGTGACATAAGACGATGGAGATACACAACTACTATAATATCATCAATCGAATCGATGACCTTATGGCGAGGTATAAATGCCATTGATGACCCTATGGTGGGTATGAAGACCATGAAGATGATATGATGATTGTCCAATCTCATACGTGTTACCATGTATGAGTTTGCGGGAGGATGTTAGGAGATCTTGCAATAAACTCTTCACTTAAAAAAATGCCAACATCAAAGAATCAAACCCTGATCAATTTGACATAAAATTTAAGAATAATATTTGGAGGACATCAGAGATGAAAGCAAAACCGGTAATCAAGTGTTTGAACTCTTTGCATATTGGGAGTAAAAGAGTGGGCGAAGAAAATTATAAAGCAGTCGTTGAAAATAGCATAGATGCATCGCCACCATGTAGGGTTCAAATCTAGAATAAGTCTTTAGCATATATAAATGAAAATGTGGTTCAATGTAAAAGAGTTCATTAAGACTCGAGACTAAACCCTATGATATCATTGGCATGGTTGAGAGCGCAATAGAGACATTGTTGTTGGTGGGAGGAAGTGTTGTAATCAGGTCTTTAAACTTTAAACTAAGGTAACGTTTGTCCAACTGCATAACCATCTTGTCTAATTTCTTTGTGTTTTTAGCACAATTTCTATGAATGAAGTCACACACTTTTGACTTTAGATTCCGACAAAATTTGTTCAAAAAGACCCCATCTTTTGATCTTAACATTTATATGGATCCAAGCCTTGCGAGTTCAAGTATTTTCTCAAGTTACTCCCCTGCACAATATAAAAAAAAAACAATGTTCCTGGATTATTCGAACTTGATGATAGTTAGATGAGAGAGCAAGGATATAGAAGAAGATTATGGTAAATATATCGGTAAAGTGCCCATACTATTAGCTTCTTTAATTCAAGTCATGAGTTTTGTAACAATTTTTCAACATCCGCGTTGGAGTCTCAAAGTGGCTATCTATATCTAATGTTCTCTTAGCAGCGATATAATATTAATCGCGATAAAATCGGGCAACCTGATAGAATTAATCTTAGCAATGGATTTGTTAGGGAAACCAAACCAATGCAAGGACAACTTCTTAAAGGATATTGATGGTTTTGGTGTCCTTTTCACCAAGTATGCTGAAGACTCTAAATGGTTTAGAGGTTTTTCTTTGACACTGGTCTTACGAAGTCACATGTAAGTATAAATGTGTGAGCGTTTCTCGTGTTAGGGTGTGTTTTAGCTGGACTCTTCATCTTCTTCTCATTCATTTGATTTATTTTTCTTGTTGTAACAGAAGAGAGGTGTGAGAGAAGAGAGATCTTGTAACTGAATCCAAGAAGCTTGAGTTTGAGTTAAGTTCTAGTGGATTCCGGAGATAGCTCCGGCGAGCCGTAGGGCTTCACATCGGAGCCCCAACTCGTAAAATCTCTTGTGTCATTTATATTCTTTCTTTGTTCTTGTAAACGAACGAGTGAATCAGAGAGTGTGATAAGATCTAAAGGATCTTGGAAGTAAAACTTCGCACATTGGTATCAAAGCCATCTGTTGGAGTCGCGAATCCAGATCGGTTCGAGGATAACGAACACCAAGCTCAAGGTTGCTCAGTTTGACAGATCCGATGATTTCTCTCTCTGGAAGACACAGATGTTTGCGCATCTGAGAATTCTTAGGTTAAAATATGTGTTGATATAAGAATCTCTGACGAAGTCTCTGTCTGAGGAAGATGAAGCAGATCTGGTGAAGAAGAAGAAGAAATGGATCAAGGAAGAAACAACAAGAATCAAAATAAGCGAGAAAGTGATATGCTCAAATATAATATCCTAAAGTATCTAAGCAGTAGTATTCTTGGAGTCGAACCACAAAGACTCAAGATTTGCACTCAATGGATTCCAGGATGTGAATTAAGCTAAGTTAAATAAATGTAATTTAAAATAGCAAGACAAATAAAATCAAGTAATAAGATCAGTGAGGAAAAAGCTAGGCCTAGGGAAATTCGCAGGTAAATTAGAATTATCAATTAAATAAAATGTCAGGAATAAAATAAGATTCGTTTTTGAACTTGAAACACAGGTGTAAAGTAAACCAACTGTCGTTGCGAAGACTATCTATGTCTATACCTAGAATTCCAAATTTCTTTGCAAATTTTATAAATTCAAACAAGCATTAACGATCAAGTTCAATTGTTCACAAAATTCTAAACCAAATTTCTTTGTGAATAGGTCTTTTGCTCACCAAACACTAGTTCAGGCAATCAATCACACTTTCGTGCCAATTAAACTACCTAATATCTGATTCTAGTTTGCGACGCTAGAATAAGCATTAATACCAAGTCTAGGCGAAGAACTCTATAGATTTTCCTTACATTTGATCCAATTTAACAATCCATCAAGTATCTTTGAATAAACCCTAAACCTAACAAGGAATCTACTCAGACATGCTAAATGAAACAAACATCATGAATAGAATAGATATCATAAAGTAAAATAGAGTAAGAATACAAAGAGGGTTCAAGATTCTTCTCCCAAAACTCAATTGCCAGAATACTCTATCTCCAAGAATCAATGTGTTTTTTTTGGAGGCTAAAAACCTAGTTTTATATCTAAAAACACGATTTGGAGTTCATTGGAAAAATAAGGAAAACTTATATTTTTCTTAGGGTCTTCTGAAGAATGCGCATTCTGGTTATTGGTATCGACCGACGCCGTGAATGGTATCGATCGATACTGAGGTCTTCAATCGCATTTCTTCCAAACGATGGTGTCGATCGATGCTGCATAGGTGTCGATCGATGCTGCATAGGTGTCGATCGACACTGAGCTTTAGTTCTCCGAACTGCTTCAGCTCCAATATGCTTCAAAAGCTCCCATAAATCCAATTTAGCTCCAATTGTGCCTACATCCTGAAAAGACTCTGAAAGACTTTAACACTATCTAAAAAGACTCAATGAAAGGACTTATATCATGGTTGAAAGTGGGTAAAAACCATGATATATCAACTCCCCCAGACTTAGTCTTTGCTTGCCCTCAAGCAAACAGAAAACCAAAACAGAGAAAGAGGTTTGAAAAACACGGAAACTCACCTTTTCTTGAGACATTGTAATGACCCTTTTTACAAGCTCCCAGATATCACCTAAACAGTTTCAGATCTGACTGCCATGTACTTCTCCTTAGACAATTGCAGCTTCCCAGTATCCACACATTATCTCATAGCATCAATCATACTAAATCCTTCATTGCCGTAATAATAACAGATCAATGTCAAAATCGAAGGAGGTTAAGAAGATTTGTTGGATTTGTGGTAAGGAGGGGCATTACAAGAAACAGTGCTACAAATGGCTAGAAAAGAACAAGAACAAGGTTCAGGGGCATAATACTGGAGAGGTAGCAGTAGTAAGAGATTATGCTCAGGATTAAGTGGGGTTGATAGGTTCTGAGGTGAATCTGAGTGAAGACAAGGTTGATCAAGAAGAATGGATCATGGATATAGGCTGCTCTTTCCATATGACACCAAGAAGATGCTACTTGATAAACTTCAAGAATATGAGATCTGGAAAGGTAAGAATGCCGAATTCATACTCGGAGGTTAGAGGAATTGGCAAGGTCAGGTTTGTTAATCAGGATGGTACAACATACATGCTCAATGATGTAAGGTATATGCCAGATATATTGAGAAATCTAATATCCATGGGTACATTGGAGAGCAAAGAATGTGAGTTCAGAGGTGGAAATAGAGATCTCAAGGTAGTCAAAGGATGTATTGTGTTCATGAAAACTTCAAGAACATCATCTCTCTACATTTTGCAAGCACATACCAAGCTATCAGAAGCATTAACAGTTGGAGCAGCGGGTACAGATCAGACTCACCCTTGGCACAGCGAGCTGGGACATGCAGGTCATAAAACTTTGGAGATTCTAGGAAATAATGGATGTTTTGGAAAAGATAAGGTTTCAGAGGTAAAGTTTTGTGAAGACTGTGTAGTAGGGAAGTCACATAGGAACAACTCTAGGACAACGCAACACGTTACTAAAGATAGCTGGATTATGTACAATCAGATTAGTGGGGTTCACCTAATGTTCCTCCAAGTGTGAGCAAATGCCAGTATTTCGTGTCATTTACAGATGATTGGTCCATAAAGGTTTAGATCTATTTTCTAAAAGCAAAGGATGAAAGAAAATGGTAGAAAACACATAGTGGTAGGAAAGTCAAGAAGCTCATGACTGATAATGAGTTAGAATTCTCTAATCATAGGTTTGACAGTTGATGTAAAAAAAGAACGGTAAGACATAGGATGTGTACATACACACCACAACATAGTGGGATGCAGAGCATCTAAATAGAACTATATCGAACAAGGTTAGAAGCATGCTTAGTGAAGTAGACTAGATCAGAAATTATGGGCTGAAGCTTCTTCTACCTCAGCCTATTCGATTAATAGGTCCTTCCTCAGCAATCGAGTTTGACATTCTAGATAAAGATGGACTTCAACAGTCCCAAATCTATTAGATCCAATGAGGTTTGGGTGCGTAGTGTATGCTCATTTAGATGAGGGCAAGCTGGATCTGAGGGCTAAGAAAAGAATCTTTACAGGATATAAAGAGGAAGTAAAGGGGTTCAAAGTGTGGTTGTTGGAGGATAAGAAATGCATCATCAATAGGAATGTTGTGTTCAAAGAAGATACGATGTACAAAGACATCTTAGCCAGACAACAGTCAGGTACATCTTTGGAAATTCCTTTTGTTACTGACAAGTTTGTTAGCCATGATTTTGTAGGAAATAACAGGGACATGGAAGACTAGCTCAAGGTGGAGCTGCTGGACAAGGAGCACATGTCATTGAGGATTCAAAAATAGAGGAAGACAATTCAGTAGGTCCAGTACAGAATTTGGGTGATTATCAACTTGCAAGGGATAGATAGAGGAGACAACATGTTCCATCAGCCAGGGTAGAGGACTATGAAACTAATGAGGATGTCTTGGAAGATATAGTTGGGTACACTTATTTAGTGACAAAGGATGGTGGAACACCTAAGCTAGTAAATTTCCATGAGGTTCTACAGGATCCAGATAAGGAGAAATGGATAAAAGCTTCAGATGAGGAAATAAAATCTGTGAAGAAAAATGATACATGGGTTCTGGTAGACAAAGTTAAGACTCACAGACCAATAGGTTGTAAGTGGGTGTTCAAAAGGAAAGCTATAATTGTTTGTGTCGAGGGTCCTAGGTTCAAACAAGACTAGTAGCAAAGGGATACTCACAGAAGGAAGGTGTTGACTATCAAGAGATATTCTCTCCTGTAGTCACACATGTGTCCATCAGGTTCATTCTATCAATGGTGACTCACTTCACCATGGAGTTACATCAGATGGATAATCTGATGTCAAGACAGCTTTCCTACACGGCTACTTAGATGAAGTAATCTACATGGAGCAACCATAAGGGTATGTAGATGAGAAACACCCGAACAAGGTGTGTATTCAGAAAAGATGACTATATGGACTGAAACAGTCTCCAAAACAGTAGAATAGTTGGTTCAATGAGTTTATGGAGAAGATAAGGTTTATCAGGAGCCAATTTGATTAGTGTGTGTACTTCAAGAGGTTAATACAATTATTTACTTCTCTATGTAAATAATATTTTGATAGCCTCTAAGAACAAGGGGCAAGTAGAAGTCCTAAAAGGAATGTTAGGCAGGGAATTTGATATTAAAGACTTAGAAGATGCTAAGAAGATACTAGGAATGGAGATAGTTAGAGATAGAGAAAAAGATCATTTAACAATTCTCAGGAGGGTTATCTTTTTAAAGTTCTAGGCACTTTTCATCTCGATCAGGCAAAATCAGTAGCAACTACAATGGGAGCTCATTCCAGACTAAGATCAACTAAGGATTAGGAGGTGATCATGCAACTTGAGCCCGTGAGAAGTACGCCTTATCTGAATATTGTAGGTAGTCTAATGTACTCGATGATAGGCATAAGACCATATTTGGCTTATGCAGTATGTTTGGTGTGTAGATTCATGAGTAACCTACAAAAGGATCACTGAGAAGCAATCAAGTGGATACTTAGGTACATTAATGGATCTCTAAAGAGGAAATTGTGTTATAGAAACAAAGGAGAATTCATTTTTAGAGGATATTGCGATTCAGATTATGCGGGAGACTTGGATAAGAGAAGATCAATCACAAGATTGGTTTTTACAGTTGGAGAAAATGTCATCAGTTGGAGGTTAAGTCTCCAAAAGGTGGTGGTTGTATCGACTACTAAGGCTGAATATATGGCCCTAACAGAAGCTGCAAAGGTAGCAGTCTGGTTAAAGGGCCCTATGAATGAACTTGAACACGAACAAGGTTTAGTGGAGATATACTGTGATTCTCAGAGTGCAATTTCTCTAGCTAATAATGATGTGCATCAAGAGAGAACTAAGCAATTGCTATCAAGTTTCACTTCATCAGGGATTTGATCAACAATGGAGTGGTTCAGGTTGTGAAGGTTACTGCAACATACAACCCTGCATATATTTTCACAAAGGTTCTACCTGTGAGCAAACTTCAAGAGGCCTTGGAACTACTCAGAGTTATATAAAGAATTGATGTAGCTCAGGCTCCAAATACAGTTGGATAGGTTTATCTAAAAGATATGAAGATAAGTGAGTTTACTCAGAAGCTGTGTGAGCAAGTATACTCATGAATCCGGAGCTGGAATCCAAGTATAACAAGGTGGAGTGCAAAAGGAAAAGGTGGAGATTTGAAGGTTTTTGTGTCCTTTTCACTAAGTATGCTGAAGACTCTAAATGGTTTAAACGGTTGTCTTCGACATTGGTTTACGAAGTCACGTGTGAGTATACACATGTGAGCGTGTGTTTTAGCTGGACTCTTCCTCTTCTTCTCATTCATTCGATTCAGTTTTCTTGTTGTAACAGAAGAGAGATGTTAGAGAAGAGAGATCTTGAAACCGAATCCTAGAAGCTCGAGTTTGAGCTAAGTTCTAGTGGATTCCGGAGATAGCTCCAGAAAGACACATGGTTTCACATCAGAATCCGAACTCGTAAAATCTCTTGTGTCGTTTCCATTCTTTCTTTGTTCGCGTAAACAAACGAGTGAATCGGAGAGTGAGTGAGATAAGATCTAAAGGATCTTGGAAGTAAAACTTCACAAATATGTTCGAGACACGATGTCCAAGAATCTATGAATCATATCAGAAGAGGCTAACTAAAAGTTGAGTTGCTTGACAGAGGAAATGATAAATAAGAAGAAACCATGTATTTTATAACAAGGAACATAGATATGGAGGGAAAGATTATCCACGTTACAGGACATAGCTTACTCAATCAACATATTGATGTGAGGAAAGTGATGTGCTCAAAACTAATACCCTAAAAGTATCTAAGCAGTCGCTATAGTAATTTAGGGGTCGAACCACAAAGACTCAGGATGACACTCAATAGATCAACCGAGTAAGAGGTGCTAGGGACACTTCCCTTGATCCCGATTATTCTGCTTGGATTTAAGATTTGATCACACAAAAGCTCTGTATTAAGCAAAGTGGGTTATATGGAAGACTAGTTCCCATTATCGCCTAAGAGTCTTGTGACAACTTTTGAGAAGGGGATGGTGCGAAAGATGATTACCGGGGATTTAGGTGGCTACATCTCCTATTGCCCATCAATTTCTCGCGTCTCGAAACCTGAATTCTGTCACACTTGTGTAATATGTTATTAAAAGCCCTAATTTGAGAAAAATCAGAATAGCATAAACAAATAGTAAGTCTGGGGAGAGGAAATTCATACCAAAATGCTTAAATCTAGTGGTTTTCTTTTTTCCCTAGTCATGATTATCGCATGAGGAGAATTAGAAGATTCTTTGAATATTCAACATCGAGTGATGAAACGACATATGATAGGGATAGTTATTTTATAAGTACTTGACTGCCCTGTGAGATTAATGAGTGTAGAATGTGATTAAATGAGCATCTGGTAACTGCAACCACCTCAGCCTTAAGAGTAAGTTACAGGTGGGTCCGATCCTGAAATTCTGTTTAAGGTGACAACTGGGAGCTTGCGAATAAATGTCCATTACTTCTGTCCTCAAGAAAAAGGTGAGTTCTCCATTGTTTTTCAAAACCTCTTTTCTCTGTATTTGGCTTTCGTTTTTGCCTTTGACGCGCTGGCAATGCATACTGTAAGTCTAGTAGGAGTTGATATATTCATGGCTTTTACCCGTTTTTAGCCATGATATGTAGCCTTTTTGTTGCAGCTTTTCTCTAGTTTAGGAGTCTTTCAGGTCTTTTCAAAGGATATAGCGCCTATGGTCGTCTTCAGCTGAATGTGAGAAGCTTTTTGATGCCCATCTGGAGTTGAAGCCGTTCTGGTGAATAGCCTCAACGTCGACACTGATAGCATCGATCGACACTTTGTTGTGGAGAACAGCTATACGGCACCCTTTTGGACGTACGAACCAAAAGACCAAGCATTCTACGTATCGATTACTCACCTTATGGTCCAATATCGGTCGATGCCCAGGTGACCAGAACGCGAGACCAAACCCGAGATTCTATTTCAGAAAGCTTTCCTTATTTCTTGACGATACGATTCACAAACACAATAATTTAGATAACTATAAAATTTAAGTTTTAGAGCCTCCTTTAGAGGACACCTTGTGATTTCTGCGAGAAAGATGTTCTTCATGCAACTGAAATGTTTTGAAGCAGAAGAATTTTGAACTCTTTGTATTTCTACTCTATTTGATTTCTATATATATATCTATTCTATTCATTGTGTTTGTTGCATTCACCTATGTCTGAGTAGATTCCCTGTTAGGATTAGGGTTATTTAAATATTTGATGAATTGTTAGATCTGAATTGATTGTTAGGGAATAATCTATAGAGCTTTTCACCTAGACTTGAGTTTAATGCTGATTTTAGCCTCGCGAACTAAAATCGACTTTTAGGTTGTTAATTGCACGGAAGTGTGATTGATCTGCCTGATCTAGTGTTTGGTGTGAGCAAAAGCCCTATTCGCAAAGGAATTTGGTTTAGGGATTTTGTGAACAATTGACTTGAGCTTTAATGCTTGTTTAAATTCTATGAATTTGCAAAGGAATTTGGAATTCTAGGTTTAGACATAGATAGTTTTCGCAAACGACAGTTGGTTTACTTTACATCTGTGTTTCAAGTTTGAAAGCGGAGCTTAATTTATTCCTGACGATGATTTGATTTGATAATTCTGATTTGCCTGCAAGTTTCCCTAAGCCTAGTTTTTCCACCATTGATTTTATATCCTTGATTTACTTCTTTTGTCATTTTTAATTCCATCTATTCTGCTTAGCTTAGTTCATATTTTTTACTCG
>SMJT01000095.1:6490-76715 GCA_004349715.1 Crucihimalaya himalaica
TTGTTTAACCTTGATCAATTCGAAATTGGCTTGACTCTGAACACCACATAAACGATATGTTGTACTGTCATCAATAACTCTAACTTCTGGAGTGTTACCAATGTCTTTAACCAATCCATGATCAGTTTCATCTGAAGTCATTGTTTAACCTTGATCAATTCGAAATTGGCTTGACTCTGAACACCACATAAACGATCTGTTGTACTGTCATCAATAACTCTAACTTCTGGAGTGTTACCAATGTCTTTAACCAATCCATGATCAGTTTCATCTGAAGTCATTGTTTTTTTGACAACTCTCCTTATTTGAACTTGAATGGTCGGCTATGTCTTTGTTCCAATCACCATTACGCTTAGAAGAAGGCGTACTGCATTTAGAATTATAGGATTCTGAATTATCACATATATTAGTTAGCATTAAGCAGCACTACAAACAGAAAACATTAATGGAGTACAAGTTAAATCCTAAAATAAATATTAATAAATAAAAATACAAACTTAAAAAATATTAGGATGTTAGAAAATATACATTATCACCAGAGACTATTGATGATGGATCAAACCGACATCGGACTCATTATCAGTCTTTTCTTTTGTGATTTCTATTCCTAACCACACACGAGAGACTTTGTAAAAGTCTTTGCCACCGTGTATATTATCCATTTCTACACCAATCAAGAATGAATAATTCTTCCCACATATGTTAATGATAGGATCTAGAACAATCGTTGGATCTTCGATCTAAACACATTGAAGAAGCTAGGGCTATATAAATATACATCTATTTAAATATTCATAGCATACGTTGAAAGATATATACCTCAGCATAGTTTCCATCTAACAATTCATCCACAATTTTATTTATAATTTTACAGAAAACATTCGATTTCCTACGGCCAATATCGTAGGAAAACGGTAGGAAATAACTGTTTCCTACCGTTTTCCTACGTTATTTGTTCGTAGAAAATATCCCGTAGGAAATCAAAACTCGTAAGAATTTCGTAGGAAATTTCCTACGAAAATTAGTTGGTAGGAAATTTCGTAGAGGGTGTTGGTAGAAAAATGGAAGGAAATTTTGATCGATTTCCTACCAAAATATTCATAGGAAATATTTCCTACCATATTCTTACCAAAAAGATCTTACCATTTTCCTACCATTATTTTGGTAGAAATTTTTTTTCCTACCATTTTCCTACGAACTTAATAAAAAATAAATTAATTAATCAGATTTCAATAATTATATTACTTTTGAAAATTCAATTAAAATTATAAAATATTCATTACTATTAATCCAAATATAATTATAAATATATATTCAAAATATTTTACAAAACAAATAAACTAAATGTTTAAAATCAATTTTACAACACAACTAAAAGTAAACAACAACTCGAAATCTATTAAGGTAAAATTCAAACTACACCAAATGTGTTCCTAAATTACATACAACTTGGAGTATTCTTAAGCGGTGTTCCACGGCCCTAAAACAACAAAAATGAAACAAAAACTAATCAATGTTCAGTTCTGGAAAAATCTCAACAAGCTTAAAAAGCAAAGTTTTCATCTTTAGACCATAGGCAAATATCTCAAGAAATGTAAAGTTGATTTAAAGGGGCTGAGAGTTGCATACTTGTACTCATCACTAACACCATAGGCAAATATCTCATGAAACTCCTCAAGAACAGCCACTGCAAATGATGAATTCAAGTTTCAAAGCTTGCTCATCATTTGGCTTCTCAAATTAATAAACTTCATTAAATCTATCAAAATCCAAGCAAGCTCTATGAGTTTCACTTATAACCGAACGATAGTAATAATTCAAGCAATAGCAATCTGAAATCTCATACCATCTTTTTTAAGAAGACATAATCTACTCAACCACATGCTATTATAGTATTATACAAACCATTAAATGATGATGTCCAAAGCTTTAAACCTCTTCTCAACCAACGGTTCAACAAGAACATCTCTAACTTCCACTACATATCTGATCCAATTTCTTGTCCAAACGAAAATTTAACCATAGTGAAAAGAAGAACACTTGAATCAACCAAACATATCCTAAGAAATTACGGTGTTAAATATCAAGATAAGACAAAACAAGACAAAACAAGACAAAACAAAAGAATTGACCAATAAATAAAGCTGGTCACGTATGATTGTGCAAGTAACAAGATTAAGAATATTTTATTACGATGCCATCTGCACTTTTGATTGGTCCTGGATGATTAAATCAAGCTGAAGTGAAAAGTAAAACCGAAAACCTGTTATGAATCAGAACTGAAATGAAAAAACGAGTTGAAATGCAGCTGAACCAAACATGAATCGAAGAATCAAGTTTTTGTGTTCACAAAAATACGATATGGAGAGAACTAACAAAAAGTTTTCAGATGGAGAAACAAGCGTGCTCCAATAAAACGATAAAAGCAAACATAAACAAGCATGCCATCTGATACCAAGCTTTGGGATAGCAAAGGAAGATTAGAAACAAACACCAAGCAGAAACATACCAAAAACAAGAATTCACACTTAGAAAGATGTAAACACCTTACAAAACAATCACTACAGTGCAATGGCAAAGATTCAAGCTTTGAACAAACACTGAATTCCAAGAAGACATAAAATTGCAACCAAATAACACAAAACAAATAATCAACAAGTCTGATTTCATCAAGGAGTAATAACTTCTAATCATTCTGGAGCTAGATTGTTTGGGGGATCATCTTGTTGTTCCACCAAATTAGATAAACAGTTTTAAATAATCTAACAGAGACACAAATGAATCAAAACAATAACCGTAAATCCTAAAGTTTCGATCAAAACGTACGAAAAAACAATTGATTTACCTTGAAGAAGACATAATACGACACAATAGCAACATAGTAAGCCTCAAATATCTCTGCAAACAAACGTATACAAAAATCAGAATCAAAATTAGGCGAAACTGAAATTGAAATTTGATATTTGAGACATACTGGGACGCAGAGATCTCATGATGTTCCTCAGCTTCTCCCTAAGAAAATAAATAAAAAACAGAACCGTCAAAACCCCATTGAAAGAGAGAAAATTCGATTGGTAAGAGAATAACAAAGACAAACCCTAATGAAGTGAGCACGATGAAAATCGGTAGCGAGATGAGAGAAAACTTGATCGATCTGCTTCGATGAAAACCCTAAAAACTTGATTGACATTGTACAGAGATCCGGCGACAACGCAAGAGAGAGACGCGAGAGAAAAGAGGGTTATAGTATTCTGTAATTTTTTTTTGTTTAGATGAGGAAATTTTCTACGAAAATAGTAGGAAATTGGCATGAGTTTTGGTTGAAAAAAGGTTGGTAGAAATATCGTAGGAAATTTTCCTACCATATTCTTACGACTGTCAATTGGGTCTTGTTTCGTAAGAATATAGTAGGAAATTTTCTTACTATATTCCTACCAATATTTTTTCAACCAAACTCCTATCAATTTCCTACGAGGATTCCTACGTCTTTTCGTGGTGTAGGATTTTCGTAGGAATTTTTTTTCTATTTTCCTACGATTTTCGTCGGTAGAAAATTTCCTACGATATTGCTACGACTTATGTTTTTTAGAAAATTTTCGTAGGTTTATGGTAGGAATTATTTCCTACGAAAAATGTTCGTACAAAAAATCGTAGGTTATGAGTTGTTTTCTTGTAGTGGTATTACAAAATACTTTTTTGACACACAAAAAAAAAGTTGAATTCAATTTTTTATTATACTTTACAAAAATTGGAAAAAACCATTTTCGCGCATATGTGTATTGCAGAGTATATTTGTCGAAAATAATACTCCCTATGTTCCATAATACTCCTTACGTTTCACAAAAAAATATCGTTTTAACGTTTTAATTTAGTTTCATAAAGAGTGTTGTTTTCTTTTTTTAATATAAATGTTTGGTAAATTTTCAGTTTTGTCCGTATTATTTTAATGTATTGACCATTGAAATTTTTTTATAATATATTAATAGAGATTAAAATAAAAAAATTTAACAGTTTTAATAATATGTGGGAATAAGCCTTAAACGACAGGGTGTATAAAATATTTTAGATGTTTTTTGTTATTCCACTTTATAAGATGTTTTACAAATTTCTATATAGATTTTTATTATTTTTTGATATTTTTGATTCTTTATATTTTACAGTATTTGTTTTGAATGGTTGAATTGTGTTTTAGAATTATTTTTAATCTGTGTGTTTTTAGCTAAAACATACGTAATAGAGAGGAGTATGTGCGTGCGTGTGTATTGGAGTAATATATATATTTCAAGTATCTACGTGCGTGTGTATTGGAGAATACATTTGTCGGGAAAATGAGAAAAAAATCTATCAGCGGAGTATGGCCCTTGGATCACACAACCGAGAGATGATGCTCTACAGCTGAAAAGTTGAGACTTGAGGCAATGGTAAAACAACATTTTTTAACATACTGAATTGATTTGGATCTATCTAATCAAACATTACAAAATAAATTTATGTTATAAACTAACTTACTTATTTGGTCCATAGAGTGGGTCTATGGTGTAAGATTTGTGAAAACTTGATATTAATTAATTAGAAGACTAAAATAGGTGTTATTAAACCTTCTTTCATAATTTCACTCATCTCTCTTGCTCTTCTCTTTTGCTCGTTTCCTACAGCCAAACCTACAATAATAGACATTTCTCATCTATAACTACACACAAAGCCCGCAAGGTGGTGGACGAGTGGTAGGGTGAACTTGGGAAGGGGGACTCAACTCTCCAACCCGGGTTCGATTTTCCTCCCTCGTTGTTATCAACACTTTGTTGGGAAGTCTGTCAGTTAGACATTGGCCCAATTCGTTTACACGGTAGTCAGAAATGCAGGCGGCCTGACTACCACAGGGCATATAGTCGGAAGGCATTCCAAACTCGGTAGCTCTTTGGTAATAGTACTTCGGGTATAAAAAGTCCACCATATCCTATCTGGTCTATCAAAACAAACTACACACAAAAATTGTCCTGTTCCAACCCTTAATACTATATAGCTATAGTCTTAATTTATCAAAAATGGCTAATGTAGCAAATCACCCTTATTTCTATCATATATTGTTTTTGAAAATAGCTATAAAATTATTTCTCTAGTTTCATTATTTTTCATGACTTTAAATTTCAAATTGATTTAGATCAGCGGCACTTAATTAGTTGTTCTAGACTAGAACCCATGTCATACAAAATAATTCGTAACACGCGAGACTAAAACATATATGAACGAAACCAAACCATGTTTTGCATATAGTGAGGGCAAGTAGTTCACATATACCAAATCTTATCTACAGCCTAATTGTATATAAGCTCTGAATTAAAATGGCTACGAGCTAAAGAGAATCTAATTAAATGTGCAAATGAGGTCATGAACTCATGAATTGGCAGTGATAATAACAGCATTGACAAATTGACAGCACACAAATCAAATATTTTCTATATTATTGAAACAACGATCCATATTATTTCGAAGTTCTACGTATCTACAAAAAGGACAAATTAAATCTGTAGATAAACGCGGATAAAATTTCAGATATTTTTTAAAATTATAAATTAATATAAATAGTTTTTATAGTCAAACAAGTTGGATCCTCTTAAGTCCTTCTAAAACCCTATAAATAACCACACCTTCTCTTCATTTCTCTCCATCTCTCTCTCTCAAACACAATAAATAATCCTTAAAACACTGAATCTAGATTTTAAAGAAAATAACAATGGCTTCAAAGAACTCAGCCTCTCTTGCTCTTTTCTTTGCCCTCAACATCCTTCTTGTCACCTTAACCGGTGCAACTGATTGTGGCTGCAACCCAAGTCCTAAGCCTAGGCCAGTCCCAAGTCCAAGGCCTAGGCCAGTCCCAAGTCCTAGGGTCCCAACTCCTTCAGTCCCAAGTCCTTTGTTCCCAAGTCCTAACCCTAGACCAGTCACGCCTCCGAGCACCCCTGGCTCATCTGGAAACTGTCCTATCGATGCGCTCAGACTCGGTGTATGTGCAAATGTCCTAAGCAGTCTACTTAACGTGCAATTGGGCCAGCCATCATCTCAACCATGTTGTTCGCTTATTCAAGGCTTGGTTGACCTCGACGCTGCGATTTGTCTTTGCACTGCTCTTAGGGCTAACGTTCTTGGCATCAACCTTAACGTCCCCATATCCCTCAGCGTTCTTCTCAACGTTTGTAACAGGAGGCTTCCATCTGGTTTTCAATGTGCTTGAACGATATCAGCTATGCATACTACTCGCGCAAACAGTGTTCTCCTTGAAATCATTACAGTTTAAATAATTGCATGTAAGCTACACTTTTATGTTTAAATCTTAATCTGTTTAAGTGAAATAATAAACATGTGAGAGTTTTCTAATGTTTTTTGTAAACGTTCCCGTCAGTCTATTTCTCTTTATTTCACCCTGTTTAATGAAAGAACTTTTGTAACGTCTTATTATCAGATTCTTGCATGTGGATTATTTCTATTTTTTTTACATGCATACGAATGAATGGCCATATATTTTCGGTTGTATGTTACTTGTGATAATGTGAATGTTAGTTATTACAATAAGCTTACAAATACAGAATTAAATTTACGTATGTGGTCGCTCTAGAGAATTTGAGTCTTGCAAAATTATATTAACAAATGTAGTCGTAAGGAATGAGTAAAATAAATCAAAGATAGTTAACACTATTGAAATAACTTAAGGTTTTGAATAACTGTTTATGAAAATCGAACACCATAAATTTTTTGGTAAGATCAGTGATGGACCCAGAAATATTTTTTATCGGGGTCAAAACATAAATTAAAAATTTCGTTGTTGAATATAACTATGAAATTATTTTTGACAAATAGACTTCTATTTCAAGTTAAGTACTTTAAAGTTGTTGCAAAAAAACTAGAAAACATTAAGTTTCATTTTCTTTATTTTTAATTTTAAACATACAAAAAACTAGATTTATTAATATGGGCCACCCAAATATTGAGAGAAAATGAAAAGATCAAATTGCTTTATGAGTTTTGAGATAAAGAAACTACTTTTTATGGGTTTATTAATTATTATAATAAATTAAATCAACAACGAATAATTTTATACCGTATAATGTTTTTTTAAATTAATGAGGGATCATCTGACTCCACAAATCCACCCATGGGTATGATCATGATGATCATATTCAATTAGACTTGTAAATAAAAAATTAAGATTACTTGGAAATGTTATGAAAAAATATTGCAAATATATAATCAATAATTCCTATTTTAATAATATATTAGTTTTTATTAAATATGAATTATCTGCCTAAGAATAAATCTAATCAGATTGATAGATTGACCCGAGTTGATTTGCCTGGTTAAATCCTCAATAATTTGAAAACACAACACAACAATTATTTGATAGAATGAATTTTAGAGATGAATTTTAACGAAAAATGATTTTTTTCTTAAATACTAAAACCATACATTACTATGTTATATATATATATATATATATATATATATATTCAACATTAAAACTGGATCACGATATATTTTAAAACATTATATAATTATTAATTTATTATACAAATAAAATTAATAATGGGAAATATAACTATTGAAATATCTAGATTCAAAACGAAATAGACGTTTAATAGTGTAAACGCTAAATAATACCAAAATGTATTAAATAGCTGCCGAATCAAATTCCAGAAATATCTTTAAAAAACATCTTCCATATGCATATTATGTCGTTAACTTTTCTTGTTCTTTGTTTCTTATGAAGAAGTTTGAAACGATATTTATTATTATTATTATCGGTTTCAACTATTTTGTGGTCCTATGATCGTTGAAAATATGATATTTCTTTGGGGACAAAATGTTTTAATTGACTTTAAGTAAGAGTAAACCAGTTTTATTTTTGTGTTATTCTAGTTGCCTAATATATGATTACGTTCACATCCTAAATCTTATCTTTGAAAATTATGTCAATAATATTTATATTTTTTGTTCGTTTAAATATAATTTTAGTTACATTTTCTCATATCTGCTACATCTGTCGTTACTTAGTTCTTTAGTGAACTCTCAGCCCTTTTAACTAAGTCCACTAATTCATACGGAATAATTAAGGTTCACCAAAATACGAAGACAGCTTACACGTGTAGTTCGGCTCAAGATCCTAACGTTCTTTTGTTTAGCTTGTAAAACATTCATGCCTTTTTTTTTTTGTAAAATACCATGAATTACGTATCTTCAGCTGTGCTACGGTAGTGTTAAAGATTAGTTTTGACTTATGAATTCACACATTCGATTTCACGTCGGAAAAAATCTATTTTCCAAAAGCCTCATCTTAAAAAATGTATAAGTTTCAGCCCAAAACTTCTTAGTCATACAAAAAAAAAAAAATAATAATAAAGATGAGTTTTGAGTCTAATCACAAGTTTGGCAAGAGGATTTATGTTCAAACACTAACGATTTATATAGTTGATTATTTTATACAGTGGAGGGTTTATCTAGTTTATTGTTAGTTATTTTTATTTTCTGATAAATTAGTAAGTTTCTTCATGGATCAAAAATAGTTCCTAAGTTCCGTTTTCGTTTTTTGTTTGTCGTATTTTCGAATTTTTTGCTTTGTTATTATTTATATTAGGGTTCAGATCCTCTGCAGTCGTGGGGAAAATATTCCAAAATTTTTTAAATAATTAAAAGTTTAAGAAAAATTACAAACTCAGATTGATGTATACTAGGATTACAAGTTATTCATATGTTTATCATATGTTTTTCTAACTTATTTTTTGAATATATTTTATTTTTGAATATGTTTTTCTCACTTTATTTTTGAATATATTTCATAATGATTTATAAATTATATTATATATAATATATATTGTAGTTTTTGTTACTTTGATGTTTAAACATGTTTATGGACCTGACTGGTTTCAACGCACCTGGTGTGGTTGCGGTCGCAAACGGTGCAGTTCTAGAGCTACTAAGTGTTTTGAACGACTGGTTTAACGTTTGAAAATGAGTGTGTTTGTAGGAATATTAAGACTGGTGGACCAGCGGATGCATTAGTTCAATAAAAAAATAATCAAAATAATTATAATATATTACTATAAGAAAGTAGAAAACCCCAAAAGTTGTATCATTGTGATAAAATATTAAAAAAATTAAACATGATTAATAATTAAAAACCATAACTAAATTAATAAAAAATTATTTTCAACAAATAAATTTTATTGTAAAATTCTTATTAATTTGTGCATTTGGTAATCACCAAAAATAGCATCAAAAAATGTGACAAACTGTAAAAATGTGCTCGAATTCGTAGATCGTCCTGATTATCTTTATATATGATATGCTCAAATATCCCTAAAGTATATAAGCAGTAGCTGTAGTATTCTAGGGGTCGAACCACAAAGACTCAAGATGTTCACTCAATAAATTCCAGAATATGAATTAAGCTAAGCGAAATGAATGTAATCAAAAATAACCAAGCAATTCAAACAAAGTAGTAAATCAGTGGGAAAAAACGCTAGGCTTAGGGAAGTTTGCAAGCAAATCAGAATTATCAATCAAATCAAATGTCAGGAATGAAATAAGCTCCGCTCTTGAACTTGAAACACAAATGTAAAGTAAACCAACTGTCGTTGCGAAGACTATCTATGTCTAAACCTAGAATTCCAAATTTCTTTGCAAATTCTATAAATTTAACAAGCATTAACGGTCAAGTTCAATTGTTCACAAAATCCTAAACCAAATTTCTTTGCGAGTAGGTCTTTTGCTCACCAAACACTAGTTCAGGAAACTAATCACACTTTCGTGTCAATTAATCAACCTAACATCAGATTCTAGTTCGCGAGGCTATAATAAGCATTAATCCCAAATTTAGGTGAAGAACTCTATAGAAATTCCCTTAACAAGTAAATCAGATTTAATAATTCATCAAATACCTTTAAACAACCCTAACCCTAGCAAGGAATCTACTCAGACATGTTGAATGAAACAAACATCATGAATAAAATAGATATCATAAAATCTGAATTCCCGTGTTTCTCTAAAGGCTGAAAAACCTAGTTTATAACTAAAAACACGCTTTGGAGTTCATTGGGAAAAATAAGGAAAGCTTCTGTTTTTCTTCGGGTCTTTGAAGAATGCGCGTTCTGATTACTGGTATCGACCGATACCATGAATGATATCAATCGATACTGAGACCTTTAATCGTGTTTCTTCCAAATGATAGTGTCGATCGATGCCGAATATGTGTCGATCGATACTGAGCTTCAGTTCTCCGAACTGCTTCAAATCCAATATGCTTCAAAAGGTTCCATAAATCCAATTTAGCTCCAGATATGCCTACATCTTGAAAAGAACCTGAAAGACTCTAAAACTACTAAAAAGACTCAAAAAAAGGACTTATATCATGGTTGAAAATGGGTAAAAACCATGATATATCAACTCCCCTAGACTTAGTCTTTGCTTACCCTCAAGCAAACAGAAAACCAAACAGAGAAAGATATTTGAAAAAAAAAAGGAGACTCACCTTTTTCTTGAGACATAGTAATGACCCCTTTTCTAAACTCCCAAACATCACCTAAACAGTTTCAGATCTGACCGCCATGTACTTCTCCGTAGACAATTGCAGCTTCCCAGTATCCACACATTATCTCGTAGTATCATTCATACTAAATCCTTCATTGCCGATTCATTACTGTTGTTGATGTTCAGGAATTTTCTAGATTCTTCCTCATGCGATATCGTGACAAAGGAACCACCCAAGTTTCATACCTTGATATGATTTTCCTCTCCCCCAGACTTATCTCTTTCTACGCTTCTGATTTGGAATAAGCTTTGCATATACAAATCAAGGTTTGAGATGCGAGTATTGATGGTGATTGCCACCAAATCCCCGGTTCTCCCCTCTCAAAGTATCAAAAGTCTTAGGCGAATAACGGGGTCCCGGGAAATGTTCCGACCCCTCACTTCAGACTTTTGTGTGATCATTCCTTATCCAAGTAGAAAAATGGGGTCACAGGAAGTGTTCCTACCCCTCTACTCGGCGGAAATCACNAGCAAAGGTTCATATTCTCCAACAGGTTTTGACTCAATAAATCAAAAATTTTAACTCAAAAATGACTAACTCTAAGAAAAACAAACACAACGTCAGTAATCACCTCCCCCAGACTTAAACAACACTGTCCCCAGTGTTATCTAGCCTAGAGGAAGCAAAAGAAAGCACAAGAACAGAATGGCTGAAAGTGGTTCAAAGGTATCGTGGGAATGGGTGGGTATCGATCGATACTAAGAACCGGTATCGAGCGATGCTGAGGGAGTATCGACCAATGCTAGTTATGTATCGATCGATATGATGGTCCTTTGTCTGTAATTCTGAAACTCGAAACCGTGTCCAATGAAGCCAATTGTTAGATGAAGAACTGTTAGATCATGAGAGCACAGTTAGAAGCAACAGAATCAATAGATAGCCATAAGTTCAACAAGGACTGACAAAGAGACATAAAAATTCAGAAAAGAAAGCAAAATAAGAGAAAAAAAAGGAACAGGAAATGTGAAACCCAGGAACAGAGACTAGTAGTCTGAATCATCATCATCAGATACAGCATAGCGAGAGGAAGGACCAGGAGTGGAGTGGTGGGCATCTGTGGAGGACATAGCGGCAGCGAGAGACAACGGACCAGATGCTCTGTAAACTCTCCACAACATATCTCTGAAAAGTAGCTGTCTCCATTGGCAGATCCGGTGGTGGAGGAAACGAAGGTGCAGGAGCAGATGTCTGGCGGCGCTGTGAACGGCGAGGCTGAATTCCAGCAAAGTCAGCTGCGGGTGCCTCGTCTGCAACGACTTGGATGGGAGTGGGTGGGAGTTGGCGTGGAGCGCGGACGCGCGTGGACGGAGCAACTGAGAGCAGACTCGGATCTAGATCGAAATGTAGCTGAGAAGGGTCATCGCCGATGCGGGTCAGAGTACGGTTGGGGAGCTGCACAAAGAGCTCTCCGTCTGTCGTGGTTAGGCACCAGCGATGAGTTGACTTCATCCAACGCATATGATGCATCTGCTGCTCATCCATGAGGGAACGAGCTGTGACGATCGAGCTCTCAGAAGTGGAAATGCTGAAGTGCATGAAGATAGGAGTGAGGAGGCTGCCAACGGACTCAGTCTTCCGCGCTGTGGCGTAGTTGCGGCTAGAGTTCCCGAACCAGAAGTCTCTCTGGTCTACCACGCATTTCTCTCGAGGATACAACTGGCGCTCCAAGTAGAGCCCGGTGAGTATGGATAGGAGTCCGATGAGGTCGCCAATGGCCTTGTACAATACGATCAGCTCTGAGATCCTTAGCTTGTTCGGCTCCATCTTGCAGAGAAGAGTGGTGCTCAGAATGCGGACTATGCAACGCAGAGTCGGATGGCGGACGTCTATCTGTGTCGTAGTCTTGGAGTGGTAGGCTCCAAGACCAATGTGGCGCCAAAAGACTTGTGCACTGTGAAACTGGGTAGGAAGAGCTACCTGCTGAGGATAGGGATCGAACCCATAGATGGCGTAGAGGTCAGGGATAGGCAGCTTGTAATGAACTCCTCGGATCAGGAAAGTCAAGGTGCCTTCCAAAGCAGTGCGGTGGACTTTGTCTCTGTAATACACTCGAGCTGTGGCAAGGAACTGGCGAACGAGGTCGGGATAAAGGTCATACTGCCGTGAGTACAATGTCCCCAAACCAATCTTATCGAGCATGGTGGAGAGCTCCACGTCTATACCCAGGCGGCGCATAGCGTGAGGATCAATGAAGCGTGTAGGGAGGATGACAACGCGTAACCACTCGTTGTAGAACAGAGTGTCGTAGTTTTCCCACTCTTCGGCTATGGGCCTATAGATGCAGGCCTCACTCTCGGTCTCCTCCTTGGGCAAACCCGCCCAATCACGTGGCGGGATGATCCTCTTCCCTTCCAACTTAGGCCAGGGAGGCCGAGCAACAGGAACAGGGGCAGAGGGAGATGGTGAACGTCGTGGCGCAGCTCTCAGGTCACTAATGTGGACCTCAATGTAGCCCTGAGGGCCTGTGTTATCAGTGAAACCACCTTTCAGGACCCTGTAGCGATCTCTGGTCAGGCAAGCTATGATGACTCCGGCATGCCAGAACGATCCGCAAAACGCTTCCACCTCGTCCTGAAGACTGAACTCGTGGCGTGGAGGATTGGAACCGGAGGCGTCGTCCTGTCGTGCCTTCTTCCGGGGGCCATCTGATAAGAATCAAAATGAAAACAGAATGCAATTCAGCACACGTAGCAGATAGGCACCGGTATCGACCGATACCAAGGGGGTATCGATCGATACTCGAAATATTTTCACAGATATGCCAATCGATAACTGCAAGTATCGACCGATACCGAGAAGGTATCGATTGATACTCGCGAGATAGTCTTAGAGTTTTCTCACAGAACATCGTATTCCAACTCAAGCAACCAAAACAATGAATTCCTCAAATTACTCCATCCTTATCATAGCCATTCTATTCCTATCAAAGCAACTTCATTTCCCTAGAGCGAAAAATGACAAGAAACGTAACAAGTACGCCACACAACAGAGGAAACCGAAATCGAACCTGTCAACAAATCTAAGGGGAATGAGATTGAGTGTGTTACCTTGTAGATCGAAGGAATGAGTAATGGAATGACAATGGGGGCTAAAATCCGAGTGGAATAGAGTAAAAAATCGAGTAAAATGATGAAGAAATGAGAAAATGGTGAAAAACTGAGGGAGAAGCGGCGGTGTCGACCAATGAGAGAAATGAGAGACCAAAAAACAAAACTCGAGGGTTTTATAGAAAAATTACCTAGGTGCTTGGTATCAATCGATACTGCAAGTGGTATCGATCGATGCTAGCATCGTGTCAGCACAGTTCTTCTTCAGTCACGGTATCGATCGATACTCTAAGGGTGTCGATCGATGCTCGTCGTCTGGACCTAGTTCACGTGAAGACACAAGACAAAAACAAAACGAAAAATCAAAATAAAAAACGTATGTACAGACTCACCAGTGGGTTGTGATATATCATGGTTTTTACCCGTTTTTAGCCATGATATAAGTCCTTTTTGTTTAGTCTTTTCTTTAGTTTTAGAGTCTTTCAGGTTCTTTTGGAGTTATAGGCGCTATGAAGCTAATTGGAGAATTTGGGGAGTTTTTGAAGCAATCTGGAGTTGAAGCCATTCAGGAACAAGCTCAGCATCGATCGACACTGAGGAGCATCGATCGACACCATTCATTTGGAAGAACCACTTACAGCATCGGTCGATGCCTGTCACCAAAACGCGAATCAAACCCGAGAATCATTCAGAAGCTTTCCTTATTTTTCGAGATAGACTCCTACACGTTTTTTGAACTATATAATTAGGTTTTACAGCCTCCAGAAAAAAACCTTGTGATTTCTGGAGATAGAGTTTTTCTGCAACTGAGTTTTTGGAGAAGAATTCTTGAACCTTTGTATTCTTACTCTATTTCAATTATGATATCTATTCTATTCATGATGTTTATTGCTTTCACCATTTGCTGTATGGAAAGGCATACCATCTTCCTGTTGAGATAGAGCACAAAGTAGCCTGGGCTACAAAACTGCTGAATTTCGACATCAAGTCTGCTGCACAATGGCGACTGGTCCAGCTGAATGAGTTAGATGAGATCAGACACTCAGCTTATGAGAACTCCAAGCTGTACAAGGAAAGGACCAAAGCTTATCATGACAAGAAGATCCTTTCCCGACACTTTGAACCAAATGACCAGGTACTTCTGTACAACTCTCGTTTGCAATTGTTTCTTGGGAAATTGCGTTCTCGTTGGTCAGGTCCCTTCACGATCAAGGAGGTCCGCCCTCATGGTGCTGTAGTGTTGCTGAGTGCTGAAGGAAAGGAGTTCACTGTCAATGGACAAAGGGTGAAACACTATTGCGCGAAAGCCACCATTCCAGATGGCCACATTGTGCCTCTGGCTGAACCACCCGCTGCCTGACTGATCTCCATGTCAAGCTAATGACATTAAACAAGCGCTTGGTGGGAGGCAACCCACTGGTGTGTTTGTAAATAGTTTTTGTTTTGACTTGTTTCGTTTTGTTTTTGTGTTGTGTTTTCACGTGGAACCAGGTCCAGACGACGAGCATCGATCGATACCCCTTGGTATCGATCGATGCCATTAGCCTACAAGGAGTTATGCCATACGCTGAGCATCGATCGATACCACTTACTGTATCGATCGATACTCAGCTCCAGGTAGGTTTTTTCTATAAAACCCTCGGGTCTTCATCGTTCACTCCCTCATTATCGCTCGACGCCGCATCACCCCTCTCCCACTCTCACATCTTTTTCAATTTTTCATCAATTTCTTCGATTTCAAACTCTATTTCACTCAGATTTTCGACAACATTGTCATTCTTTCAGTCAATCCTTCGATCTACTAGGTAATGCACTCGATTTCACCCTTTTAGATGTGTTGACAGAATCGATTTGGGGTTTCCTTTGTTGTGAAGCTTTGGCTCTGTTTCTTGTCATCATTAGCTATAGGTGAATGAAATTGCCATATTAGGATGAGAATGGATATTATAGGGATGGAGTAGACTTAGGAATTCGAATTTAGGGTGATAGATTGGGAATTGGGTGATCTGTGGAATGAAATTCGCGATTTTTGTCTCGAGCATCGATCGATACCCCTTGGTATCGATCGATGCCCGACCTATAACAGAATAGTTTTTGCGATGTCATCTGTCGGTACTTTGTGCCTATACTTCAAGCATCGATCGATACCCCTTGGTATCGATCGATGCCTGCACTTGAACGTATGAGCTATCCTAACTTCTGTTTTCATTTTGATTTTCTCAGATGGCTCCCCGTAAGAGGACACGACAGGATGACGCTTCCAGTTCCAACCCCCACGCCGCAATTATGATCTCCAAGAAGAGGTGGAGGCATTCTATGACTCCCAGTGGCACGCCGGAGTCATCACTGCCATTCTTACCGGCGATCGCTACAGGGTCCTGAAGGGAGGTTTCACCGAGGATACTGGTCGTCAGAGCTTCATTGAGGCACACATCAGTGACTTGCGAGCTGCGCCACGACGTTCTCCTTCTCCATCTGCCCCTGCCCCTGTTGCTAGACCTCCCTGGCCTAAGTTGGAGGGGAAGAGGATCGTTCCACGACGCGTTTGGGATGAGTTGCCCAAGGATGTGACTGAGAGTGGGATGACTACGACACTTTGTTCTACAACGAGTGGCTGCGAGTTGTCATCCTGCCTACGCGCTTCATCGATCCTCTCACCATGCGTCGTCTGGGCATCGACATTGATCTTTTTACCATGCTCGACAAGATTGGATTGGGCACTCTTTACTCACGGCAGTATGACCTCTACCCAGATCTCGTGCGTCAGTTCCTCGCCACAGCTCGAGTGTATTACAGAGACGAGGTCCACCGCACCGCTTCGGAGGGCACGTTGACTTTCCTGATCAGAGGGGTTCGCTACAGGCTGCCTATCCCTGACCTCTGCGCTATCTACGAGTTTGATCCTTACCCTCAGCAGATTGCTCTCCCGTCTCAGTTTCAGGATCTGCAGAACTTTTGGCGACACATTGGTCTTGGCGCCTACAGTTCCAATACCTCTACTCAGATTGATATCTGCCACCCGACTCTGCTTTGCATTGCCCTTATTCTGAGCTCCACTCTCCTCTGCAAGATGGAGCCGAACGAGTTGAGGATCTCAGAGCTGATGTTGATATACAAGGCAGTTGGTGACATAATTCCTGAGGATAGGTTTGAGTGGCCCGAGTTGAACCTCGAGGTCAACATTTGCGCCCTGTTTGCACACCACTTGGTCTCTCTGAAGACCAAGCCTTTCTCTGGCCGCAACTATGCCACCGCGCGGAAGACGGAGTCAGTTGGCAGCCTTCTCACCCCTATCTTCGAGCACTTTGGCATCTCCACTGCAGCATGCTCGATAGTGACTACTCGCTCGCTCATGGATGAGCAGCACATGCAGCATATGCGTTGGTTGAATGCCACTCGCTGCTGGTGCCTGCCTACGACAGATGGAGAGCTCTTTGTGCAGCTCCCCAACCGCGCTCTCACCTCCATTGGCACTCACCCTTCTCGGCTGCACTTCGATCCAGACCCGAGTTTGCTTTCGGTCACCCCTTCTGCTCATGTTCGTGCACCACGCCAGCTTCTGTCCGCTCCTATCGCTGCAGCCGAGACACCAGCTGCTGACTCTGCTGGGAGTCAGCCTCGCCGTTCACAGCACCGCCAGACATCTGCTCCTGCTCCTTCACCACCAGAGTTACCCATGGAGACAGCTACCTTTCAGAGGTACGTGGTAGAGAGTCTTTAGAGCATCTGGTCTGCTGTTTCTCACTGCCGCTACATGTCGTCCACTGACGCCGATCACTCCGTTCCCGGTCCTTCGCGCTACCCTGTTTCGGAATTAGATGATGATGAGGATTCAGACTAGTTTCTGTTCTTGGGTTTCACATTTCTCTTTCTTTTCTTTTCTATTGTTGTGTCTACTTTTCTGAACTCATCTTTATCTTTGTCAGTCTTTGTTGAACTTATGGTTATCTATGTATTATGTTGCTTCTAATTGTGCTCTCTGATCTGACAGTTACTTCGCCTAACCTTTGACTTCAGTAGGACACGGTTTCAAGTTTCAGAATCGCAACAAAGGACCTTGGTATCGATCGATACTTGGCAAGCATCGGTCGATACTCCATCAGTATCGATCGATGCCGGTCTATAGTATCGATCGATACCCACCATCTCCCACGGTACCTTTGACCTTTTTAAGCCATTTTGTTCCTATGCTTTGTTTTGCTTCCTCTAGGCTAAATAACACTGGGGACAGTGTTGTTCAAGTCTGGGGGAGGTGATTACTGACATTGTGTTTGTTTTTCTTAGAGTCAGTCCATTTTTGAGTCTTTTTGAGTCAAATTTTTGTTTTATTGAGTCAAACTTGTTGGAGATTATGAACCTTTACTTGATGTCAGTGTCCTGACTTTGTTTTTGAGTAACCATTGTCACAGAACCAGCCCTAAGATCGACTAATGAAAAATCCAAAGGCTAACAAGTTAACCAGGAAACACCCATGTCTCCAGCAAATTTCTACTAAATCCTGAGCCAATTTTGCACTTCACTCCTGAGGTTGGTATTCACTGAACTTGATTCATCATTCATATATGGCAAAGGAACCCATGCGTTTGATAAAAATGGTAGATCTCTCACCTAACACATAATGATACATACATTGCATAAAAGATGAGATGATTTCTGCCGAGTAGAGGGCTAGGAATACTTCCTGTGATCCCACTGTTCTACTTGGATAAGGAATGATCACACAAAAGTCTGAAGCAAGGGGTAGGAACATTTCCTGAGACCCCATTATTCGCCTAAGACTTTTGACACTTTGAGAGGGGAGAACTGGGGATTAGGTGGCCATCACCATCAATACTCGCGTCTCGAACCTTGATTTGTGTATGCAAAGCTTAATTTGAAATCAGAAACATAAAAAGAGATAAGTCTGGGGGAGAGGAAATCAATACCAAAGTATAAAATCTGGGTGGTTCCTTAGTCATGGTATCCCATGAGGAAGAATCTAGAAGGTTCTTGAATATCAACATCAGTGATGAAACGGCAATGAAGGATTTAGTATGATTGATGCTGTGAGATAATGTGTGGATAATGAGAAACTGCAACGGTCTAAGGATAAGTACATGGTGGTCCGATCTGAAGCTGTTTAGGTGACGACTGGGAGCTTGGAAAAAGGGTCATTTCTATGTCTCAAGAAAAAGGTGAGTCTCCATGTTTTCAAACCTCTTTCGCTGTTTGGTTTTCTGTTTGCTTGAGGGCAAGCAAAGACTAAGTCTGGGGGAGTTGACATATCATGGTTTTTACCCGTTTTTAGCCATGATATAAGTCTTTTTTGTTGAGTCTTTTCTATAGTTTTAGAGTCTTTCAGGTTCTTTTCAAGTTATAGGCGCGTATGGAGCCAATTGGAGGATTTGGGGAGCTTTTGAAGCAATCTGGAGTTCAAGCCATTCGGGAACAAGCTCAGCATCGATCGACACTGAGAAGCATCGATCGACACCATTCGTTTGGAAGAACCACGACCAAAGAACCTGGCATCGATCGATACCACTTACAGCATCGGTCGATGCCAGTGACCAGAACGCGAAACAAACCCCAAGATTATCCAGAAGTTTTCTTTTTTTTGGAGATAACTCCAAAACGTTTGGATTAGCTATTTATTTAGGTTTTACAGCCTCCAGAAGGACACCTTGTGATTTCTGGAGATAGAGTTTTCTGCAATTGAGTCTTTTGGAGAAGAACTCTTGAACCTCTTTGTATTCTTACTCTATTTCATTGTTTTATATGATATCTATTCTATTCATGATGTTTATTGCTTTCACCATGTCTGAGTAGATTCCCTGTTAGGATTAGGGTTGCTTAAAGGTGTTTGATGAATTATTAGATCTGGATTGATTGTTAGGGAATAATTTATAGAGCTTTTCACCTAGACTTGAGATTAATGCTGATTTTAGCCTCGCGAACTAAAATCTTATTTTAGGTTGTTTGATTGGCACGAAAGTGTGATTGATTGTCTGATCTAGTGTTTGGTGAGCAAAAGCCCTATTCGCAAAGAAATTTGGTTTAGGGATTTTGTGAACAATTGAACTTGAACTTTAATGTTTGTTTAAATTGATAGAATTTGCAAAGAAATTTGTAATTCTAGGTTTAGGCATAGATAGTCTTCGCAACGAAAGTTGGTTTACTTTACATATGTGTTTCAAGTTTGAAAGCGAAGCTTAATATATTTCCTGACAATTAATTTGATTTGATAATTCTGATTTGCCTACAAGTTCACCTAAGCCTAGCGTTTTCCTCCACTAATTTACTTCCTTGATTTATTTGTTTTGTTATTCTTAATTACATCTATTCTGCTTAGCTTAATTTATATTTCTGAATCTATTGAGTGTCATCTTGAGTCCTTGTGGATTGACCCCTAGAATACTATAGCTACTGCTTAGATACTTTAGGGTATTAGATTTGAGCATATCAAATTTTGGCGCCGTTGTCGGGGACCGAACCCGGGTCACCCGCGTGACAGGCGGGAATACTTACCACTATACTACAACGACAATTGAATGGACCATCTCCTCTTGGTTTTAGTTTATGTTGGCCTTTCAAGTGCTTCAAGGATTCATGATATGTATGAATTACGAACTCCTTAGGCAATAAGTAATGATGCCATGTTTACAAAGCCCGAACAAGTGCATACAACTCCTTGTCATATGTAGGATAGTTTAAAGTTGCTTCTCCAAGCTTTCAATGAAATAAGGTATGGGCTTCTTCTCTTGCATAAGCACAACTCCAGTACCTACATTAGATGCATCGCACTCAATTTCATAAGTTTTAAGGAAATTTGGCAAAGAGAAGAGTGGTGCATTTGTAAGCTTCTCTTTCAAGGCTTGGAGTGCTTCTTCTTGTGCTTTCTCCCATTTGAATCCTACATCCTTTTTGATCACTTCAGTCAATGGTGCAGCTATAGTGTTAAAGTCCTTCATAAATCTTCGATAGAAACTAGCAAGTCCGATAAAACTCCGCACTTCTCCAACAGTCTTTGGACAAGGCCACTCTCGAATAGCCTTTACTTTCTCTTTCATCAACCTGTATATCCTGTGCACTCACAACAAAGCCTAGAAACACAAGATTATCTGTGCAAAATGTACACTTCTTTAGATTAGCAAACAACTTCTCTTTCCTTAGAACTTTTAAAACAGATTTTAGATGCTCAGCATGTTATCTAAGTTTTTGCTTTTGACCAGAATTTCATCAAAGTAGACAACAACAAAGACTCCAATGAAAGATCTTAAAACATGATTCATTAATCTCATGAACGTGCTGGGTGCATTAGTTAAACTAAAAGGCATCACTAACAACTCATATAAACCATGTTTTGTTTTAAAAACAGTTTTCCACTCATCAACCTCTTTCATCATAATCTGGTGATAACCACTCTTAAAATAAATCTTGCAAAATACACAAGAACCATGCAATTCAGCAAGCATATCATCCAAGCGAGGTATGGGATATCGATACTTTACCGTGATGTTGTTGATGGCTATGCAGTCTACACACATTCTCCAAGTTCCATCTTTCTTAGGTACTAGCAAAACTGGAACAACACATGGACTCATGCTCTCTTGAATGTACCCTTACTCCAACAGCTCACCAACTTGCCTTTGAAGTTCCTTTTTCTCTTCTAGATTTGTTCTATAGACTGGCCGGTTAGGAATAGATGCTCCTGGTACAAAGTCAATTTGGTGCTCAATCCCACGAATTTGGTGTTAAACCATGAGGTATCTCATCAGGAAAAACGTCTCCATAGTCCTGTAAGAAACCAACAATAAAACTAGGCAAAACTGGTTCAAGTTCTTTAGAGTTGAAAAAGAGCCTCCTTGTGCATAAGCAAAATCATAGGCTGTTTTGAAAACATTGCTCTCTTTATCTCACTAGCACTCTCAAAGAAGTTGATGTGTTTCCTCACGGGTGTACTCTCAGAGACCTTTTTCTGGGTTTTTCGCAAGCTCTCAATCTCTTTTTGGTGGTAAGTGTTTGGGTCACTCATACCTTATTGTTCCTCCTTTTGTTTCAACAGTAACTGATCTTGGTAAACCTCTTGTGGTGTCAAAGAAACAAGAGTAACATTTCTGACTCGGTATCGAAACGAATACTCGTTGGTATACCCATCATGACTCACACATCTATCAAATTGCCAAGGTCTCCCCAACAATATATGTTCAGCTTGCATTGGTACCACATCATACAACATTTCATCTTCATATTTCCCAATACAGCACGAGATCAGAATTTGTTTTGTAACTTACGGCTCACCACTATTAAATAATTATTTGAAGAATCTCCGACTCTCCCACAAGTTTCCAACCAAAACTTATAGAACGGAAAGGTATAATACTGTTCAATCTATAATGCAAAACATATTGTTTGGTTTTTTTTTTCCGGTTATAACTAAAATAAAACCGTTATGTTTAAATACATCCGAAAATATTTTGATGTATAATTGATGAATTGTAATGATACAAATATGGAAGCTATATTCTTGATTTGGACATCTAAACTAACTTTAAACAATACAAAAAAATAACATCTAAATTAACAAGAACGGTCGTTAAATATGGTGCTCCCCTAGGAGCTAATGACGAGCCTAAACATGCTATTGCTGACTTTGGAAATCATAAAACCGTTTGCAAGATTAAGGGTTGAAACTAAAACATCAAGCATCGACGACCAATGTTATAAGAACCTATATATTTTGTTTCACTATATTTAATCCATATGGTTTTTAAGCTAACTGCATTATGGAGACCCCATATCTGACATTGGAGTTGTTGCTCTGATCATGAGGCTTTGAATGAAGGCTACAGTCTACAAAAAAAAAATATATCTTTCTTAGTAATTGAACAAACCAATGTATATAATATTGAGAGATCGATTGAAAAAACTTTCTCTGTTTTACAAACAATGTCATTTTAATTATCATATTTGATTTATTATGAAGAAAACTATCATTGATTCAAGAAAAAAATTATTTACTTGAAAATAATAATTTATTATTTTTAAAAATATAGTTATTAAAAATATACCAACTATTAAGCTATTTTTTATAAATACAAATTTTGTAGAACCTGAAACATAAACCTCCATTGTGAAATAGATAGTGTCTCAAAACTAAAATGATAACGTTCATTGCTTGGTTGAACCTGACATTTATTTGTATCTTGTCATAGATACTACCTTTATTGAATTTCAATAGAAAATGCAAAACGGTGAAGTATATTACCATGGTAAATCCCGCAAACATGATACTGAAACCTGGGAAATTAAATGGGGCTCTTTCGGACAGAAACCAGTCTTAAGAAAAAGCAAAAAGTACTTGTGTTAGTAGCAAATATTTCTTTTGATAAGTTTTGGTAAATAGCACTAACAAAATACGTTTCTATAAATAACGAAACCTGTTGTGATGTCAAAAAATAAAAAAAAATAATAATGACACCTGTTAGAGGTGAAAATGCGAGCGGGGAAATGACATTTGCAAGGGCACATATACTTGAAATAATCCCTTGGGCTTTTCCCTGAATAAGTTACCAAAAGTTAGAGTTTGAATACAATTTTTTTTTTATCCAATTTATAGAACAACTTATCGTTTAGATTATTGTATAACAATTTTAGTTACCTGTTCATATGATGCTACTTGTTTTGAGACAATGCTCCGCATCTGTAAAGTTGAATACTGAATTACAATATTATTCAAGATATAATCATATTATAAATTCGACGAAAAATATATCTAATACGTAAACTTACACACGATTGGGGAAATATAGAGAAAAGTGCAAATATGGCTGCCATATATGGAACCTGTGAGTTTTGAATTCTTTAGCCAGTAAAATCTATTTCACAAACCGATCTACACTAAAGAGGCAATTCTCATGAATGCCAAATGTAGCAAAGACAATGAACTATTCAAAATGAAAAAAAAAATGAAAAGTCTTTTCTTAAAAGGTTGGGATTAATACCCACGAAGACCATGCCACACAGAGGAGGAACATCTGCACAAATGGAGATTGAAACATATGAAAAACAAGTCCACGTTGGTAAAAATCAGGGCTCATTATTTATCTCGTTCACCTGGAACTATATTTGATGAAGGTGGCTTTATAAATTGTTTTGTTTTTGTTTAAATTAGGCAGCCTACGGTTTGTTCAATATTTAATTTAATTGTGTGAGTATAAAACAAAACTAAAGTAATAAAAATGTTTAGAGAACAAAAAATTAGCGGAAAAGAAGAAGGACGAGACAAGAGACGCTGCTTACATGGGCACAACCAAAGAAAAGACCAATTGAGAGAAGTCTCTCCTCTTTTAAAGCAGGAACTAGAATGGGCATGAAGATCAACTGTGTAATAACTTTATTTGTAAGTTAAACAATGTGAAGATATCGAAGCCCCACAATTCGCTAAGCATATTAGTTGTTATCTACCTGTAAAATAGACCCAGCTGCGCCAGATATGATCATCAAGTCTGCAAACTGGTCTTTGTTAAAGTGAAACTTGGCCTTTAAATAATACTGCGTGAAAGAATCCACAAAAATGTTTATGTTTCTAGAAACAGTTTTGAGAAATGCAAAACCTAATATAATATTATTTTACTTATCATAGTTTCCTGTGTTATGTGACATCATACAATAATATCTTCAAATTAAAATCCCTTACTAGCATTTCAGATGACAAATGAAAAGCATGTTTCACTGTTGAGTGGATATGTTTACGTCGTAAATCAGACAATAGTAGTTTATTGTCACATCACATAGTCAAAGCTTACCATAGATAAAGTCGGCACTTGTATCGCTTTTTACTTAATAAAATCGTTTGTTCGTGATAAAAAAAAAAAAAAAAGGCTTACCCTAGATGAAGCATGTAGGCCTGCCTCACTAAGACTACTGAAGAAGGATACCATCGCAACTTGAAAAAGTGGAACGCTGAAATATGAAACCAAGGTAAGAGATCAATGTAAATCTTGTCTAAAACTCATTAAGATCAAAAAAATTAGCTGAATTTTTTTTCTCTAATCATGAATCTTCTACTCTCTCAAATTATAGAAAAAGAGTAAGAAATAAGTAAACACACCTGCTTCTCATTAGAGATGCCATTTCACGAACCGAACGAATTGATCTATATATTCTGTTTCTTTGTCCAGGACAGTATTCAAGTATAGGGGAACTCAACTTCTCGCTTGAAACAATTGGATCACTTAGGCTATTGTCTCGGATAGAATCCGGTAGGAAAAGCCTCATGTACGCTGTTGATAAAATTGCCATTGTTGCTGCGACCTAACGAGCAGAGAAGTCAAGGATTTAAATGAAAAATATTCACTACTAACTATACATACAAATGTATACATCACTGAATAAAAATAGGTACTTGAAATGTGGCGGAAATAGATAAAAATCGAGCGCAGAGAGTGGCGCAGACAAATGCGCAAGATGCAATCCCGGTAAGTATTCCAAACGCGGAGGCTCGTTGCCCTTCTGATACATTATCAGCCTGAAAGTTCGTCGAAAAACTTATAGAAAAGGTTGTTGGAGTTCAATCAAGATTTCACTTATTCAATATAAATATTTTGACATTTTTTCTTTAAACTTATTTGAAAACAATTAATTTTTAAATATATTTATTATATTTACATTCTCGAATAATTTAAGCTATGCCAGCCCTCGCCTTTGACCCCCTACATATTGTTATATGATTACCAAACTATTTAAATCAAACCACGCTACGATCTAGACTAGGTCACCTAGTATAGATTACAAAATGCCGAAAGATAAATTATGCAATATGTCAAACAAAATCATCGTCATGGTAATAAATTTCTAAATAAATCACTATTAAGCTAGTTTTTTTAAACAGTGCTATTTTAAGTAATAATTAGGACTTATAGTCTATTAAACTGTGCAAGGATTACGTTGGATCTATATCATTACCGAAATTATGTAAACCCACACGCCCTACTCTTCTTCTATAGATAAAGCTTTTGTTTATATGATGGTTTGTTAGTCCATATATAAGTTTAGAATATGTGTTTTGAATCCTACCTTTCCGCTAAGTTTCATTCTTTTCTGGTTGGCAATTTGTTTTCGTTCATTGTAGCCTGTGTCGTAGCTAGGGTGGTGCAACAAGTTCTTTTGCACCAAGTCAAAAAAAAAAAAAAATTTGGTCTAAATCAATTTTTTTTTTGTTTTTTTCATCATTTTTCTTGTCATTCAGCACACTGCATTATATTGAGCTAATATTTAAAACGGCCCTGATTGTAGCTTTTTGCCTTTTTTTGTCTTTAATATTTTTCCTCTTTTCTTACGATAAATTTTAAAGCTTAATATATATTATCTAGGGGTGTCAAAATGGGTAAATCAACTCAAACCAACCCATAACTCAATGAGTTGAAACCTAAATAGTTCATGAGTTGATCCAACTCAATTAATAAATGATTTGATCCAAACCATAACTCATTTAAATTAATAGATTAATGGGTTAAATGAGTTACCATAGAATTAAATAAATGTATGACATGTTTCAATCTAAAGCTCCCTTTTTTACTCGTAAATAAAAACTGTAAATCAAAATTGTAAATCAAAACTGTATGCGAAAAATAGTTCTAGTATTTTTTTGTAATTGTAATCTTCATAATTATACAATTTTATTATACAATTTCTAGCTAATTGTCCACTTTCTACCATTTGTGTGACCAAACAGATGAGCGTAATTTAGTTAGTTACATTTCTCAAATTCTTAAACTACATAAAAAAGGAAAAACCAGTAGACTCTGATTCAACGACAACGCTTTCGTGTCAGAACAGCAAAGAAAATTCACCTCCCAATCAAGGATCCCTAAAATCCCTAAAATCGAAATTGCTCTCACCTCTCCTTGCTTCCCCGATTCAACAATCGCAGCTCTCAAGCAAATCGACAAAATCGACAGAAGAATTGAAGAGGAAAAAAGATTGTTTTTTCACACAGAGCAGCGACTGGAGTAGCTCGGAGGTTACAGAAGATAATCACGCCGATTAACCGGAATAACGAAGATACCGTAGACGAGTATTGAGCAGTACACTGTACGAGTATCTCCGGGTGAGATTAGAGTCGAGGAATCTGATTCTCCCGCCTTCGATGGGATCAATTTCTTCTCTAGACTTGTAGCTAAGAGCGATGGGTTTTTGGAGATCAAATCACATAATCCGGAGCCAGAGAGTCCGAGTTGTTCGAAAAATCGAAGTCTGGAATCTGGGCTTTGTGAGGTTATTGTATTCGGTAATCGAAGAAGGAGTATTAGGTTTTTGTAATTTTGGTCGATTATGTTGTATTGGATTGGTTTTGGTTAACTCAATAAACCATTTCAACCAAACTCATTTCAACCCAATCTATTAAACTCATCAACTATTTGGACCCATTAACTCATTAAGACTCAAATTTCAAAGTCAATAAGTTTATGAGTTGGTTTAGATTGAATTGATCCACAAATTTTGATCCATTTTGACACCCTGATATTATCTAACTAAAAAACTATAAGAAACTAACATAAGTATATTGTTATGACTCGAAAAATAAGAAATTCTCGATTCCGTCCTTATCCAGATCATTTGACTCTATGCAAATGGAGTCGCGGACATAGCCTAAACTTAAGTTTTGGCATATTAAAAGAATTATATTCATTTAAACATAAGTATTTTTTGTCAGCATTTCCAAAAAAAAATCAGTTTCAATTGTTTTAATAATATGTTAATATATTTGAAGCTGAACATGATAAAGAATTGTTTATGGTTTACTTTTTTTTGTTGTCATCAATTGTTTATGGTTTACTATGTTGCGAAAAAGGTTTGAGATCTGTTCCAAAAACTCAACTATGTGAAGGTAAATAAATTTGCAGTAAACGTTATAAAGTAGTTATTCCTAATATATAATTTTATATTAGTTACATATATATATGATTTTTAAATAATTATTATAGGCTTGCACAACAAAATTATATAATTCTAATATTTTTTTCTTCTTCCATTAATATTTGTGTAGATAACATATATTTTTGAATGTACTTTAGACCACCAAAAAGTAACAGGTGACGTCCGCATCTTGTATGTTGATCATGAAAAATTAAAGGAAACATAGAATAAAACTTTTTGTTTTTTCGGTCACAAACGAACTTTCATCGACATTATTAAAACAAATAAGCTTTAATATATCATTATTAAACAAAACTATTTTACTAATTATTTTTTGCTATCGGTTAATGAATTTTTAATATCGGTTAATTACAACTTTACAATACTATTATATTGTTAAAAGCAATGCTCCCACGTTTGTTGTTAGGGGTTGTTCTACTCGTTAAAAAGTGTTCGTTCTACTGCTTTAATTGTATTTACTCTTTCTTGGATTATTTCTTTACAGCTTAATAAAATATTCTTGACGACCAAAAAAAAACAAAAACGGGAAGGAAGGAAGGGGCATACCACGTAAGCAAGGGCAAGACAAAGAACACTTCCTTCACAAATTATCGCAGTGAAAGTCTTGAGTACATAGTAGATGTAGAAGGTGGTCGTCCCTCTACTATATGCTAGTGTCACTGTAATTATTTAATATATTTCTTTCAGCGAAACAATAATTTCGACAATTCATTAATGTATTTTAATAATATAGTTTTTTATATTTGAAATGAAATTTTAGGATACTTGATTTGTAAAGACATTAGGTTCGTACCCGGCGTTGTCAGCATCATAAAATCATAATTTTTGAAACAATTTTATATTATTGATTTTAGTTAGAAAATTTGTTTTATTAAAAAACTGACCTAGAACAATAATTATTTTAATAATACATATTATAAAGTAAAAATATATTCACCACTTTCAAATATCTATTTGCAATTTCTCTTAAATTTTAAAAGCAAATAAAAGTATGTGCAACATTATAGGATGCTTTTGTTTTCAAGCAAGGAATAATAGACGTGGATTAAAAGCTTATGTAATGGTCAAAGTAGGGACCATAAGTAAACATACCAAGAGGCAAAATGTTGAGTGTCATTGGAAGAGTAAGTAAACATTTTCTCCCATGCTTGTCCGACAAGCTTCCCACCAATGGCATCATCATCAACGATCCCAAACCCGTGATCTAATAACCATATATCAAATATTTATTATTTACATTTTTCAAAAAAAAAAATTATATTTACAGAAAATACGACTCTCTAAATATATATATATATATATATATATATGTGATATTTTGGTATCAAATAATAATATAGAGAAACAATTTTTATTTTGGGTGTTAGTAACAATAATGCGAAATGGTAATTTGTAGATAGAATTTTATAATTTTTACGTACAACTTGTTGAAAGCCGGAGAGGTAAATGGCGAGAGAACACTCGTCTTGTCCGGGACAGAGAGCGGCCATGCTGACGTCTGTAATCACCGGAGCCACGATGAACGCTGAGAAGCAGTACAAGAATATCGTCATGAAGAGGTGTCCTAGTCCCTGAAACGTATTCGTTTCCTCCATTTTTAAGAGAGGTGTTGTAGTAAGCAAGTGAAGAAAAAGAGTTAGGAGATCAAAAAAGCATAAGAAGGATTACTATATATATAAGAATGAGTAAAGAGTTCATTCAAAAAAAAAAAAAAAAGAAAGAATGAGTAAAGAGTTGTTGCTTCTTCTGGCTTCCATTCGCTTTCGATAATTATTTTTTGTATGCTCTTACTTCTCGTTGGAGTGAAAGCAAAGGCAAAGAATCACATCTTATTTAAAAAAATATTAAGAAAACATATTGTGGACTCAAGACTCAATTCAATTCGAGTGAGAACTTCGACTCCTCTCAATGTACTTATTTATAATTGGAAAACACACACACATATATAATTTATAGATTCATAAATATAGTGAACTTCATTGGAAATATTTATATAAGTCGTGTCCAAAACTCCAAATTTATGCAAGAATTTTATTTGTGAAGACTATATATGGAGAACCTAGAATTAATTAGGTAAACAAAAAATAAATATTTTTAAAAATGTAAATGCAAACTTTTAACATGCTATTTGTAAATGAAGAAAATAAGATACAAAGAAAAGTTAGACATACAATTTAGTGTGTGATTTTATTGATTGTATATTTTGTTTTTAGATAGATATAAAACAATTAACAAGTTTAATGATGTGTAGAGCCCAAAGATAATGGATCGTAAGCTATATGATGAACATATAAGTTTACCACATTTATTGATTTTACATATAAAAAAATAATTTGTTATATATAATACGATTATGTGTTGAAATTATAAAAGCATGAGTAAATAATAAGATTTTTTTTCTGTGGAGCCAAATAAGGAAACTTGGGAGCGACATGTTTGGCTACTAGGATTTTCGTGGTTTCGCCTGCATGTTAGGGTTCGGTAGCAGCTTTCTGTCGGTAACTTTTCATAGCGGAGCCGGTAATCTATGTCTCCTTACAAGGAGAGGTCTCTAGATTTCAACCAAAGCTACAATCTTATGTTGCAGGGCTGTATAAGCGACCTTCGCTCAAGTAACATGATTTTGAAGTTAGTATGATCAATGGTATCCCTACGATCACAGATACATATGAAAAAATCAGTGATTATGTTCCTTTATGGGAAGATTTCCAAGTTGGTAAATTTCCATCTCAAGCTCCTCATGTTGTAAAGATCCATGTCATTGTCAACAAGATTTGGACATTTGTAGATAAGTAAATTAGGATCGAAGTTTTTGAAAACAGTTCTACCTCTGTAAAATTATGTATTTGGGATTCATCAACAAAATTGATAATCCAGCGCAGAGGAATGTGGAAGATAGCTGGCTTACCTATGGTTGTCGCTAAGTGGTTTCCGATTCCCAAAGAAGCTCAGTCGGATATAAGAACCATGCCTCTCTGGGTCACGATGAAGAATATCCCTTACAAGATGTACTCATGGGAAGGTCTTGGTTTCCTTACAAGTCCAATAGGCAATCATATTCGACTACATTCGGAAACATAATTGTGTAGTAACTTTGAAGAAACTAGTGTTTTTGTGGAAGTACATCTATCAACAAAGATCCCAAAAGAATTGTTTCAAGCGATTGATGAATCGATGGATGAAGGTAGGAGTAGAGATGTGAAGAGTTTGTTGTCGAATCCTCAAAAAACACACAACTAAAATAACTTTAACCCACAAGTTAATGTATTCGCAAACACACAAGAGACTTAGTTAACAAAATGACTACACACTTTGAATAAAAACAACGACAACCGTTTACTAAATAATTCTTGATGAAAAGTTCTGGTCTTTACAAAGCGACTTAAGAAGCTTATATACTGCTAAAATACAACGGTAATAAGTGAAAAGAAAGAAAGAAATTGCAAAAATTAAAGAAATATGGCCATTGGAAAGTTAATGGCAAAATTGGCCAAATAAAGAAAGTTGTGATGGCTTGAGTCTCACCTTGGTAGGGTGATGGTGTGGTAATGTGTGGTGCATCTGGTGGCACTCCTTGGAGTAAGAAATTCAAGATTACAGTTCTGTTTTGATCGGGAGGCTCTTCTTTGATCATAAAACGTTTTTGAACATCTACATCTTTGAATGCATCATGTCGGCTAAGCAATGGTGTTGATTCTCCTTGGGTTTGGTTATGGTCCGAGATCACATTCTCTTTTGTTGAAGTTCTTATCTTCTTAAAACCTGAAACTTTCCCAACATTTTTGGCACTAAGCATGGTAAGGCAGTCATGGAAGTGTCATCAATAGAGTAAAATGTTTCAGTTTTAACCTTGGGGAGATCCGTAGAGTGGTGAACACTTTCTTGAGGATCATGGCAAGTAGTGTTCTCTGATTTTGGTGAACATTTCTCAGTAGGGCAGTCCTTTGCTATGTGCCCTTGTCCCTTACACCTGGAGAAAGTTAGTTAATTCGTTTCTAAAGAAATAGAACGCTTACCTTGAGTTTTTGGTGTTTGGTTTAGGGGCTGCTCTGATTTGGCTTCTAGTTTTCTTGGACAATCCTTAGATATGTGTCCATTATTCTTGCACCTATAACACGTCAGTTCTAAGGAGTTTTTAAAATTAGAAGACTTACCTTGATTGTTATTACCTTGTGAATCAAGCAATGGTTTATGTTGTGGCTCGTTAGACGTTTGTGTAGGCACTTCTTTTGGTTTAGGATGGCTAGCTCTTTTCAGATTTGAGTTTGTTGCAAAAATCTATTTTCTTGGTTCGGGATTGGTGTACACTCTTAGATTATATTGACACATATTGTCAGCATCCACCATAAATTCTTTATATAGACGTTGTTTCATCTCTGCCCATGAAGATTTTGGTTCATTGAATTCAAGTCGCCAATTTTCTTCTTGATCCCAATGCCTAAATGTATCTTCAGTTAAGGTATCTTCATCATAAGCTGTCTTTTCCTCCTCGATATTTGGTTTAATGAAAAACAATCCTCAATTTCTTGTTCCCAACGTAGATAGGCTTCTGGTCCTTGTTGATGGCCTGCTAAATTAATGTGACAAACTCACCTCTTCCAGCCTCACTCACGTCTTCTTCATCTTCAGCAAGCTCTCCTTCTAATTCATCACCCAAACAAGTTTTGGCCTCCTCAAACTGAAGTAGGAACCATCTTCTTCTTGGCATTCTTCCTCATGGTCCGAGTAAGGTATCTCACACCATGGCTTCTCTTCTTGGTGGAAATCCTCTTGTTCCGACTCATTTATGCGGTAGAAGGTTTCTTCTTCTTCTGGACTGTATTGACAATCATTCTCCTCACCATAGGCTTCTTCTTCATTGCTACTGGTTTGGATATCATCATCTCCATGGAATTCTCTAGCTTCACTTGCTAGGTCGTCCCCTTCTTCATAACCAGTATATGATGTAGTCTCGCTGGTATACATCTCGTTTTCTTGCTCACCCTCTTCTCCTTCTAAACTGATTTCAGAGTCAGTTTCCTCCTCCCATAAGTCTGCTACACGTTCATCCCCATCCTCCCAATAGTTCTTGTTTGATTCTTCACCCCAATCTACCTCCGAGGTGTTGAAGGCTTCTTCTGAACCTTCATCATAATAGCCGATGTTGTTTTACCTCTGGTTTGTACCTTGCAAACAAAGAAGAACGAGAGAAATCAATAGATATTCGATCAAAGCAAAGCGAACAGCAAAAACAGAAATAGACTGCAACAAACTTCAAACTAAAAATAGCAAAAAAATTTTAAAACTAACGAGGACAATTTTCTTGGATTCTATAGCGGGTCTCTATAACAACAAGAAAATAAGTTTATGAGTTGTTTTTTGATTTTATAAAATTCAAACAACAAAGCAGACGAAAACATAAAAAATTGGCAACAAACTTCAAACCAAAAATAGCAAACAAATTTCTGAATTAACAAGGAAAATTTTCTTGGATTCTAGAGTGTTCTCGTACCCTACCCCTCGTTAATAGCGATGTGAAATATGGGGCTATCTAGATGATGTTTGTGTGAATAACCAGGGGTCTCTAAATCGTAGAACTAAGGAGGATGAGATTGAAGAAGGAGAGTTGGTCCAGGAGAATATTCCGTTAACAATAGTTATTCCTTATATTTTAGTTATAAAACTAGAACAAGGGGAGAAAAATTCAGTGGAAGAAGAGGTGATCGCTCAAATAAGAGTGATGGAGGCTTCCCAGGAACCTAAGTTAACAATTGGTAATGAAAAGGAAGGTTGGTCAGTGGTTACACTAAGGAAATGCTGCAACAATGAGAAAATCCAAAAAATATTAATGTTTGGGCAAGTATCTATATTGTCTCTTTCGCCTTACTCTACTCTAAGGGATACTGAAGATGAGACACGGTCAAAAAATGTAGATGAGAATAAGAATATGAATGCTAAACAAAGAGAGGCGGATGAACATAAAGAAGAGCTAGTTAAATTTGAGGAAATCAAATTGAAAAACAGAATCGAGGGAGAGAATGTAACTGCGCCGAGAGCTTCAAACCCTTGCCAATCATAACTTGACACTAAGGCTCGCTACTTTGGCGTCATTGGAGAGTTCTGGTCAGAATTCTAAGGATAATCTCTCTAGCACCTTACGCAAACAAAACTCCAGGAAACACCATATTGATGTCATGATTCTTGTGGAATGTGCGTGGATTTAACAAATCAAATAAAATTTTTGTAGTTCGAATGTGGTTAAATTCAAAATCGTTGTAGTTTGGGTGCTTGGTGCTTGCTAGAAACACGAGTTCAGGAATAATGAGCTGCTAGTATAATTTCATCAGTATTTCGAGATTGGTCTTCTATATAAAATTATAAATAAACGCATTTTGGCAGAATACATGTGGCTTGGAAGAACAATGTAAGAGTTGCTTGAGTTTTCAAAAGTGGACAAATGATTACTTGTTCGGTTCTTGTTGCTGGATGCACAAAAGAGTTTATCATCTCGTTTGTATATACATTTAATTTTGCTGAGGATATAAGAGAATTGTGGGAGGACATTATACATCATCATGATAGTTCAATGTTTCAGAATAAGGCTTGGCTCAATAAGGGCGATTTTAATTAAATTTTAGATGGAGAGAACATTCAAATTATGAGACTTCGCCATCTGTCTCGCAGGGGATGCGTGATTTCCAAGAAATCGTGTGCTATTTTTAACTAGATGATATGAGCTTCCATGGTCCTTTATTTAAATGGTGTAGCAAAAGAGACGACAAATTAATATACAAAACAGGACCAGATTTTGGTAAACCAAGCATGGCATCAATCTTTTCCAGATTCGTACTATGTTTTTGAGGCTGGCGGGTGCTCCGATCATCTCTGGTGTCGTTTCAGACTTGGTGATATTACGGGAAGGATTTGAAGTCCTTTCAAAATTTCAAATGTCCTTCTAAGTATACCAAATTTTATGGCTATAGCGCAGGATTTTTGGGTTAATGTAGGCGAACTATTTCACTAGACGTCAGCGATGTATAGATTCTCGAAAAATCTTAAAACTCTCAAACTAGTTCAAATATTGTTGGGTAAGAATAAGCTGATTAATATCTCACTTCGCGTGGAAGAAGCCTATAAGTTTATATGTGAAAAACAACTAGAGAATCTTGACAAGCCAGCTTCGGATACAATCGAAGTGGAAGCACAAGCTTACAAGCGTTGGAACCATGCAACTGATCTAGAGTACTTGAAGCAGAAGTCAAAGCTCCACTAGCTTCAGCTAGGAGATAAGAACAATATTTTTTTCCACAATAAAGTCAAAGCCCAAAGTGCAAAGAATGCTATTAGAAAAATGAATTACACTGATGGTTGGGTTGTCACAAGGCAAGAAGAGGTTAAATCAGAGGCAGTTCGATTTTTTGAGGAGTTTTTAACCAAGGTGCCAAAGGATTATGAAGAAATCAGTGTTGAGCGGATCCAACACTGATTGGAATTCGATGTTTAGAGATGGAACACAACACTATGATGAAATAAGTCATAGAAGAGGAAATACAAAATGTGTTGTTTAAGATCCCGCAAAATTAAGCTTTGGGACCTGATGGTTATACGATTGAATTCTTCAAAAGGGTTTGGCCGATTGCAACGACCCTGAAACATTCTAGACTTACAATGTCTAGGGTCGTCACAAGGTGACATGTACTTCAAGTAATCCGACAGAGATTCTAGCACAAAGACAGTGCCCTTGGTCGAACCACCCTTAATACTTTCCCTCTTTAACACGATATTAGGCTTGCCAACCTTTTATCGAAAAAGAGAATTGTGTCGGTTCAGACTGCTTTACTCACAGTACGTCACACACCACACAGCTGCCTCACTCGCATCACGCCACACACAACAACGATGCCTTGCTCGCAGCAACACAAAACAAAATAATAACATATATGTACTACTCTAGAACTAATCACACAACAACAGCATAGATCTACTACTCTAGAACTAATCACAAAATAATGACAACAACAATTAACAAAAAATAACAAGAAAGAAAGTAAATCATGTGATACTTTACACGGTTCAGTACTCACCAACTACCCCAAAAACTAAATAAACTTTTCATGTGTTACTTCACATGCTTCAAGAACTCACAGTGCTTTAGCGGAAGGTGTGTGTGTTTGCGTGGTACTTAGCTGATCGGTTTCCGGATCAAGACTCCTTCTTGAACTTTGCAATCTTCTTCGTATTCACTTACAGATCGGCTTAAAAACCAAAACTCACTCCCGAGCATGCTCGTGAACTCTTACTTGATCTTCTTTCGTCGTCTCCTCCACGGTTGGCTAGAATTTTGTCGTCCGGTGGCTCTTCTGCGGCTAGGCAATACCTCAATGTCTTCTTAGAGAGTTCTTCTAAGTTCTTTCTACTTTGTGGTGAGTTTTCTCTCTTGCCCTTAGCTTGCTATTGATAAAGGAGGAGTTGGGGGAACACAGCGGACACTTGTCCAGGCCGTCACGACACATACCCTTCCTTTTGATACATGGTGATTCTCCAGTGACACGTGGCGGAGAACCTTAGACCTCTGTCACATCGTTCATGACACATGGCGGCACACTCCAACTTCCATCACATCAAATCCGACAAGTGGCGTTTCCCTGTGACACTTGGCTTCCTGCGACGACACATGGCGGTTCAGGGCGACACATGACAGTTCAAGGTGACACTTGTCATTTTCCGATGAAACATTTTAGCCTTCTGTCAACACTTGATGACTCTCTGGTGACACTTGTTACCTTCCGGCGACACTTGTCAATCTTTCGTCAACACTTGGCGGCTCTTTGGTGACACCTCACCGTACACTTCCTGATGCCTGTTCATCGAATCCGATCTAAATCTTACGAATCTACCAAGATAAATCAATTCTGATGTTGCCTCCTTTATGGCCTACAGCCAAATCTTCTTCACCAAATTGTTTTTCGAGATATGCTTTTGCTATTTCGAGACAACTCCTTTCCTTATCTTTCATGTCTGTTGACCGCAATCCGAATGTCTCTCTCCCGTCGGCTAACGCTAATCCGAACGTATGTTCTCAACAATTAACCCTAAAGAAGTCAACACCACAATTATGATGTTCATTCCCAAGAAGAGTGAAGCAAAAGAGATGAAAGACTATCGCCAATTCTTTTGTTGCAAAGGGATGTATAAGGTAGTATCTAAAATTCTACCTGACAGGCTAAAAAGAGCTCTCGCTTCCGCCATAACTTTTAATCAATCGGCTTTTATAAAATAGACTCCTAATGGAGAATTTATTTCTTACTTCGGAATTAGTAAAAGATTACCATAAAGATTCAATCTCCAGTCGATGCGCTTTAAAGTGTGATTTATCCAAAACTTTCGATTCAAGACAATGGCCTTTCTTGCTCAATATCCTTAAGGCCATGAAATTTCCATAAATATTCATACATTGGATTGATCTGTGTATTGGGACAATCACCTTTTCGGTCCAAGTAAATTGGGAGCTGGAATGTCTTTTCCAAAATGCAAGGGGATTGAGACAAGGATACTCACTATCGACTTACTTGTTTGTTAAATCTATTAACATTCTTTAACTTATGTTTGATAAGGCGGTGAAAGAAAGAAATCTTGGATACCATCTGAGATGCAGAAACATGAGCTTTACTCACTTGTGTTTAGTAGATGCAGATGGGAGTTTCAGTTAAGTTCAGGGAATACTCACAGTTTTTGACAAGTTTGCTGCTGCTTGAGGGCTGAAAGTAAGTCTAGAAAATTCCACTATATTCACAGCCGGTCTAATGCCACAAAACCGCTAAGCAATTCTTCATCGCTTTTCGTTTGAAGCATGAACATTACAAATACGATATCTTGGTTTACCTTTTTACTCACTGAAAATATGGATAGAGCAAAGGTAAATATCTTGGTTTACCTTTACTCACTGATAATCTGCTCTATCCATATTTTAACTTGTAATAGCAAAGGTAATAGATTTAACAAACAAGAATGTTAATAGACAATTAGAACTTGCACCACCTCATGAACATGTCTATTTCTTTCCTTTGTGGGAGGACTTCAATTTATAAAGTCGGTTCTTTCAAGTCTCACTAAATTCTTGCTGTTAATTTTCTGTTTGCCTAGTAAGTGTATCAGAGAGATTAAAAGTATGTTTTTAGCTTTTTAATGTTCAGGCACTACTCTTAACACGAGAAAAGCAATGCTGGCATGGTCTGAAGTTTGTGAGTCGAAGCAAGAAGGTGGTCTGGGGCTACATTTGTTAGCCGAGACAAACACGGTGAGTATTTTGAAACTAATATGGAGACTTGTAATAGCTAGAAGTTATTTGTGGGTACAATGGATGAGCCAAAACTTGATTCGAAGCGGTTCCATTTGGCCAGTTCGTGAAAGCACAAGTTTGAGATCTTGGACGTGGAGAAAAATTTGAAATACCATGACAAGGTGCAGCATTTCCTTAAATGGAGGTTTGTTCAGGAAATGAGACCTCCTTTTTGCAGGATGTATGGTATCCTTTGGAGAAGCTTTTTGATCTCCTCAGGTCCCGTGGTACTATCGATTTAGGTGTCCCATGTCAATGATAAGTTGCTGAAGCATTAGGGACACATCGGCGAAGGAGACATTGTGTTGCAGTGCTCAACTAAATAGACGATGAGCTTGAAAATCTCAGGAAACAGGGTCGTCAATCAAGAGCAGATAAGCCTCTTTTGAGAAGAAGAAATGATGTGTTTACATGCAACTTTCAATTGAGAGATACTTGACATCTGATTCGACAGATTAATCTACAATGCAGGTGGTATAAAGATGTCTGGTTCACAAAATCGACGCCTTAATACTCGTTCGTCACTTAGATTGTCTTTCACAACCGTCTTGTCACCGGAGATAGTATCGTTAAATGGAATATGGATGTCAAGGGTAGTTGTAATCTTTTTGGAGAATGACTAGAGACACGGGACCATCTCTTCTTCTCGTGCTCCTACTCCTCCTACATCTGGCCAGCTCTTACTCGAAAACTTCTTGGACACAGTTACACTACGCGATGGGATGCTCTGGGAATGCAGCTCATGGATTCTTCTAAGTCACGCCTCCATAATTTTATCTTGATGTATGTGTTTCAAATCTCATTCTACAATACGGAAGACGTCATGGTGAACCTCCAATCTCGACACCAAGGGTCACGGGTATCATCTATAAACATGTTCGAAATAGCCTAAGCTCACTTCAATTAGATGGCATATCGGTTTATGAAGGTGGACTCCGCTCTTGGTTCCAAAATAGTAGCTAGCCAGTTCTAGATTTCAAAATTGTAAGTTTTTCTCTATTTTCCAAGGTTTCAACTCTCAAAGATGCAACCATTGTAAAACAATTTTTTTATGAATGTAATTTACATTCATACAAAAAAACAGATTATGTATTGATATTTCAAAGACGAGGGTCAAAAATGTTTAAAACGTGTTTATGTTTTTTAATCAATTTTGTCTATTAAGACCCAAAAAATATCATTTTTGGGCAAATTTCAACAAAAAAGAATATTTATTTTTATTAATTAATATTGGTCGGCTGAAAACGCTTGAACTACAACTACAAATTATTTTTCGATGCTTAATCGGTTGTTTGAACAACTTCTTCCTAAGGATCCTGCATTGAAATAATACGGTTGTTATGATGTGGTTGTTAGAACTTCGTCGTCTCCAAGAAGTAGCAAGAGCACAACTTTTAAGTTCTTAGCTTGTTCTCTTTTGTCTCGATTTACGTTCTACGACCTCTTTATTTATAGCGGATATCCAATACTTAAATCTTTTATGATCGACGTCTTCCTTACAATTTAAACTTTACATTACATCACTTTTTACAACCGATGCTTAATCTTGAATTAGCGTTGGTTCTTATTGATTAAATTTTGTTTTATTTTCTAAATGATGTTAACGAGAATTAGTATGCATCGGTTATTTAAGCGATGTAAATTCATATTTATATAAAATATATTGAAAATGATGCAATTAATAAAAAGGTGTCTATATATATATATATTGTCTTATTGATAAATTGGTTTTATAAGTGTCAAATGTTTTGACCGACATAAATTAAAATCAAATAACTTTTTTTTGGGTCACTAACAAACGATTTTATTAATGAGAAAGTGATACAAGTGCCAATTTGGCACGACTGTCTGCTTCGGAATTATTGAAGCAAGGAATAAAAGAAAATGAAAGAGATGAAAATGAAGAAGAGAGAGCTCAGATGTCTTTTCACACTCCATAGATATCATTGTGATTAGCATCCAAGTTTAAAAGTTGCACCCGCTAGAGAGAATCTGAAAACATATGAACATAATCATACTGATAAGACCTTAGATCTGTTAATGCTTCAAAAAGCGCGCATGCTTCTGCTGCTAGAGCTGAAGCAACATGTGTTTTTAAAACTGATTTTGCTCTCTAAAACGGCCCCCATTAGACCGGATGATCCAGGCCTGACCACTAGAATAAGTATAAGCATTCCAAGGAGCATCTACAAAGCAAACAAACGATTTCGATATCTGGTTTGTGTCTATCGAATAGACGAGATGAAGGTGGTTTCTTAAGCTCCTCTTGTGCTTCATTCCAATCTTTAGCATCATCTATAGCTTTTGAGATAACTTATGCTTGGTTGAACTCTTTCTTTCCAAAAAACGAGCTAATTCCTAGTTGTCCACATGTTTAAACAGATCTAAGGAAATAAAGAATTCATCATACCAATCGGGGGAGAGTAGTCATATGCCTTGCAATCGATATGAACTCTAAACGAGAGTGACTAGTGCTTGATGGGGAATTTCTGGTAGGGGCTAAAGTCCATACTTATTGAGCAAAAAGACAGTCCTAAAAAACATGTAGAGTAGTTTTATTTTCTCCACATCTCACACAAGCTGATTCTTGAATTATAATGCGATGCAACAGGTTCTCTCACACTGGTAAAGCATCCTTTGTTATCTTCCATAGTAAAAGACATATTTTTGGAAGCGTTCTAGCTTACCAAATAAGGCCTTGTCAAATGAAATCTTTTTCAGATTGGCTAATCTCCAAAGTTGATCACAAACCATAACCGGATCTTGTAGAGTAAACTCCATTCTTCATTGGGAACCAAGCTAAGGAATTCTTTCTTCTTGTTGTCTAGGCCGGAAGTAATCTAATAGATTTTTTTACTGAGGTAACACGAGCCTTGTTTTTCCCCAATCCCAAAGATTAGTGTTTGGAATCTTCTAACTCAGCTACTCGTACACATTTGTCAAACAAAGTAGGTGGTCTGAATGCATACAAGGCGTAACAGTGGATAACAAAGGATCTTCCCATACTTTAATACTCGAGCCATCACTAATTCGCCAACCTAGCTCTAGCTTAAGAATTTTTCGACCAGCGAGAATACTCCTCCATCCATGAGAATGATTCGCGGAGATACTTGCTTCCACTAAGGAAGAATTATAACAATATTTACCAAGTAGGGCTTTGGCAAAAAGAGAATCCGGTGCTTGAAGTAATCGCCATCCAAGCTCAACTAAAGGAGAATCATTAAACACCTCTAAGTCTCTAAAACCAAATCCACCCGCATTCTTAGGTAGCGTTAACTTATCCCATGCAATCCAACTCATTTTTAGACATCTGGTTTGTCATCCAACCAAAACCTAGTAAGCAGTGATTGAAGTTGCTTGTAGATAGAAGCTAGAAGCTTAAAACAGGTCAAATAATGTGTTGGCATGGCGGAGAGGATTGCTTTTAATCATACTTGTTTACCCGCCTGGGATAAGAAGCAAGTAGTCCATGAATGTGATTATTGAGGAGCCTTATCCACAATGGATGGAAACATATTGTGCTTCTTCCGCCAAAATTTCTCAAGAAGTCCTAAATACTTCCCTGTCCCCCCCCTCAATTTTTATACCTAAAGCTCCCATAACTGTTGTTTTTTTAGTTCTCGACGTTTTTGAAGAGAATATGATCAAAGTCGTAATGATTAAGAATCGAGACACACGCGTCACAATTAGATTTTTTCAAGAACATGGTATCATCCACGAAGAGTGAATGACTAAATCTAGGGCTGTGAAGAGATACTCGAATACCAGAGAGTAAACCTTCTTGCTAAGATTTACTGCAGAGACCTGACAGAACCTCTGTGCCAAGAATAAAGAGATTTGGAGAGAGAGGGTATCCTTGTTTTAAACCTCTAGTTGGGTGAACTTTCCCCTGCGGAGCTCCATTAATGATAAAAGAATAAGACACAGAGGTAACACACTCCATTATCCAATTAATCTATACTTGATGGAATCATAGTCTCTCCAAAACCGCCTTGAGAAAACATCATTCTATCCGATCATACGTCTTACTCATATCCGTTTTACCGCCATAAAACCATATACACGCGCTTTATAAGTATGAAAATAGTGTAACGTTTCATGCGTGATGAGAACGTTGTCCGATATCATACGTCCTGACACAAAGGCTGTTTAGTTATCCAAAATTATGCCCGGGAGAATCGGTTGAAGGCGTTTAGTAAGGATCTTGGCAATTACTTTGTAGTAAACATTACAAAGTGTAATATGTCGATAGTCAGACACTTTTTTTGGAATCATTCCCTTCAGTATTAGTCGGATATTGGTGACATTTTGAGAAGGATTTAGTTTGGTGGAACTAAAAAATTTTGAATTTCTCATACAAAGCCTCACCAATAGATTCTGCTATCCCCAATTTTTATTGATTTTAGAGTCATATTTACGACTAATTTTGCGTTTTTTTTACCTAGAACAAGATAGTTTTTGAGTCATTTTTGGTGTTTCCAGGATTATGGGCTTCGAAGAAGAAATCAAGAGAATTGGACCTATATTGGGGTCTGACTTTTTAAATGACTTTTTGTGACTATAAATTCTCGGAGACGGGAACTGATTAGTTGCATTTTGTACCAATCGGTCGGAAAAGTTTGAAGAACCGATCAGTTATGCATTGCACCAATCCGTTGGTGATTCTGGAAACTTTCTATTTTTCTCATTTTAAGGCTTATTCGCTTATACTACAAATAAAGGGGTCGTCTATACACCCTAATCATCCAGCCTCAGTGCGAATAACACTAGTAATCCATTCAAATGACTTTTTAGAGTTTTAGTTATGCTTTTGTAGTTTATAAGTAATTCAAATATCACTTCTGCATCTTTTTCTTGCTTATTCTGTACTATGCTTGAGTAATTCTCGGTTGGGTATTTGGGTTATAAATATGTTGTTTTAGATGGGTATTCATGCATATTATTGTTGTGATGTAAGTTTACCCCAAATAAATGACTGTTGTTGTCTTCGGACACTTTGCTCACCTAGAATAGAATCAAAAATTCCATTGCAACTGTCGTTTTTGAGAAATATCTAAAGACATATTTAGACTGTCGTTTACGATAAGAATTAATAACAACCTAGGCGAAAAATCAAAACATCAATCTCAAAATGACTATGCATAAATCTTAAAACCCAAGAGAGAATTACTTAAGCATAGTAGAGATAAAGCAACATAAAGATGAAGAACTCATAATCATATTGCTAAATCAACTACAAAGAATAAAACTCGAAAAGAATATTATATTGAAAACTATAAGAATAGATATTTACACGGTGTTTTTCGCACTTAGCTCGGATGATTAGAGGAGGTGTCAAGCCCTTAATTTATATTACAAGAGAGGAAGAGAAAAATGGAAATCTTTCAAAATTTCAAAAATGGAAAATTTCGGAAACACCCAACCGATCGGTGCAGAGGTGCAACCGATCGGTTTCCTGATCTTCACAACCAATCAGATTGCGTATCCGAGTTTCCTCCCTTCTGGTCCACTTGATGTCCATTTGATCCTCTTGAAGCCCATTTCAGCTCTAAATCTATATTTTCGTCTCCAAGCCCATTTTCCTCCCAAAACACAAAAGACTCAAAAATTATCTTGTTCTCAGTTCAAAGATGCAAGAATAGTAAAAAACAACCTATAGAAATCAGTAAAAATAGGGGTTAACACATTCGCCAGACTTGAATTTTTGTTTGCCTTCAATTAAAGAACAATAAAAACTCGAGCCTGGAGAAATGGTTAGAAGAAAGTTTATGTACTTAACCATGAACTTATCAATATCCCATACTCTAAATCTCGAGATCACAAGGAACTCTCAAAGTCAATGAACTTAACCTTGTAACATTCAATTAGAAAGTTTGTGCACTCTCATAAAGGGGATATCGAACATGCTATGGTCTTGGTAAAGGAAGCATTTAGGGTGACTCAAGTCTTTATGGCTATCCTAAAAATCTAGGATGCAAATCATTTAGCGTAATCACAATGAGACAGGGACCAATTGATGCATTTTTCCGGTTCCTTCTTTCCTTTTCCTAATACATTTTGTTTTTTTGATATATAAAGGAAGGGTTGAACCGATTCTATCATACAAAATTAAGCATCAAAATGATATTCCCAACATTTTCTAGCATTCTTTAAGCAAGCTCTAAAGATCTATCAACAAGACTAAGCGTTACAGAGACTTACTAATCATCTCAAAACCTTATGTCTAACATCCCTAATCCTAGTGAAAGGCTAGCTATGTCAGTCTGTAGTTTATGCACATAAATGTACATAATGGCGATGATCAAAAGAATGCATGGAGTTTAAATGATCCTAGCTATTTGGAGGTTAAAAGAGTTGTAAAAACAAGATATAACTCCGAATATCTAATCCATAACATGATTACCAAGTTCTTAATTGAGATAAATTAAATCCAAGTTCGATGTTCTGCTAGATAAGGTTAAGTACAAATCATTCAAGTTTCAAAGTGATAGGATCTTTTCTGAATATTGGGTCTGCTCATGATTTTTCCAAACTTCAATCTTATTTCTGACATGGTCCCGAATAGGTTATTGGAAGGTCGTCCCAAATCAAGTCCCTTGAAAAACTCATTATCCCTTGAATTTACTGAAAAATAACTCAATTCAAAATTTAAAATTTTTCACCAAATATAACCAAATGATACATTCGTACCCTCCCAGACTTGAACTACACCGTCCTAGTGTATAAAAAAGGAAGAAGGGCAGGTGAACTTTTCAAGAAAAAGAAAACTAGAAAATAAAAGTCTAGAATAAAAAAACAAAATATAGGAGGTTTTCGAAAATAAGATCCAATTGACCGGTGCAAAAATGCAAATGATCGGTTGGAAACCCAAATGCTAAGTCATCTAAACCGTCTTGGGGGGTTTTGCTCTATGAGGTTAATCTTGGGGAAGGTTTCTTTGTCGTAATCAGCAAGATAGGACTTCAAACGTTTCCCATTAATGGTGAACGTATCTCCCTCTCTCCCCACAAAATAATCGCGTTGTATATTATAACTTCTTTAATAACGAAAGGGCAGGACCACCGCGAGAGTAGCTTTCTAGGAAATAACTTAACGCGAGAGTTGAAAAGCAATAATAGGTCGTTTGATATTCATAGGATTTGCATTGTTTTTAGGTTGTTTTCTGAAGCTTTAATTTCACTTCTTAGTTAGTTTTGATGTTCTTGCATTAGTTTCAGTCTTCTTTGTTCAGATCATGAATAAACCAGATTTTCCGGGTCAAAACCCGCTTTGTTCCAGGTTGACCCGGTTCACCCCTTATACTATTTAAAGACTCTTATCCTAATGTGGCTGGATTATAGTTTGTTTTTAAAACTCTCTTAGTCATATTAAGAACCTTCGAATGATCTTTTAAATTGAATGCAATTTCCTTTCTTTTCATCTTCAATTTCTTTAAGTATTTTATGTTTCATCATGATTAAGCACTTAATCTTTGTAGATCTTAGTGTTTATGTCATGATTAGTGAGTAGTCTCATTAGGATCGTTAGGTATGGTAGATTAGGGTAGATTTAGGTTGATTCATGATGCATAAGGCTTAGATTGTTAAATATCCTTGTTCATTAGGTGTTCTTAATGCTAGATTAGCCTTGATCAAGTTAGTCTAGATCATAAGTGATTTCATGCCCGGAAGGTGTTTGTGAAAATTCTTAAAAATGAAATTAATGAATGCTTAGTGTGCCTAGCATATGGGAATAGATGATTAGGGTGCTAACTGGTTACTTAGACTTGTTATTAATGCATATTAGTCTTGTGATTACGGATGGAAATCTTTGTTAATTACTTGATTAGTATAGGAATTAGTGCCATAGAAATTGATTAGTCTAGCTTAGTGTTCTAAGGTCTAAGGATTAACATTTTTAGTTTGAATAAGCATCATGGATTGGCTTGGCTGACCTTAAGCAATTACCTTACCCAATGAGTCACTTGCTTAATTATAGTTTAAGAATCGTTTAGCTTTGAATAGTACTTTCCCACCTTGTTTGCTTTTAAATTTGGTTAGTCTTTATGGTTTGCATGTTTCTAGTCTTTTGATTGCTTTGTTTAGTACATTTGCTTAATTCTAGCTTGTTTACCTTGCTGCTTAGTCCATTGTTTGAATTAATTAGGTTGTAGAATTAAACTCCTCAATCCTTAATTACTTAGATTAAGTAGAGACTTGTATTCCTATTGCGTTAATTCTAGTCCTTGTGGTTCGACACCTAAATTGCTACACGCTTGCACTTGCACTTGGATGATTTGGGAATATAAATATTAAAACTTGCTTTTTGAAACTAAATATTTCTCTTTCAATTTTTTGGCATCGTTGCAGGAGAATATCAATTATCCATTAGGATTTGGAATCTATTTGAGACTAAGCTTTTATTTTCTTTGTTATTTGGTTGTCTTGGATTGGTTTTCTCTTTCTTATAGGTGCATGAACTTGAGAAGCCGAGGACAAGAGAACTTGGTTAATTTAGTGGTTGAGATTTGCCGATTGGAAAGCGAAAATTCTTGAGCAAGGTGTGAACAAGAACAGTTAGGACATCTTGAGCAGTTGGGTATGATGAATCGAGACCCAAACATTGGTGGTGGTAACCAAGGCCATGATGGAAATTGTCATGGAGACAATGGTAAGAAAGTTCCTTGCCACGGACATAGACCCGCTAGGGTTATTGGAGCTTATGATGCACTGAATGTGCATGGTAATAGGAACGGTATTATGCCTCCACCGGTTGGGAAAAACAACTTTGAAATCAAGGCGAGCCTAATAAACATGATCCAAGGATCAAAGTTTCATGGTATACCAATGAAGGACACATTGGATCATCTAGACCACTTTGACATGTTGTGTGGGACGGTAAAGATCAATGGAGTCTCGGAAGATGCTTTCAAACTCCGCCTATTCCCATTCTCTCTTGGGATAAGGTACACCAATGGGAGAAGAACCTCCATAGTAACTCCATCAACTCATGGGATGAGTGTAAGAAAGCTTTCTTAACCAAGTTCTTCTCTACAACAAGAACCGCTAGATTGAGGAATGAGATCTCAAGCTTTACTCAAAAGAATCGTGAGAGCTTTAATGAAGCTTGGGAGCGCTTTAAGGGTTGCACCACCACCTAATCATGGGTTATCTAATGCATCACCAAGTTTCGGATGCTTCTCGACACGTCAAGTAACAATAACTTTTTGGGTAAAGATTTTGAAGAAATGATGTCCCTTGTGGAGAATCTAACTCAAAGCGATGGAAAATATGGTGAAGACTATGACATATCTCCTAGGGAAAGTAGTGATTATGAGGATCAAAGAAGGAAAGAGATGAAGGCTTTGAATTAGAAGATGGATAAGGTCTTGCAAGCTACTCAAAAACCGATTAACTATGTAGGAGAATTTGTTGGAAACCATGGACATCAAGAGATTGGTATTGAAACTTGTCAAGAGGGTCAATTTGAGGTGAACATTGGTTGTGGTTATCAAGGAGGTTTCAACCCAAACTATCGTAATCATCATAATCTCTCTTATCAAAGCACCAATATGAGAAACCAACAAGATCTCTCTTATCCTCCTATGAAGCCTCAAGGACAAGGCTTTCCAAAAGGAAACTTCCAAACTAAGCCTCAATTCACCAACCAAGAAAGTTCTTCTATCCAACCTTCTCCTCAAGACTTTGATATGAAGGGAATACTTCAACAATTGTTAGCGGGGCAAGCTAGTGGGACTATTCAGATGAAGAAGAACATGGCCGAGATACACAATAAAGTCGATTCTTCATACAATGATCTTAATGCAACGTTTGAGGCCCTTAACTCCAAGATGAAGCATATGGATCATCAAATAGCACAAGGAGCATCTTCTTTTAGTAAACAACCGGGAACATTGCCGGGTAAATCCGAAGCTCACTCCAAAGAGTATTGTAACATGATTCTATCAAGTGAGGTACCATTGGTTGATGAGAATGAAAAGGCAATCGAGGAGATTTCTAGACTTCTTTATGTTCCTAAGGTTGAAGAGTTGGTTGTTGCTAGAAAAATGAAAGTTGAGAAGGTTAGTAAGGAAAAGGTTAGGAAAGCGAATGTGGTGACAAAGAAGGTTGAAATGGAGGAAACCCCTAGCCTTGAGCCTCCTCCTTATGAGCCTTTACTTCCATTTCCAGGTAGAGTTCTTACCAAACCTCAAAAGAAGATACTCTCAAGCTTCAAGGCTAATATGAATAGAGTTGGATCTCAATTGCATTATCTCAATGATTTGTTTCAAGTGCCAACATACAAAGAGTTCATAAAAGCTATACTTGCAAACTGAGAAAAAGTTAAAGAGATTATGGTAGTGTTGGAAGCGCCAAGTTTGGATATCCGGGTAAATTCTCCATAACTTGCTCTCTTGGTGATTTGGAGATTGATGATGCTTTATCCGATTCGGGTGCAAGCGTGATATGATCCTGAGCAACAACAAGGAAGGAGAGCTTGAACCTGACAAGAAACATGAAGCCAATGGAGGATTTTTGGCAACCAAGGGAGCTAAGTTTCAAAGGATCAAAGAAGGCATTGGCGTGACACAATCCAAGAGTATCAACAAATGGATTAAGTGTTGTATGGGTACTCTTTTTCCCTGTCCATGTTTTTATCCCAATGGGTTTTTCATGGATAGGTTTTTAATGAGGCTTATGCAACACTTCCACATTGTCCATTTGTTGATCAACCATCCAGCCCATGAAGCCCAACACAAGAAATTTCGACCAAGGCACTTCAAGGGGTCATTTTCAAAGTAAAAGAAGCCTAAGAGACATTCAAACTTGTTTTAATTCCTAGTCTAAGTTGTTATTTTCGAAACTGCCTTGTTTTTACACATTTCTCTCTTTATAAACTCATGTATGATCTTATGATCAAGTATCTAGAATTTTAATACAAAACCTTTTCTGAATCTCTAGATTTTGTTGATGAGTAATATTCAACAAAACTTTCGATTCTTTTGGTGAGTAATATCCTTGAGAATCGATTGAGGAATATCAAGGGCCTTCCGCAACCCTTGTGAGACCGTTCGATCCACAACCTTTGAAGCAATCCGTTGCCTGCAAAGCCTATCCAAAACCATACCAAAACCGTAGAGTGAGTTCGCTTGGGAGGATCATATCAAGTGGTATCAGACGCACCACTCACAATCTGGGTTATATCGTTTCATCTTTCACCTTGTTCTTATTTCATTTCTTTTTTTATGTGTCTGTTTATTTTGCTGAGTTCTTCACGGAGTTATTTGAATATTTTGAGCATATAACCTGAGTCAAACCTGTTCTTAAGATCTGTTAGAACTAGGAAAAATCCAAGCAAAATCGTTTTCAAAAGTGTTTTTGGTTGCTAGTTTTCTTTAATTTTCAACCGGGTATTTCAAGGGTCTAGAAAAATCGAATCTGTCTGTTCACTTGCTTGAATTTTCATAATTAATTGGCGATAGATAAAATTACGAAATCAACTGCTGTTGAAACTAGGAAGAGTCTAGTATTGTTAAAATTGATTTAAGAATATTTGAACTGATTTGATATTTTATTCTGTCCGATTCAAAACAAGCTGTCGATTTAGGGTTTTAGTTGATTCTTTTGACTTATCCTTCGAACTTGCACACATTTACTAGTTGTTTTGATCTTTTGTGAGGTATCAATATGTCGGACAAAGAGGTGAAGCTGAGAATTCCCGGCTAGACGTCAACGTGAAGGCAGCTATGAACGAAAAGCTCGACGCAGATCAAATCTCAAACTTCTACATGAGATGCGTGAGCGTATGACTGCTCTCTTGAAGTACGCACACCTGGAAGACAAGAGAGACACAAGAATCAATACGGTGCGATGGGATTAGGTCTGATCAGAGTGTTGGTCGAAGAAGTTACACACGACGCACCGGCAAAGAAATCAAAGGAATCGAACCAAGCTTATACGATGGCAAACGACAGATCCATTTTAACGAACGCCGTGGGGAGCTCTCCGGAGAAAATAACGAGACTAGCTAGGTGGAGATCGAGCGAGAGTAAGCTTACTGTAGAGACGCTCCAGAGCTAATGAGCAGCCCTCGGATGACATGTCGATAGCGATGCGGTCGGTTTAGATGAATAGCTGGGAAGATATATCAATGTTGAGAGATAGCTTAGCAGAGTTCTGCTGGTTAGTGAGGACGACTCTGGGACTGAGAGCTGATAGAGGCATGTCTAGTCACGCCTGAGATCACTGTACGGTACTGCGCCATTCGTTATCTCGATGCGCTTTGGATTAGCTCTAGGCTGCTAAAGGCAGTCATTAGGGGCTATATAGAGGAACTGGTGTAGCACGCTTGCAGGACGCCTCGTCCTCTGATGAGGAATGAGGAGCGAGCGAGGTCAGGCACTCGTACGTACCGGGATAGATATGAGACATCGTGACGAGTGTAGAGGCATATAGTGGATGCTGAGGCGTGTACAGATAGCAGTACGCGGGTGTGGTTCGGTCCGGTCAGTAGGGATAATGACTAAGTCTTCTCCACAACAGATGATGGAAGAAGATTGGACGGTTAATCGGTAGAGAACTGTCGGTGGCAGTCTTGGATTTGCTGAGACATAGACTTAGTACTTAGTCGCTATGTTACCATACGTGGTTATTAGAACCGATATTTGATATGGTGGGATCAGCTTCGTGACAAACTGCGCGGAGGCGAATGATAAGAGGCACCGAGAAGAAATCTCGGCGCGGCGCGTTTGGGGAAAAGGTGGATGTGAGATACGTGGATAGGAAAGTAAGATAACCATGCAAGAAGTATTGAGCCGAAGTGACAAATGAGTAGAAGGAAGACGATTTGTATCCAGTGCACTCACTAAGCAGACGATTGAGCTACGAGTAGTGTTGTGATAGTGTAGATGTAGTAGACAGACGACTATGCTCACATTATGTCTGAAAGGGGGAACTGTAGGGAGGAGTGGAAGAGACCTATACTTCCATAGTGAGAGAGATTGATGGAGAAAATACTAAATGGCTGGATATCGTGGGAGACATCGCGTCAGAGATAGGAACATCGCAATGTGTGACGACACCAGCTATGAGGGGCAGAGAGTATATGCCTAGCTGGTATGCCGAACGCAGAGGACTATACGAGGACACGTATGGAGGAGACTCATGCGGCACTATCATATGCGCACCATAAGAGGGATGTATAAGTGCCAGTTAAAGGGTCGTATAGTTGGTGGAAAACAGAGTTAAACGAAGAAGATAGTCTCTTCATCTGGCCTATTGCTTCAAACCGCGGTGTTCTATGCGGAGCGTAGAGTTACAGAAGTTGTTCCAGCTAAAACTCTGATGAGCTAGTCCGAAAGGTGATGAGGAAGCAGATTTTCTCAAGCCGCCACGGTAGCTGAGCCTATAAACTAAAGTTCGCAGCCTATTTGAAACAAGGATTTAAAGAAGGTAGATCATACAACGAAGCTTCAACGCGTCTACGGCTTCGGTGATCGGTGGATTGTTTTGTCGCAAGTGTACAGAGGCAAGGAACTATGCGAAAAGGAATGTCCGAATCAAAGAGATTTATGGTTTTTAATTAGGATTAGTTGGAGATTGTCAGAGACGGGAAGGAACCATCCATACGACGCGTAATTCCGGGGGAAAGCATGAAGAAGTTTGACTGAGATAGGAGGAGGTCCTAGTCAATTCAAAGAACGCTTTGTTGAAACATCGAAATGAATCAAAAAAAACAGGAGACGAGCATGAGGACAACAGGTAAGAACTTGTTTCAAGACTCTCGATGCCAGTCCAAGGGAAAGCTGTGTAGTCTTATCATGAGATAGACACGCGAGGGAAGTTGCATCCAACGTGGACAGAGTGGAAAGCAATGGTCAAGGCGAAAGACGCTTGCTATGAGCGTGAAGGAGCATGCCGAAGCTTATAGTCTTCAATGGCTAAACAATGACGGAGATGAAGGTGAATAAAGCAAGTTTCGGTTTCCTATAAACAACATTGGCAAGTATTCAGACGAAGTGTTGGTGTGACGTTCTAAGCTTGGAAGCAAGTACATAGTTCTTCTTAGGAAGACCATGGCAATTTGACGTAGTAAGAGTTCTTCATGACGGTATTTCAACAATCGCTATTACGCCGTTTAACTACGAACAGGAAAAGAAGATCAGCTTGGAGATACAATGTCACCAACAGTTATCCGAAAAGATTTATCACAGATCAAACTTCTCACAGTCAATCATAAACACAAAAAGGTATAACATGCACTGTAATGTAGTAACTGCACTCCTAATCTTCTAAGGAAAATAGAAGATGCTTTTTGATTGATTTAACAAACAACTCCCGGCGAGTGTCAACTAACCATGCCCGGAGCTTTCAAATACGCGGTACGAAACCTTTTTATTTGCAGATAATCTAAAGGCTCTGAGAATAAGGAGAAGAACGCGAAAAGTACCTCAGGCCAAAGTCTTAGATCGAAATTCACAACTTCTGGTCCGACAAGAAAGAATTTAACCAAAATCGATTTCTCAACAAATTGATCAATATCCTCTTATAAGCATGTGAACTCGATTGGTTCGAATTGATGAGAGGAGTATGGACATTGACTCAACATTGTTTATCTCAGTCGTAATCATTTCACCTCGACCTAAATGGACTTTTAGAAAGAATTGCTGCAGACAAAAATTCAGTGTAGGGCGACAACCACCAGACTTCTGGTCCGACAAGAAAGAATTAACGAATCGATTTCTCAGAACGCAAATTGATCAATCCTTTATAAGCATGTGAAACTGACTCTTGGTTCGATTGAGAGAAGGAGTTGGACGGCAACAGTTTATCTCCAAGGTCTAATCATTTTCACCGAAGCAAATGGACTTTTAGAAGAGATTCGTCAAGACAAAAATCAGGTTTAGCACACACGACAAGTCTCAACTGCCGTTTGACAACTACAGCCTATCGTCGAAAAGAAGCATGCTGAAACAAAAGACACGACCAAATGATCAATCATGATTAGGTCCAGGGTAGATTTCTCTCAGACTAAATAATAATTGGTAAGACCTAATCACCTGTGGTTGTTTTGTTGTTTGAACAACAGAGTTCTTAAGGTATTGGCTCATAATTTGCAACCGATCCGAGAAAAAACCAAAAATGTCATGAAGAAATGTCGAAAGATGACTTAGCTATGGTCATATGCAGGTCCTTGTGAAACTCAAGAGAACTTGCTACCCACTTCACCCAATTATCAAGGCAGCCGACCAACTCCAACATCTTTCAATGGCCGCAGCTCGACCAAGATTTTTCGGAATTTAGAGGTCAAATGCCTTTTAGAACTGGGGATGATGATATGATCCTAGAGCATATACAACAAGGAAGGAGAGGCTTGACATGACCAGAAGCATGGACAGGATTTTATGGCAACCAAGGGAGCTAAGTTTCAAAGGATCAAAGAAGGCATTGGCGTGACACAATCCAAGAGTATCAACAAATGGATTAAGTGTTGTATGGGTACTCTTTTTCCCTGTCCATGTTTTTATCCCAATGGGTTTTTCATGGATAGGTTTTTAATGAGGCTTATGCAACACTTCCCCATTGTCCATTTGTTGATCAACCATCCAGCCCATGAAGCCCAACACAAGAAATTTCGACCAAGGCACTTCAAGGGGTCATTTTCAAAGTAAAAGAAGCCTAAGAGACATTCAAACTTGTTTTAATTCCTAGTCTAAGTTGTTATTTTCGAAACTGCCTTGTTTTACACATTTCTCTCTTTATAAACTCATGTATGATCTTATGATCAAGTATCTAGACTTTTAATCAGAAACCTTTTCTGAATCTCTAGATCTTGTTGATGAGTAATATTCAACAAAACTTTCGATTCTTTTGGTGAGTATATCCTTGAGAATCGATTGAGGAATATCAAGGGCCTTCCGCAACCCTTGTGAGACCGTTCGATCCACAACCTTTGAAGCAATCCGTTGCCTGCAAAGCCTATCCAAAACCATACCCAAACCGTAGAGTGAGTTCCTTGGGAGGATCGTATCAAAGCGTGAATGTGATATCACTTGAGATGGTAAAGAGCTTAGTGATCAATGGTATGACACAACACTTCTCTTCCATCATGTTTGGAGATGCTTCTTCGAAATCTCCACTTAATATTATTGAAGACTACCCACTCAAGGTTGGCAATTGCATAGTTCCAACGGATTTGATGGTAGTGGAGATGGAAGAAACCCACATACTTCCTCTCATCCTAAAAACTTCCTTTCTCGACACCATCAAAGCGAACATCGACTTTCCCAACAAAAGAGTGACTCTTCTCCACGTGAATGCCAAGGTCTCTTATCCAATCAAACCTTCCTCTAAAAATTTTGGTGGAACAATCACTAATGAAGAAGTGGAAAGCAAGGAAGAGCCTATGAATTTGAAGGATCAACAAGAGGCGGTCAAATTTGTGAATATGAGGAATAGAGAGTCTCTAATGCTAGATGAAGAAATCTTGGATTGTGAATGTCTACACTTCATGTTTGATGAGCACAAAAGAAGTGATAAAACGGAGCAGTTCGGTAGAGTTAAGGAAGTTCTTAAAAAGAACAAGAGAGAGATTAAATAACCTCACTCTCCCACCCTTGTTTCATCTTCGAACACTATGAGCTTACACCCCTTAAGACTCGTAGATGGCAAAATTGACTACAATGTGAAGTGTAAGGGATCTTCAAAACCTTTTGCAAGTGTTAAAGCCAAACTTCACACCGGGTTTCAAAATAACCAAGAAAAGCTTTAAGAACTCCTCTCAAGGGTCATCACCATCAACTTCAATGGTGAAACACGCTCAAATCATTCAATCAACGCTCTTTCCACCAATTCAACCGGTCTCTTAAGGAGTTACAAAACTCTTCATCTCCAAGTCCCTAAGGATCAAGGCTAGGGCCACAGTATGAACCCCTCTTCCATTGTATATACCATTTAGTTTCTCATTTCCTGTTTGTTTTCCCTTCTCTTTGGCTTCTATTACACCGAGACGGTGTAATTCAAGATCGGGGGAGGGATTTGTGTCTTTTGACTTGGGGTTTTGTGTTCTTATTTTCATTTTTGCATGTTTGAGTCTCATGTATTCACTCATTTGCATTAAAAAAATCTTGAACCTTTGCATTTTCATTGCCTTTAGGATTGATTCTAGTAGCATTTATGATACACGCCTTGGTGGTGGGTGTGTATGAGGATAGAGTGATGGCTTCACAAGAGGATGGTCACTGGCCCTTGATGAAGAAGAGATGGTGAAAGATGGGAATCTAACACGATGGCGGTCGCTTCTCTCGTGTGGGATCGATTCAAAGGGGAAGTGAAGGCGGATTGAAGTGCACCACATAGTTGTGATTAAGCTCTAATACAGCACAAGAACTCAGCTTTGGTGAATCACTCACGCAAGAACTAAAGCACAAAGTAACACAAAGTACTCGGACTTTGAGTAAAGAAGAACAATTCTCATAAAATTCAATATTCAAGGGTTGTTTACAATGAGGAACGAACTGAAATTATCTAGGGCTTGTACAAGGCATTTAACCAACGTTTCATAAAGTCTAGAAAGTGAAAGAAATCGAAACATAAATGAAAAGAGCCGTTGGAATTGATGTGTTGTTATCCGAGGCTCCAAATAAGGTAAGTAGCCGTTAACTTGTATCTTGAGAGCTTGGGTGCGTATAAGTGGCTTCTTGGGACATCCAGGTTTATTGGATACGTCTCTGAAATGCGCACAAGTGAAGAAGGAAGGAGCCGTTGCTTGTTGATCTCTTTTGGCTCCCAACAATGCAAATAAGGTAAGCTCGGCTCCGGATATGGAAGGTGAAGGTCGGAGAGGATCTGCTTGATCCTATGCATCTTGGTGCACCTTAGAATGTTGTAGCAAGCTTCTAGATGTAGAATAAAGTCTCCTGGGCACCAATGATACGTTTGGAGCTTATCAAACTCGAAAGCTTCCAAATAAGGTAAGTCTAGGATCCTCGGGTTTACAAGTTGAATAACTTCTGTGTCTGATCTTTGTTTGGTATGAATCCAGTTTGCTGAGCTTTGCTGATGGATCAAGATTTCATACCAGGTCTGGTTGTAGCATAATTTCTTCTGGTTTGATCGGTAAGTGTTGTCTTCGCGGGTTGAAGTGTGGTAAAGTGCACCGTAGCTTAGATGGTAAAGCTTCTAGATGGTCTAGAGTATCTCCTGGTTTCCAAATGAAGTGTTGAAACTCGTCTTGATGGGGGGGGGGGGAAAGAAAAATTTCTTTAGTTGGCTTCAAGTAGATCCGCGTGGAGGATCCAAAGGGTGGTTTGGATCCGGGTCTTCTCTTGGGTAATTCTACTTGGGTTGAGGCTTCATGGTGGATCAAATATGAGTGTGGGCTTCCTTCAGGGCTGATCCAAACGTTGAAAGGCTGAAAATATTCATGGTTGGTTAGCTCCATACTTTCTGAACTACTTCTTGTAGCACTTCTTGATTTAGTTAACTCCGAATCAATATTGGTGTTGAATTTTGCATCATCCCAGTATGGTGTGTTTTGGATGTCCGCATCAATTTAGGTTACATTGCATATGCATAAGGGATTGAGATCAATGCCTTGGATCATTGTTATTTGTTGCATTTTGACTTCTTTGAAAAATTGGTAACGCCAAGTTTAGCTCGTTTAGACTTCGAAAGCACTTACCTTTGTGAAACTTGCATGATCTTCAAAGCGTATCTATGAACTTGGACTTAATTTAAATCTAATCTTCTCGCTTAGGGAGTTTAAATGCGTTCTCATTGTGCATCATTCGGGTTTTGTTATTCACTTTACCTCTCTTATGCTAACTCGAATGATCATTCTTTCAATTGGAATGGTTCCCTTACCCCTAGTCTTTGCCATTTATTCATACATTGTGATTGATTATGAGTGAAGCCGTGTGTTGTTTATTGCTATACATTGTGAAATCTTGAGAGTATTGAGAACAACAAAGGAATGCCTCTCGTTTTAGCTAGCTCTTGGAACATTGCGAGGCTAGCGATTAGGTTGAGAATGAAAGAAAAAAAAAGTGTTTAGATTGGATATTGGGGTTTTGGAGAGATTGATAAGGGTGTGAAAAGAAAAGTTGAATCACTAGCCTAAAAGAAAAGGTCCCTAGGAATTGAAAAGTTAAAAAGAAAAACACTCTAAGTCTCTAAGTGCAAAAGATTAAGTTAGTTCCCCATAAAAATAAGAAACCAAAAGAAAAACGAAAAAAATATGGGCACAAAGAAAAGCTAGAAAAGAGATTAAAAAAGAGCGAATGATTAAGAAAAAAAGTTCTTCCCTAGGAGTTTATCAAAAGATAGAAAGGGCTTTGATCATGAGAGTTGAATTTTGGGGTTGAAAAGAGGCTTGAAAAGATTGTGTCAAATGGGTAAAAAATACATTTTGTATCATAGTATGGGTAGAAGAACGAGAGGTATTACTTTCTATGCATAAATTGTTCTCGGTCTTAAATAGATTTTGCATTTGTCTAGCACCCTTCTTGTTTGAGATCGAAACCACCAAAGAAAGACTCCTTAGAAACCACCTTAAAAAAGCCTTCACCCAAACGGATTGAGAACTATTTGAATTCCCTTTGTGAGACCACACTTGAAACTTTAATGAATGTGAAAGAGATGTTTCGGTTTGATTGCTTAGATTCTATTTGGTTTTGGAGTTTAGAGTAGAAGATTGAGTTGAACTAGTCATGGCAAATTACGAATGAGTAGATGTTTGTTTCTTGTACCGTTTAACCATATTTATTGGCATTGTTTTGAATTCCTTGTTTAGGTTTTAGGGATTTGAATCCCCAGTTTCAATCTTTTTCTTCGGTTTGTTCTTTGTTGTTTGCGTGTGGACAAGCAAAGGATAAGTTTGGGGGAGTTGATATTCATAGGATTTACATTGTTTTTAGGTTGTTTTCTCTAGTTTTAGTTTCACTTCTTACTTAGTTTTGACGTTTTTGCATTAATTTTAGTCTTCTTTGTTCATGAACATGCATTTTAGGATTTTAGGTTTGTTTCCATGCATTTGCATTGCATTTGATCTCTTTTGTCAGGTTACTCGGGGTTTGGACACTTCAGCAATGGAGTTGAGAAGAAGGAAAGCAAGAGTTATGCACGGGAAAAGACTCAGAGTTGCGGGGAAGCTCGGACGCGAAAGAGGATAAAATTTGACTTCCAGAGATCCGAACGGCCAAGTGTAACGGCCAAAAACAGACTGTTAGAAGCCTAGCGACAACTGTAACGAACAAACGCTGACCGTTATAGAAATTTCGTCCGATTCAAGAGATTCTAGCGGCTAAGTGTAACGGCCAACAACAGATCGTTAGAAGTCTAGCAGCCAACTGTAACGGCCAAACGCTGGCCGTTATAGAGCATGACGAAACCAGATTTTCCGGGTCAAAACCTAGTTTGTTCCGGGTTGTCCCGGTTCACCCTTTATACTATTTAAAGACTCATAATCTAATTTGTTTTTAGAACTCTTTTAGCCACATTAAGAACCTTGGAATGATCTTTTAAATTGAATGCAATTTCATTTCTTTTCATCTTGAATTTCTTTAAGTATTTCAAGTTTCATCATGATTAATCACTTAATCTTTGTAGATCTTAGTGTTTATGTCATGATTAGTGAGTAGTTTCATTAGGATCTTTGGGTATGGTAGATTAGGGTAGGTTTAGGTTGATTCATGATGCTTAAGGTTAAGATTGTTATATATCCTTGTTCATTAGGTGTTCTTAATGCTAGATTAGCCTTGATCAAGTTAGTCTAGATCATAAGTGATTTCATGCCCGAAAAGTGTTTGTGAAAATGCTTGAATGAACTTATTGACTGCTTAGTGTGCCTAGCATATGTGAATAGATGATTAGGGTGCTAAGTGGTTATTTAAACTTGTTATTCATGCATATTAGTCTTGTGATTACGGATGAAAGTCTTTGTTTATTACTTGATTAGTATAGAGATTAGTGCCATGGACGTGGATTAGTCTAGCTTAGTGTTCTAAGGCCTAAGGATTAGCATTTGTAGTTTGAATAAGCATCATTGATTGGCTTGGCTTACCTTAATCAATTACCTTACCCAATGAGTCGCTTGCTTAATTATAGTTTAAGAACCGTTTAGCTTTGATTAGTAGTTTCCCGCCTTGCTTGCTTTTGAATTTGGTTAGTCTTTAAGGTTTGCATGTTTCTAGTCTTTTGATTGCTTTCTTTAGTACCTTTGCTTAATTCTAGCTTGTTTACTTGCTGCTTAGTCCTTTGTTTGAATTAATTAGGTTGTAAAATTAAACTCCTCAATCCTTAATTACTTAGATTAAGTAGAGACTTGTATTCCTATTGCGTGAATTCTATTCCTTGTGGTTCGACACCTAAATTGCTACACGCTTGCACTTGCACTTGGGTGATTTGGAAATATAAATATTAAAACTTGTGTTTTAAAACTAAATATTTCTATATCATCGTTAAAGCCAAACTCCCTCCGAATAAGCTTTTTGTCATGCCATGCCTTCCATCCGTTCCTTGTAGAAATGGCTGTTCTAATATGCATTCATACAAAGTACGTCGAGTTCATTCAGCTGTATGAGGTGTTTCTTTCTTGCCGCCCAAAGCGAGTTGTACTCTAGTTCGACGGATAGGTGACAAGACTTCCCATACACAAGATTGAATGGCATCGTTCCAATAGGAGTCTTATATGCCGTTCGATATGCCCACAAACCGTCATCCAACTTAAGCGACCAATCCTTTCTTCTTGAGTTTACCAATCTTTTCAATATGCTCTTAATCTCACAGTTTGAGATCTCTGCTTGTCTGTTTGTCTGAGTATGTTAAGGTGTAGCAATCTTGTGGCGCACTCTGTGTTTCTTCAGTAAATTCCCTATAAGCTTGTTGACGAACTGTGATCCCTCGTCCCTAATGACCACTCGGGGTGCACCAAATAGTGGAAAGATAATGGTCTTCAATAACTTAATTACGACGCCTGAATCATTCGTTGACATGTAATCAACGGCAAGTAAGATGTAGTAGTTACCCCGTGAATTAGGGAATAGTCCCATAAAGTCGGTGCCCCAACAATCGAAGATTTTGATTTCCAAGATGTAGTTTAATGGCATGTCAGTTGATATGCTCAAATATAATACCCTAAAAGTACTAAAGAAGTAGCTGCAGTATATAGGGGTCGAACCTCAAACACTCAAGAAATCACTTAATAGATTATAGAATATGAATTACGCTAAGCAAAATCAATGTAATTGAAAACAGCAAACGATTAAAAGTAATTGTAAAATCAATGGAGGAAAAACGCTAAGCCTAGGGAAATTCTCCGGTAAATCAGAATTGCAGATCAAATAGAATGTCAGGAGGATATTAGGCATTGTTCTTGAACTTGGAACACAAATGTAAAATCAACCAACCGTCGCTGCGAAGATTATCTATGTCTAAACCTAGACTTCCAAATTTTTTTGCAAATCCTATGAATTCAAACAAGCATTAATGATCAGGTTCAATTGTTCACAAAATCCTAAACCAAATTTCTTTGCGAATAGGTCTTTTGCTCATCTAACACTAGTTCACGCAATCAATCACACTTTCGTGCCAATAAAAAAACCTAAGATCAGATTCTAGGTCATGAAGCTAGAATAAGCAGTAATCACAAGTCTAGATGAAGAACTCCATTGAATTTCTTCTATCAATTCATATCAACCTAACAATTCATCAAACACCTTTGAATAACACTAAACCTAACAAGAAATCTACTCAGACATGGTGAATTAAGCAAACATCATGAATAAAATAGATTGCATAAAAGAGTAGAGTAAAGAGTAACAAGGGTTCAAAATCTTCTCTCTGAGGAACAAAGTTTCTGACTTCTCTCTCTCTCTCAAAACCCGAATAATGAATAAAATCCAGTCTCCTCTAAAAGTGGCTAAAAACCCTAAATATAATGCTAAAACACGTTCTGGGCTTAATTGTAAATAATAGAATCTTCAGGGCCAAGTTGCAGAATCTTCAAACTCGTAAAATCACGTGTCTTCTTTTCCTGCAGTCGGTGTCGATCGATACTGGGTCGGTGTCGGTCGACACAAGGATTCTGTGCTCGCCATACTAGATTGTCTTCACGAAAACTGGCATAACTTTTGGTCGCACCGTTAGAATGGCCTCAAACCACTTCCAAATGAAAGCTAATCCATTGATCTGTCTTGTATCCAAATTTGAGCTCAATCAAACGGTGGGAAATTATTCAACGGACGCCAAAAAGCTCCACAATACTCCAAAAACTCCAATTAAGTTGCAAACGTGCTAAAACCTGAAAAGACTAAAAAAAACTACAAAAACACTAGAAGGACTCTTAAAAACAAGACATATATCATGGCTAAATACGGGTAAAAATGGGTAAAAACCATGATATATCATCAGTCATCTGACCAATGTTCCCCCTTCGTCGACATGAGTCACAACACGAGACGTAGTTGTGTGCATCCCTGAATAGTGTAGGCCACATACTGCTGAATGAACTCGACGTACTTTGCCAGAAAGGAAGAGAAGTATCTAACATAATCCAAACCGTGAAAGTGAAAAAATTTGCAAGAAACTTCGCTTTTCGGGATGCAATTGCGGTAAAGATTATTAGAACATCCCTTGTAGATGTAAGGATCATCCCATAAGTAGTCTTAGATATCTCGTCGAAACTTCTTCTTTGCATATCTAGTGAAGTTGGGCAATTTGAATTTTGTACACATATAATTCGCAAAGTCACCATACCAAGAGAGCACATCAGCCACTTTCACATCAAAATCTCTATCTAGACTACCGTCTTTTGAGATGTTATAAACATTTTCTTCTCGGAGTCTATCATCGATAAAGATTTTTTTATGTAATCTTCATTTATGAAAGATGATTTGCAACTCCGTTCTCGATCCCCTTTTTATCCTTGATTTTCAAATCAAACTCCTGTAACAGGAGAATCCAACGTAGCACACATGGCTTGCCAACTTTCTAAGTCATCAAGTATTGCAGGTTGCGTGATCAGTATGCACAATCACCTAGGTCCCACCAAATAAGACCTGTACTTCTCGAAAGAGAAACTAACAATGAGGAGTTTCTTTTTTGTTGTAGCGTACTTGCCTTTGTTTCATCTAAGGTCCGGCGAACGTAATAGATGATATGAAGCTTTTTATCTTTTCTTTGTCCTAAGACAGCTCCCACGGTAAAATCACTTGCATCACCCATTGCCTCAAAACATAGTGTCCAATCTGGTGGTTAAACAATGTGAGCCGTCACGAGGGCATGCTTAAGCGTAATGAAGGCTTTGTGGCATTCTTCGCTAAATTCATACGCCACCACTTTGCACAGTAGACGTGTTAGGGGCCTCGCAATATTGGAAAAATCTTTTATGAATTTTTGGTAGAACCCTGTGTGCCCCATGAAACTTGGAATGTCCTTCACTGTTTTTGGTGATTGCAGACTTGTCATAACTTTTATCTTTGCATTGTCGACCTTGATTCTTTTCTCTAAATTTTGGTGGCCGAAGACTATCCCATTAGTCACCATAAAGTGGCATGACTCCCAATTCAGCACGAGATTAATATCAACAAAGCACTGAAAGACATTGCTCAGATTCGCTAGACAAGAATCAAACGAACCATATTCGTGAAAATAGCCATCATGCACCTTAGGAAAGTGGCGGGATCGATGTATAGATGGAACGACATTCTACAGTAAGCAAAAGTACCATAGGGGTAGGTTAATGTAGTCTTCTCTTGGTCCTCCGGATGAATGGGGATCTAAAAGAAGCATGAATGCCTATCTAAAAGGTAGTATGGGTCGTTGGCTAGTCGTTCCAACATTTGGTCGATAAAGGGCAGTGGGAAATGATATTTTCTAATGGCGGAGTTCACCTTTCTATAGTCAATGTAAATCTTGTGTCCAGTCAATGTGTTTGTAGGGATAAGCTCGTTCTTCTCGTTCGTGTCAACAGTGACTCCTCCTTTTTTTGGCACCACGTGCAATGGACTTATCCATTGGTTATCAAAGATTGGATAAATCACTCCAGCAGCTAAAAGCTTAAGGATTTCTTTCTTAATGACTTCTTTAAGGTTGAGATTTAGCCTCCTTTGACTTTTAATAAATGCTTTTGATGCTTCCTCCATTTGTAAGCGATGGGTGCATGATTGCAGTAAGATTCCAGCGATGTCGTCTAGAGAATACCCCAAAACCTTTCTGAACTTCCTCAAGTCGCGCAACAAAAGTGATGTTTCTTTGTTGCTCAGGTTGAAATTGATAATGACGGGATATGTGGAGTTCATACCGAGGTATGCATACTTAAATCCTTTCGGGAGTGTATTTATCTAGATTTTTTGAGCTTTGAACTTACTCTAATCAGCTGATATTTCCTTTATAAGTATGCGACAACTGATCAGTGAGGATTGATGACCGATCAGTTGTAAAGCATTCCAAGAACCAATCGGTAAAGCTTCTGAAACGATCGCTAGTAAATCACTTGACTTGTCCATCTCAACTTCTTCAACCTCATGTAGTAAGAGAAAAGCAACTTCCATTGCTAGAGGAGTGGAGTCAAGTGTCCTAACAATCTTGATTGTTTCTTCACCTAGAAACCAGAACTCTGATTTCTTCATGGTAAGAGTTATCTCAAGATTATCTTCCAAGCAAATTTCCACATTTATCTCGGTAGCGATATCTTTTAGAGTCTTTACCCAAAAAAATTGGCCATCGATTATAGGTTCCTTGAATAGCTTTTCTACGTTGAACTTCATGACTAGGTCATCGAGATAAAGATCAATCTCACCTTCTTTCACGTGAATGATGACTCTGGCTGTTGCTAGAAAGGGTTTCGCTAGAATGATTAGATCCCTTGAATATTCTTCAGGTTCAAGGACGATGAAATTTTTTTGGATCCAACAATCCCTCACTTTTACCAGAATGTTTTCAAGTAGTCGTTCGGGGCGTCAAATCGAAGGATCATCAAGCACCAACGTGACCCTAAATTGTTTGAATGTAGTGATGCCCAATCGTTTAGACACGGATAATGGAATTAGGCTTACACTTGATCCTAGATAATATAAGCATCGTTTGAACTTCAAATCGCCTATCAAGCATGGTAGCGTGAAAGGTCTTCAATCCCCAACCTTCTTAGGAATATTGTTTTGCAAAACTAATATTAGTGCATTTTCCATAGTTCTTTGGTCATTTCTTTAAATTTTAGTCCACTTTTTGCATCGATTTAGCATTTTTTTATAGGTTTTAGTCTCTTTTGATCATTGTTATGCATTCTAGGAGTTTACGTTTCTTTCCAATTGCTGGCCGATGGAGAATTTATACTTCCGGATGTGCATCACGCATTGCATCAGCCAAGTGATGCCCGATGGACCACATCATCTTCCTTCTATAGGGTTCCTACTACCCGGTGCACTTTTCTAAGAACCCAGTTTAACCAGATGACCGATGCACATCCAAAACATGATCCTTTCTCCTCTCCTGATTTTCCTGTCGGTTTGAGTTTGACCCGGTTAAACTAGGCTTTCTGAAAACTGCAACGGGCAGCAAAAACCCCGATTGAAGGAAGTCTATGTGGCGCATCAGGCATCACTTTGCTGATGTAGATGCCCAATGCACATCCGGTGGATAAATAAATTTTGCCTCGGCCAAAGGTTGGTCAATGCAGATGCCCGATGTGCATGCTGAGTCCAAAACGTGATCCTTTATTTATTCTTGTGTCGTCCCTGCGGCTTTTAGTCTCCTCAAACGTGTCGTTCCTGCAGCTTCAAGTCTCCTCAAACGTGTAGTTCTTTATCTGCTACTTCTAATCCTTCCTTAAAGCACCTAACTCCAAGAAACCTAAAAAAAGAGATCAAATGCAATGCAAATGCACGAGCCTAAACTCCTAGTATGCATGACAATGATCAAAAAAGACTAAAACCTTTACAAAAGTGCTAAATCGATTTAAGAAATGGACTAAAACCTAAAGAATATGACCTAGGAACTATGAAAAATGCACTAATATCAACTCTCCCAAATTTATCCTTTGCTTGTCCGCAAGCAAACAACAAATAACAAGCCGAAAAAGAAGTTTGAAAGCAGGGATTCAAAATCACAAAACCCAAACAAAGAATTTAAAACAATGCCACTAAATAAGGTTAAACGGTACAAAAAACAAGCATTTACTCTTTCGTACTTTGCCATGACTAATTCAATTAAAAATTCTACTCTAAAACTCCGAAACCAAATAGAATACACGCAATCAAACCAAAACATCTCTTTCACATTGATTAAAGTATCAAGTGCGGTCTCGCAAAAGAAATTCAAATCGCTCTCAATTGGTTTGGGTGAAGGCCTTTTGAGGTGGTTTCTAAGGAGTCTTTCTTTGGTGGTTTTACTCTCAAGCAAAAGGGATTCTAAGACCGAGAACAATTTATGCATACAAAGTTATACCTCTCGTTTTTCTACCTGTCTTATGATACATAATGCAACTTCTACCATTTGGCACAATCTTTTTGAGCCTCTTTTTAACACCCAAATCTCAACTCCCATGATCAAAGCCTTTTATATTAATTTGGTGATCTTTTAGGGAAGAACATTTTTTATTTCTTAGCTCTTAGCTCTTTTTCTATCTTTTTTTTTTCTAGTTTTTCTTTGTTCCCAAATCTTTTTTTTGTCTTTTTTTTTTCTTTCTTTCTTTTGGTTTTTTATGGGAAGCTAACACAAGCTTTTGCACTTTGAGACTAAGAGCATTTTTCTTATCACTTTCATTCATTCCCTAGGGAACTTTTCTTTTTAAGCTAATGATCTAACCTTTCTTTTCACTTCCTTCTCAATCCACCCAAACCCCAATATTCAATCTAACTAACTATAATTTTCATTCCCAACCTAGTCGCTAGCCTCCTAATGTTCCAAGAGCTAGCTAAAACGAGAGGTTATCTGATGTACGAGCCAAGGGTATGGATCCTGAAGTGTGGTGGATCATGGAGAATCTGTAGCTGGTCGACAGGCACTCTCTAACGATTCTAGTAGATGAACCGGTGAAATGAAGTGGATTTCAAGATGGAGACTCTTCAACTTGCCGACATGCACTCTTTGAAAATCTAGTGGATAAGATGGATATGAGGTGGGTCGATAAACGCCACACAGATGATGGAAGATCTGTTATAAGTCTGATAACACTCAATCTTCAAGGAGTCACACACAAGAAGAAGGAGAGGGTGGCTGCTTCTTTTTCAAAAGTAAAACCTAGAAAACACTCGTTTTATTTCATTCAACGTTAAAAGATACAAAGCTGAGAAGGAACTTTATATACTAGTCTATCAGCTAGGGACCTTCTAGAGTCAGAATTCTTACATACTAAAAGGACTAAACTTTCAAAAACAACATACTCAAAATGAAAAGACATAAATAAAAGACACCTAAAACCTAACAGTCATATTTCTGCAAAACAAGAAAATGTACTAGTTAATTATTCAAAATACCTTGAGGGTTTAGTTGGTCGAGTCTTCTCTTGAAATGGTGAATAAAGTAGTTCCCTGAAAAATGTTCCTAGAGGACCGAATTGACAGATTCACAAAATTGGCATTGATCAAATTGGTGTTGTAGGAAACTGTTTCTGAAATGTTCCTAGAGTGTTGAATTGACAGATTCACAAAACTGACATTGATCAAGTTGGTGCTGTAGAAAACTGTTTCTAGGCATATTTGCTCTTGAGCCTCTTCTTGCATTTCCTTTGTAATCATAGCTTTTTGATGATCTTTAAGCTCTATGATGGAGATAAGATTCTCTTCAGACTTGTTAAACTCTTCCCTTAGTTTCTTTGTGCCTGATCTAGTTTTTGGCATTTGATTCATAGTGGGAATATTGATGATCTCTTCTTCAGAATTCGATTGAGCTATTTTCGATGTCCTCTCAATCTCGTCCCTCTTGAAAAGGTTATGACCTCAAAATAGGCGCAACTGCATAGAAAGGAGATAGATCAGCAGCATTGAAGGTAGAAGAGATATTCATCTCACCTGGTAGTTCAATTTTGTAAGCATTTTTGTTGATCTTCTCCAGCACTCGAAAGGGACCATCTCCTCGTGGTGCAAGCTTTGGTTTCAGCTGGTTTGGGAATCTTTCATGTCTCATGTGTAGCCACACCCAATCTCCAGGTTCAAAGGTCACTTTCTTGCAGTGCTTGTCAACTTGTTGCTTTTATTTCTCGGTTTTTCTTTTCTAGATTCTCTTTGACCTTTTGATGAAACTTGTTCACAAAATCTGCTCTGGTTTCACCTTAACCACTAGAATAAACAGCTTCGGGCAGATGTTAAAGATCTAACGGAGCAGTAGGATTAAATCCATCAACAAATTCAAAAGGTGAGAGTTAGAGGCAGAATGCTTAGCATGGTTATAAGCAAATTCAATATAAGGCAAGCAAGAAAAACAATTCTTTTTCTTACCCACTGTGGCTCTTACCAAGGTTGAAAGAGTCCAGTTTAGTACCTCTGTTTAGCCATCAGTGTGGGGATGAAAAGTGGAGAAAAGAAGCTTAGTTCCCAATTTTCTCCATAAATTCTTCAAGAAATAGTTCAAAATTTGGTATCTCGATCTGAAACTACGGTCCTTGGCACTCCATGTAGATGTACTACTTCTTTGAAGAAGAGTTCAGCAGTTTGAGTAGTGTCATTAGTCTTGTTACATGGTATGAAATGAGTCATATTGGAGAACATGTCCACTAATACAAAGATGGAATCCTTGCATGTTGTTGATCTTTGGCAGTCCTAAAACAAAATCCATAGAAACGTCTACCCAAGGTAGGTTAGGAATAAGCAAAGGCATATATAAACCATGTGGATGTCACCTGGATTTTGTCTTTAGGCAAGTGCTGCACTTAGCACATAATCTCTCCACATCTCTCTTCATGCGCAGCCAAAAGAAATGCTCCATAAGAACACTCAATGTCTTGTCTCGGCCAAAATGTCCCATAATCCCACCTCCATGTGCTTCTCCAATTATCATCTCTCTCATATACCCTTGTGGAATGCAAAGCCTCTTATCTTTGAACAAGAATCCATTGTGCTGGTAGAATGTTCTATAGGCGGCTTTGTTAGTTTCTTTGAATATTTCTTGAAAATCTGGGTCAGTTTCATACAAACCTTTGATATGTTTAAATCCCATGATTTTAGCCGCCATGGTGCTGATTAAGGCGTATCTCCTATATAAAGCATCAGCTACCACGTTCTCCTTGCCTTTCTTATACTTGATCACATACGGAAAAGTCTCCACAAACTCAAGATATTTTGCATGTCTCTTTTTAAGTGTGGTTTGTCCTGTTAGTTGCTTGAGTGTCTCATGATCTGTATGAATAACAAAAACTCTCTTGACAATAAATAATGTTGCCAAGTTTCTAGAGACCTTACCAAAACTTAGAGTTCTTTGTCATAAGTAGGATAGTTGAGGGAGGCTCCACTGAGTTTTTCACTGAAGTATGCTACTGGTATTCCTCCTTGAGTTAATACAACTCCTATTCATGTACCAGAAGCATCACACTCAAGCTCAAATGTTTTGTCAAAGTTAGGAAGTACCAAAATAGGTGCATGTGTGAGGTTGTCTTTAAGCTTGTTGAATGCATCTTCTTGATCGGACCTCACTTGAATTCCACATTCTTTTTGATCACTAAGGTCACTGGTGCAGCAATGGAACTAAAATCCTTGACAAATCTTCTATAGAAACGAGCTAGACCATGGAAACTCCTCACATGTCCAATGGTTGATGGAGTTGGCCAGTCTTGTATGGTTTTGATTTTCTCTTCATCAACCTTTAAATTCTGAAAACTTACAAAAAATCCTAGAAAAGTAACTTGATCAGTGCAAAATGTACATTTCTTAAGATTAGCATAGAGATTTTTAGTCTTTAGCGTTTCAAGAACCTAATCAAGATGATGTAAGTAATCTTCAAGATTAGAATAGATCAGGATGTCATCAAAATAAACCACAAAAAACTTACAGATGAAAGCTCTTAAGACGTAGATCATAAGTCTCATGAATGTACTTGGAGCGTTTGTGAGTCCAAATGGCATGACCATCCATTCATACAATCCTTGTTTGGTTTTAAACGTTGTCTTCCATTCATTTCTTTCTTTCATTCTTACTTGATGATATCTACTCCTTAGATCTATTTTTGATAAGATTGTGGCTCCATTGAGTTCATCTAGCATGTCATCAAGCCTGGGAATTGGATGCCTATATTTGACAGTGATATTGTTGATATCTCGACAATCCACACACATTGTCCAAGTTCCATCTTCCTTTGGCACTAGAAGAATATGAACAGCACATGGGCTTAAGCTTTCACGAATATATATATCCTTTAGACATCAAGTTTTGCACTTGGTTTTCCAGCTCTTTTGCTTCTTCTGGATTTACTCTTTCAACAGCTCTGTTTGGCAAAGGTGCTCTGTGAACCAATTCAACATGATGCTCTATTCCCTTTATTGGTGGTAACCCTGGTGGAATACCTTATGGAAATACTGATTGCCAGATTTTTTTAGGCTCTAGCACATCAATTAAAACCCGATGTGCGAAACTACCTCAATCATAAGGTATGTCATTGAAGCACTTAGGGTATCGAATCCACAGGGACTAAGGACTACACACCAAAGATACGAGATTCAAACTAATCTAGAGCTAAACATTTTTATGGTTTTTATTGTTTTTATCGAAATGTAAAAGAAATGCAAGAAAGAAAACAAAAGACAAAGCTCTGGATCATGGATTAAACTATCAAAGAGATGATTAACAATCAAACAATGAATCAATTGGAAGCATTAAACACTATCCTAGAACATGGAACACACATAAATAGATTAATCCACTCCCGTGGTATCAATCCCTACATCAATCATCGAATTGACAAGAACTCCCGTTCGCAATTCAATAATCAATGAGCATGAATATCAAGTCCAATTAGTTCACTAATCACCCTACTCATCAACTCCCGTTGGATAGGATGTGAGAAGCTCACAAAAGGTTTGGTTCAAGCAATTCATCTAACTCCTCCCGGGTGTGAAATGCCTAAGCTCAAGAATCGAATGAACAAACCTAATCTAGTACCAACACCGCTTACTCGAATCTCATCCCTAATGCATGGGATGAGACCAAAACTCTAACTACTCTAAGGTGTAGTTGTAGTTCGGTTCGTCACGCCAAACTAGAACTACCTAATCTAGGTGCAGTATTAAACGTCGGTTTATCATGTCAAGTCTAGCATTAAGTATCAACCTAAGTGAATGACTCATCCAAGATCATCCTAAATCATCATTATCTAACCATCAAGACAATTTACCAATGGTGCATAACATTTCAATTCACATTCATTCTTATGACATGGAACACTCAAGTAGATTAGCTCATTC